>JAOWCC010000683.1:0-249860 GCA_030867875.1 Actinernus sp. WN-2022 | reverse complement strand
CCTGGGTTTACGTGAATGACAAGCGTGGTAATATATATTTGACTTAAGTCCTCGATTGCAGTATCTGATATTGGTATTCTCGGCCGGCCTGGGGCAAGTGTTGACATTGGCGCGAAAGCGATGCTCATTCGCGGAAAGCCAAAATATATTGCTCGTCTTGAGCCGGTTCCATCATCAATTATTATCGCTTTATATGTACTATTTAGAGAATGAGCGGCCGTATGATATCGATAGGTCTGAAGATCTGATACAAAACGAAACAATGATCCCACCGTCAGGAAGATGTGATTTAAGTAAAGGAACTTTCCATTTTTTATCTCGCTCGACGTCATTTTTTTTTCGCGCAGATGTCAACACTGACCGAGACAAATTCGAGAGAAACTTCTAGATTCGAGGGAAACAAAACTCACTGGTTTCCCCAGAGTCCAGTCATTAAGTAATGTTAAATAGCCGCTAACAATTATATTCCATATTTTCGAGGAAAAAGGTAAACCAAAAGGCGAACTAAAACGTTTTGAGAGACTTGCGTAACCACGCACGACATCACGCTACCTTCTATCACGTTCTGACCACGTGCGCTAGCGAACACTGCACTGTTACCCTCTGACGTCTTAGTTTTCAGTCTCACCCGCTTATCTACTTTAGCGGGTAACAGTTTTTGTCACCTGTCATGTGACCCGAAATCAACCAATGAGACCGTGTTGTATGGATATGTGGACAAATTACAGCAATATAGCAATGTCGTTATTTTGGAATGATAAGATACACACTTCAACTTACATTTTAAGCCAAATTCGTAGTGAATTGTGGTTGTGTTCGATTCTGTGTCAATGAACGAACCGTTAGGAAGTAGAAATTCTCTGTCCTTGCTGCCATCCCAATAACCCAGCAAACCACTGGTGTTGCCTGTTAGTATAAGGTAATTGAATAGATCTCGGTTTGTAAAAAACATACCAACAAACGCCCAATATAAATCCATTATCACAATGAAATTGCTAAGATGGGAAGTTATGATGAACAAATTGACCAATCATAGATCGCGAAATTCCTTAGCTATAAGATGAGAAAGCGTATACCGCTCATCGTTTTTCAACAACAAGGCTACTTGCTTCATATTTGTGATTTTTGTTTTTCACAAAAGATGCTCTAAGCATGTACTGACCTTTGTAAGTTTGTGGGAGCAATACCATAAACTGCAGTAGATCTGTGTGGCTCTCGAAGGTTGCTGAAATCCCGGAATGAAACATGAACGAATATTTTGACGCGTTCACATACTTCATAATAACAACGTTCCGGTAGTCCATGATTCCTTGCTCGTCCAATTCTACGGTTTCGCCGTTAAGGCGTATTTCAACCATTCCTCGTCCGTTCAGCTGGATCTGTAATTGAAATATAAATAGAGAAATCGCGCTCGTGGTAAGGGTAATATAAAAAGGAAGGTAAAGTGAAGCAAAGTGAAAATAAAAAAATGATTAGGGTTAATTCTTTGCTATCGTGTGACGTTGAGGGAAACAAAATATTCCTCGTTAACTTCTCTTGTTATATCAATCAGCATGGCCACTTAACTTAACATTGTCATTTATAATTATGGAAATTGATTGAAAACCAAACATGTACCGACTCAACAATCATTTAAAGTTTATATTATGGCAATGCGGTCCATGATGGAAATAGGGCATTTTGATTGGTTGCTTGAGTGGATGGAATCCTAATTAACTACCAGCCATTTCAATACATCATTTATCGATCCAAATTGTTTCATCGCGATAGGATATATTTTGGTTTTAGCTCTTTCTTCAGTCACACTCGGCTAATAAGGGCCTTGTCCTTGGCTCGGCCCAAATACACATAAGTTAAATACTTATTTACCATCATACTCCAACCTTTTCCTAACGATCGGCTCATGACCAATGTGTACTTTTAAGCAATTCTGCTGGGTTTTTTTTCTACCTGGATTGTGGGCTGGTCATTTCATAGGAAAGGAGGGGATGAGGGCGGGAAGGTTGAAGGCATTTCTAAAGGGATGGCAGAATGTGTTAGTAGCAATGGGACATTAAATAAAAGGAGGTATATTTTTTGAATAGCTAGTGTTCAGGGGCCTAAAGGATAGGGTAGTAACAATTCCTTTATGGACAAATGGTGGGAAAAAGATGACAATGAACTAAAGAAAGTATCACCCAATCCACTTCCTCAACCAATTCAGGTAATAAATGATACGCCACTTAATCTTTCAGTCCTCGATTGGGAAGCAAATACCATATTACATGGATTAAGCTTTATCAATGAACAAATGGTAACTCGCTAGCCTTACTTGTACAGTATCGGATCCATTCTCCTTCATAGCAAACGCGGTAAAAACTGTCGCGTTTATCTGGGTACCATCGTCTTTTACTAGTGGCTGCATTCTACCTTGAAGGGTAAATCCGCTGGGCAGGACGTTGAGCATCGTGTACTCACCATAGCCATTAAAGGTATATTCAACGCCATCTAATGTTATCATGTGAGGGTCACCCAGACCGGCAGCTGTAATAGAAACACGAGTTTATCAATAGGGTGTCAAAAATCCAGTTGAAAGTAAGCTTCTACCTTTTTCTCAGTAACTAGTTTGCCGAACATTTCGGGCACGGCACTCCTAACTTGGGCACGGCACCCCTAACTTGAGCACGTCACTCCTAACTTGGGCACGGCACTCCCAACTTGGGCACGTCACTCCTAACTTGAGCACGACACTCCTGACTTGGGCACGACACTCCTAATTTGAGCACGACACTCCTGATTTGGGCACGGTACTCCTAACTTGGGCACGGCACCCCTAACTTGAGCACGTCACTTCTAACTTGGGCACGACTCTCCTAATTTGAGCACGACACTCCTGATTTGGGCACGGTACTCCTAACATGGGCACGGCACTCCCAACTTGAGCACGTCACTCCTAACTTGGACACGGCAGTCCTAACTTGGGCACGGCACTCCTAACTTGGGCACGGCACTCCTAACTTGGGCACGGTACTCCTACCTTGGGCATGGCATTCCTAACAAGAGGGGTGAGATACTACCTTTCACAGAGTCTCAGCACCACTAAATTTACGGGCACGCGTATCCAAAACATTGCCATTTACCAGGACTATATTACACAGGAGTGTTCCTGTGCCCTTGTGTTGGCCCCTAACGCAGTAGATGGTGTGTCTATTTATAGTCGCGAAGTTCTGGTATGCGATTACGTTGTCTTTGGTTCTCTTGCGCTTTAGTAGTTTGAACCGTGTTAGTTACAATTCTTCAGTGCATCCTGATTGGTTAAAAGTGACGGCCTTTGTTTTTTTCTCGCGGGAAACTCTATGCTAAAAATAACTCTACTGTCTACAGTGTTGTGTGACAATATAATGTGGAAAGAGGAACACTCCTCTGTAATATACCCCTGCATTTACACAACAAAAAGATTGGGGTACGTGCCGAAATATTTTGGCACGTTGGGTATGAGTGCCGTGCCCGAGTTAGAAGTGTCGTGCCCAAAATGCTTGTCATATACAACCGGGCTAAAGGGTTGATTGAGTGTCGTAAAACCAAATTCAAAGTAACTGCAGAGCCAAACCTGAACTTAAGTAATTCGTGATTGGTTTTGCTGCAGGGGCGTGGGGAGATACTGAAAATTGGGGGTGGGGGAGATATTCATTTATATAGCGCAAATTCTATATGAATATATTCAAATGCGCTTCACAAGGTTATACGGACTGCTATTGTGGCGCAGTGTGCTGCCGTGCAGTTTACAATCATGAGTGATTGTTAGTAAATCAGAATACCAGGGTGTTGTGTCGAGAGACAATCTCCTACTCTTTCTCGAAATAACACAACAGGTTATTTCGCGTCCCCCTCGTATAGTTTAGAAGAGGAAGGAGACAAGGCCAAAGACTTATACGTCCCTGCCCAAGGACGCGGCTGGGATTCGAACCCCCAACCTCCCGCAGTAGTATAGGAGGGATGGAATTAAGCCCCTTTTTTTGCGGCGCTATGCTAATGTTTGCGGCGCTATGCTATTTTTTGCGGCGCGCTCATTAATTCAATGACGTCACGGGAGGAGGAGGAGGAGGAGGAAGAGGAGGAGGGAGGAGGAGGAGGAGGAGGGTGGAGGAGGAGGAGGAGGAGGAGGAGGAAGGAGGAGGAGGAGGAGGCGGGCGTTGACGGGCGTTGACGCCCGTTAACGGGCGGCCAGGGCTTGTGGGCATCGGGTGTTGTGAGTGTTGTTAGTTTCTAGACTAGATACTTTGTAGTCTAGAACGACTAGACTAGAAAAGAATACAATTTCTAGACTAGATTAGAAAATGATAGCTGAAGTATAGTTTTTAGACTAGACCAGACTACCTGGTCATTAATTTTCCTCTCATCGGTAAAAACACAACTGTCTGTAGCATTTGTCAACAAGAACAAAATCAATGAAACATAAATCAGTGTAATCTTGTAACACGGTACATTATATCAACCCAAGAACTGAGAAATAAGAAAGTTATCAACTCCGCGAGGATAAGGAAAACGAACTGTTTTTAAAATTGGTGTTTTTGAGATTGAATAAACTTTGTTTAATTATCTGGTGGTTTGTTTATATTCGTATGGTAATTATAGTTCAGTTTTAGAGAAGAATTTGCATCACAAGAGTTTTCCTCCAAACAATAGGCTCTTCAGTTATTGTTAATCCCTAAGGACAATAGCAAAATTTCTCTTATGAGTCACAGTGGATTTTGTATACAATTATCTTATGAGTTATTAACTATAAAGGAAAATAATAAAGACAGTTTAGAGCCTATCACGAGTAGTTTGTTCTTACTATTTACGCTACAAAGGGGTTTAGATATTGCGAGATATTTATTACTTTTTTCATTCAACTTCGAATGTATTCAGGGGCCGATTGCTCCTGGTTTTATAGCTGTTCCAAACAATAGGCTTTGCCCAAACATGCCCGAATAGATCGATGACCTCATCCAAAGGAACAATAGATATTCATGAGCGCGCCGTATTTTATTCATGAGAGCGCCGCATTTTATTCATGAACGCACCACTTTATTCATGAGCTCACCACTTTATTCATGAGCTCACCACTTTATTCATGAGCGCCGCATTTTATTCATGAGAGCGCCGCATTTTATTCATGAGCTTCAAACAATAGAACCGTGACGTCATTGAATTAATGAGCGTGCCGCAAAAATTAGCATAGCGCCGCAAAAAAGGGGCTTAATTCCATCCCTCCTATACTACTTCCCGCACTCTAGACCGTGCTCTACCAACTGAGCTAACCAGTGAGGAAAACCAGTCCCGAATTACTTGAGTTCGTGATTGGTTCATTGTGTTTCTACTTGCTCTGATGATTGGCTTTGGTTTTGGACACTCAATCGTAAACCGCTCTAACCAATCACGAAGAAAAGTAAACGCAATTGTAGATAACTCTCGCTGAAAGGGAAATTGATTGCGTGACGGACCAAAACAATGTTAGGATTTAGTTCAGAACTTGATTGGCTGATAATTACACAATATTTTTCTCAGCCAATAGGAAAGCTAAGTAAAAGCAAAACCAAAGCGACACATTACTTTCACCACTCGATAGACCAGATTACGGTTCGTGCGCAATTGAACAAATCCTTTGTTTACTTGGCGTGTTGGGAGGCATACCGCGGCAAAACGGTATGCTGGCTAAAAGAACGAAGGCTCTCCTATCAAATACAAATTACCGAGCGCCTCAACTTTTTTAGTAAATAATTTTATAACTTAGTAAACTCACAGTGAATTGCAAATTAAGGAAACTTCAACCTGTTAAAGTCTTAGGCTTATCTTTTAAGTAGTTTTCTTATTTTTTGACAAAACAGTTCACAAATGCATATACTTTTAAGCAGAAATTTTAAAATCACGGCATGTGCCTGTTGTTTCATTTCAGTTTTCGCGGGAAACTGGGGGCGGCCGCGCGCCGACAAGAAATAGCAAATACGCATGCGCGTGACGTTTTGCCGCGGTGTGGTTTGCAGGTGTTACACATTCTCGACCCCAGACCCTTCTCTTATTTTTTACTGCGCATGCTCGACGAAATCTTAAGGATTTCGTCGAGCATGCGCAGTAAGAAATAAAAGAAGGGTCTGGGGTCGAGAATAAACACGAGACGTCAATCCTTCCAACTAACTCAACTTTCCACGTTTCCATTTTAATGTTTGTTGCCCATTTCAGACCACGTGATAGCTCTTCAGAGGATTCAGTGCTTTGTTTTCCAATTATAGAAATTGGTAGATTTCCTCTTGGGATACAGAAAAAACAAAAAAGTATTACTCAAGGGAAAATTAAGTCAGGTGGTCTGAAATGGGACCACAAACAGGCAAGCTGACTATTGCTGGTTTTCACTCAATCCCTAGAGATTCAAATGACAAAGGGCATGGCGGCCATGTTGGTGCCCCAACAAAAGAAGCTAACGAGGAATCTATTGTTTAAGGGCACCAACATGGCGGCTATGACGTCAAGTGAAAGCCAGCAATTGGCGGAACGCGAGTGAATTTAGAAGCTTTTTAAGTCTTCGAAAGTGCATATTTTGTATAGGACATAGAAAACCATCTCCGTTTGTATTATAATTATCAAATTCGACCTATGCGCGTTTCTTCTGCGCGAGCGTGCGATGAGTTCAACACTTTCAGCCAATGAAATCGCACCTTCTTAACAGGTCTAAAGATTGCCTGAGCATATGTGAGTTTGATCCTGATATGATAGTGTGCGTGAACACCGGAGCAAAACAAGTAAGAAATTGGATCCAATGGAATCCATGGCACAAGAAAGCATTTTAAAACGTTAAGAAAGCTATTTCTTTGAGTGAACAACTGACCAGCATGCACAATACCGCTGACCGGCATCCACAATACCGCACTGACCGACATGCGCAGTACCGCCGGGGAGCATTTTCAGATCTTCCTTACATACCGGGTCGTGGTGGCTCGTAGTTCTTTCCGTTGTCCGAAGGACGTTTGTCGTAATACGCACGACACCCTGTGTCCTGCCGACAGCAGTCGAGATACGGTACAATATCATGGAAATAGTGACTGATGAATGGGATCCCTGTGTCCGTATGAACTCGGTCCAGGCTTCCTGCTCCTGGTGGCCCAACCATCAAATTGCCTTGTCTGTTATAGCAACACTGCTGACCGGCTCCTTTATCGCTGGGTAGAAATTAGAGAAGATTTCGTAACTATGAGAAATGCGGTTGTATTAAGTCCGATTTATACGGTACAACTTTTGCTTACAACTGTCGCATACAATTATCTAGACTGCTAGCAAGTCCATTCTATTCCTCTAATTTCTATACAAGCATGGCTTAACATGGTTCACATGGCTAAACCTGGCATAAGATGTCTAAACATCGCGTGGGGATGCAGGTTGGCGCAGTGGTAAAACACTCGCATCTCACCGCTGCGGTCCCGGGTTCGATTCCCGGCTCGGGCACCGTATGTCAGTTAGGTTTGTTGTTGGTTCCTTATCTGCATTCGAGGATTTTTCTCCGGTTTTCCTCCCTCCGTGTAAATCAACCGTGAGTCGAGTGTAGTGTGTCCAAAACAGTTATTGTAGTGGGGAGTGTGTGAGGAGTAAAATCACTGAAAGCAAGCCCCCACTAGCTGTAATACTAAGCCTGCTTTAACAAATAAAATATTTATTTTATAAGATAAGATGGCCAAAAATGGCATAACATCGTTCAACATGACTTGGTTTAGAGCTACTTATTCCTCTAAACCCAGCCATGTTGAACCATCTTGAACCATGTTTATCCATGCTTATATAGCAATTAGCGGAATAGACGGAACTTGCTAGCAGTCTAACAATTATCTAACGCCATTGTCTTTTTTGTTGTATACGACAAGTCGTGTGAGCGTGTCGTAAGCTAATAATTGCGCATACGACAAAGTTCTACCACGTAAATCGCATTGAGAGTTGTAATAAAAATTCAATCGTCCATTTTCGACATTATCTATATTTTCAGTTGTATACGATTATAATTTTCTATTATCCAATTATTTTTATTTACACTTGGTAAATTGCCTATCGCTAACCGCTGCCCAGAGACAAGCCTCGCAGTGGAATCAGAGTCTTATCTTTTGCTCCGGTGGCTCTTGACCAATTGTTGTAAATAAAAAAATATAATTGTTACCTTCGCAATAATGTAATTCTATAATTTGATTGGATCAGAAGCAATATGAAAACTTAAAAAATAAAATAAGAGAAGACAGTTGTTTACGTTGGCAAGACACAGAGGCATTTAAGAGACTGGATGATTTCTACTTGATGTTGGGCGGTTCGTGAAGGATTGTTGAAAGAATTAATATTTCCCTACTAAATATGCAGTGACATGAAAAGCAGTGCTGTATGTTGCCTGACAGCCAAATCATAAAATTGACATTTACAACACCTACTCGGTTTCTCGTTTTCTGATTGGCTCATAACCATTGGAAATAAAATGACAAAAGTGTAGGTTGTGTGACCGCTCGCGCAATGTCGATTGCGTGACCGCGGGTGCTAACATTACTTTCCCGTAAGCGCTAGTTCTATTCATGAGTAACACAGTGCCACTCGAGACCTGTATTCTGATTGGACCCATTATACTGTAGCTCTATATTGTTTGCTCGTTCTAAAGGTTAGCCGGGTGTTTTGTATTGTTGAGTAAGCCAATACTGTGACTACCGTCTGGCTCCTATTCATAACCTCTTATGAAACAAGCACGAGATTCCTACCGTACGTCATGTACTGATTATTTCGCTGTTTTATGACCAGGGTTGTCGATAGACTTTATCAAAGTCCTTCTTAGCCCCCCGCACGAAGGACGTTTCCCACTCGCAGCGCGACAAATGTACCGGTTGATTTTTCAACCGGAGGCCTGGCTTATGACGTACTAAGATTTGCCCAATCACAAAGCGTCAATTCTTCAGGCATTGTATGTTGACGTGTCAAGTCAGTCGACCGTGGATGTGGTATTTACAATTTGATTGTACTCAAAAAGAGTTTGTCAAAGGCGCGAAATGTAAGCTCCGTCCCTGAAACGTGTTTTCGCGCCAAAACATAATCCCCCGATTCAATTTCCTGCAAGTGAAACAAGTCGAACTCGCCTCTCGCTTCGATTCTCGCGCTCGATTTTTGACCCAGTAACCGCTTACCCAGTGACTCAGCGAGTTCGACTTGGAGCAAGTCTAGTTTGTCGACAGAGGGACGTATAGGGTGCAGGGTGTAATGGCCCCCCTTCTACAAGGGACTTCCCCCTTCCCAATCGGTCTGCCCCTCTTCCCACTCTCTTCAATCTCAAGTCCCGATTAAATTTAACCATTGGATGTCACTCGCTGGTTTACCGAACATAAACGCGCTCCGTTTCTGATGCTGCCTGACTGGCCCAAATCCTGGCGACAATCTTGATGACCCAAGCGAGCGGTGTAAAATAAGTGGAAACGGCCAGCCATTAGCAAGATGTTTATTATATGGCTCAAAATTTCGATTCAATTTTGCGGTCAGCAAACTGACCAATCATAGCTCACTAGCCATACAATAATATTTTTTACAACAACCGCCAATTTTCTCGCAATCTGATTGGCAAATTTTCATATGCAATATTTTAACAGACGCGCGGCCGGCTTTCGAAGCGGGCTTTTTTTTGCAGAGATTTGTGAATTCAGGTTGTGTACACATCTGTTCCAAAAATCAAGATAATGAGGATTTTGAAAGCATTTCATCACTGGGAAAAGTTAATCGGTGAGTCAAACTTCCTTCTGTGGTGCCATTTGTCAAAATTTGAACTTTCTCTCGAGTCGAACAAAGCATTTTCGGCTAATTTGTGATCGACTTTGTGACAAGTTCTACCGATCTTTTAGAACTAGAACTGAGAAATTGTCTTGAATTAAATACATAATCTTCTAGTTCGTGATTAAAATCTCTTATTCAGGATATTTACATAACGTTCTTAAGTAGAAACAAACAGTTTAGAGTATAGATTATGTATTTTTATAGAGTTCGGGAAAGCAGAAAGACGTGTTTACGTTTGGACTTTTCGACTCGAAAGGCAGTTTGTACACACTCGTTTGAAGCTAAAAGTGTTTTGTTGTTGTAAAAAACAAATTGAAGTTAGTTTTTTATGTGTCTGTCCTACCTTTGACCATGTTATGACGAAAATCATTGTCAATATTAGGACAGACACATAAAAAACTAACTTCAATTTGTTAATTTAATGACTATTTTAACTTGTTGCTGGAAAAAATTAAACTGTCGTAAATTTGTTGGAGATATCATTTTTATCACACATGTTGGATATCATATTCTCCACCAATCAGCTTCAAGTATTTTCGCAGCCAAATGCTCACTAAATGACATTTGGTACACGTTAGTCAGTGGTATACAGACTGATAGGAACATCGTAAACATGGCATCACACTGCCTCCAGAGTGGTGGATATCTTTGTGTGGGATATTACTTCAGACCAAAAAGTTTTTGCTCGTTTTTACCTCCTAATGTTTCTAAAATGTTAAAAACATTGCTTTTAAAAATAGACAAATTTGTTTGATTTTGACTTGGTTTGACAGGCTGTAAATTTTGTTTGCTGCTCTTGCTTACCTTTAAAATTAACAATTTATTGACTGCTCGCCGGGCGGTTTTCATGCAATACAAAGTACATTACATGGCCGCACGAAGATACTGAATTTAACTTCTCGTATTTAACTTGATAACTCACTCGTTCGCTGCGCTTACTCGAAGATAAATTCCGTAACTAGAGTAGGATATATTACTAGATAGCGCTTTAGAATATTCATAGTTTTAGCGCTATATAAATTTATATCATCATCATCATTATTATTATATCTCTGCCATGTAATAATATCGTCTATATATTAACTGGAATATTAAAGACATAGTACTACGATATACTCCGATACTTTGTCGTTCATGGCTTACTAAAGCCTGGTTCCGATCCCTTCGATCGCTTGATTCTTTTGTTCTGCATATTAATTTACGCATCGATTCACACCGAACAAAAGGTTTTAGCGATCGGGGAGATCGGGACGATCATATGGAGACCAGGCTTAATCAATCAATACATGTTCGTACCTCGGCGTAATAGTTCTGTAACAGATTTTCGCTCCGTTGTGATACCGAACACAGCCATCCTCGTTCTTCAGATTGCAAACCTCGTCAGCCGTGTAGCGACCGCGGTCTGCTAGGGCTTGTAGTAATGTAATTGGACACGCGATAAATGTAGTGTCCTCTGCAAGTTGAAAGATTGGAAGTTCAAGAAACCTTCAATAATAATTCTTCGATAAATGTATGATAAATTTTCAAGAAAGTTTCAGTAACTTTAAATAGATGTTCAAGATATACTCAATATCAATAGTTAATAAATCAATAAAGGTTTAAAAGTGGCATAAAATATAGACTAATGTCCAGACGACACTAGAGTTTGAAAAAGGCTGCACGTGAATATAAAAAGCAAGCAGCGTCCACGTGAAAAAGAAACTCAAGTTAGAATTATGGCCACGCGGCTGTCTCTGCATTCTTGACACTTTTAATACCTTTAGGGATTTATTTTCTTGAAGTGTAGTGCCACACAGCTTAGAGAACTCTACGTTTAATCTGTTTATTTTATATTTCTAGTTACTGGCATATGCAAGAGATATGTTGGTTTGCTTCCTCAAAGATCCAAATTTTAAAACACCTGAGTGTTGAGAGTATACTAAGCGGCCCAGGATGCAACTGACGTTTGGAGAGTAAGCCCTTGCTTAGGACAAAAACCTACTACCTTTTTATTTTTTAGTTCTCATGTTGTCTGGGACCGGCCGGCTTCCCATGATGATTAAATTTGCATCAAAGCATCGCATAAATCAAGACAACTGACCGTAAGTAAGACGTTTTTCTTTCCGATATTTGGTTGCTCCGCTTTAGGTCTATATTCTCCCAAACCCATCATGTAATGTTAACGCAAGGGTAAGTTTGGGAGAAGGAGAATTCGCTTTGGTAACATAATTAACACTGAAGTAATTAAATAAATAAAATACACGAACACATTAATAGATAAACATATAAATACATAAGTTCATATATGCACACATGCATAAATGCACAAATGCTTATATGAACAAATGGACAAATGCATATGTGGACATAAAAATACGTACATAAAAAAAGAAAAAGAAAGAAATACATTAAGTAAAATATTAGGAAATACGTTAAGTGCATTAACAAATAGATTAAGAAATAAATTAAGATCAGAATAGATTAAGAAATAGATAAAATGATAGATAAAGAAATATATAAAGAATTACATTAAGAATTGATGTAGTTAAGAAATACATGAAAACATTGCGAAAAGGATGGGAGAATGACAAGTGAATTAATAAGGCAATTGGTCGATTGATTTGATTGATTGAGAATGTAATTCGATTGTACGCGCGGATTGGCTGAAAGCCGTGTTTCTATAGAAACATAGAAAGTTCAGCGCGCTTGAGCTAGTTGGGAAAATTTAAGTTTTGATGTTCAAATAAAACGAGCGTTTTACCATGTTTTTACTCATTTATTTTATAAAGGAAATAAAAAAAAATCGCCTTCCCATGGAGTTAAATAAACACTTGTGGAAGATTGGAAGAACTCGAAGTAGCAGCGGAAACACTCACATTTCGGGCGAGCCACAGCCATTACTCATTCTTCCAAACTCCCATTCGTGTTTCTATACTGAACTGTATGGAAACACGAAAAACGTTTGCTATTTCTTAAACGTGACCTAACAGTGTAATCATTAACAGTGTATATTTAGGAAAGCCTAAATTAAAGCGGAGCTTTGCAGACGTATTTTTTCACTCTCATAAATTCGAAGAAAAAAGTAACGTCTGCTTACTCGAGCGCTTAATTAGTTTCCAATATGCAAGCATGACGTCAGCAGGTTTGTTATATTTTTCTTCCCAATCAAAGCCATTGTTAGAATTTCAGTGAATAGCGTTCCGCACAGTTACTATAAATAGATCACGTAATTTAAGACCCCACGCGTGACTCAGACAAACAAACTGATCAGTTTACAAGAGAGTGACTGAGCGAACGAAGCTGCTACGATATACAATTTTATTTTTTCCTACCTAAATACGCTTAAACTTGAATTATACTTAGTAAGAAATGGTCAGCACTAAGCATTGTTGTTGGGGGCAATGCAACAGTGACTCCCAGATACCCCGAAAGGCTTCATAAATCGCTTAAAGAGATGAAGGAGTCGGGACAGAAGGTATTCATTCCCTTCCCGAAGCCCTCACAAGGATTACAAAAATGCCAGCGCTGGATAACAGCTTGCTCGCGAGAGGGATTTGATGTTTCGAACATAACAAGAAACACCCAACTGGCTCAACTTCACGGCGAGAGAAATCGAGAAGGCTTCGGCCTCGAAGATGAAGGCTCCAAAACATAGATCGGGGCCTTCGAAAAAGATTAAGATTGATTTTGAACCTAAAGCAGAACTTGAAAGTCAAGAAAAGGAAATATCTCTTGGAATGGAGGAGTGCGATGCTGCAGAGTCAGAGACCGAATACGTAAATTGTACTACGGGATGCGGTCTCAAACCAAGGAACTCAAACCGGTGTACTTGAAGTACGTGCTTTCGGCCAAGTTCAGACGATGGTTTTACGCAACGAAGTAGTAATGAAAAAATGGCTCTAAACATCGCGCAGAATTCTATTGTTCTCGGCGACATGTACTTACGGCCGAGAGGTTAAAGTGAGGACGGAATAATTATAACATTGCTAATTAATTCTGCGAGAGAGCGATTGTGATTGGCTTTTGACAAATCGGTTTGGGAATACTCTACTCCCACATCACATGAAGCACATGTCAATTACTGTCAACTGCTCGCTTCATGGGAATAGTGGACTTCCAAAGCTCGTTAAAGAAGGTCATCACACTAACTAATTTGTCGTTACCGCCCCTGAAGTTCAAAAGCAAAGCCTTTCGTCTGTTCGATCTTGTTATTTCCTTGGTGGGCTAATTATACAGATACAGACTTAAAACTTATCAATTCAAAGTTTAAGATACCTTGTCTTTGTAAAAGTTTTGGGTTAAATCCATGATTCGAATTGCCGGGGGATTTCTTGGTGTTGCATCGCACCAATGATGTCATTGGCACATTGGCACCAATGATGTCATTAGGAACAGAAGAACAGAGGAACAGAGGAACAGAGGAACAGAGGAACAGAGGAACAGAGGAACAGAGGAACAGAGGAACAGAGGAACAGAGGAACAGAGGAACAGAGGAACAGAGGAACAGAGGAACAGGGGAACAGAGGAACAGGGGAACAGAGGAACAGGGGACCAGAGGAACAGAGGAACAGAGGAACAGAGGAACAGAGGAACAGAGGAACAGAGGAACAGAGGAACAGAGGAACAGAGGAACAGGGGAACAGGGGAACAGGGGAACAGGGGAACAGAGGACCAGTGGACCAGAGGACCAGAGGATTTACCTTAACAGAGGAACAGAGGAACAGAGGATTTACCTTAACGGAGGAACAGGGGAACAGAGGAACAGGGGAACAGAGGAACAGGGGACCAGAGGACCAGTGGACCAGTGGACCAGTGGACCAGTGGACCAGAGGACCAGTGGACCAGAGGACCAGTGGACCAGTGGACCAGAGGACCAGTGGACCAGTGGACCAGTGGACCAGTGGACCAGTGGACCAGAGGACCAGTGGACCAGTGGACCAATGGACCAGAGGACCAGAGGACCAGAGGACCAGTGGACCAGTGGACCAGTGGACCAGTGGACCAGTGGACCAGTGGACCAGTGGACCAGTGGACCAGTGGACCAGTGGACCAGTGGACCAGTGGACCAGTGGACCAGTGGACCAGTGGACCAGTGGACCAGTGGACCAGTGGACCAGTGGACCAGTGGACCAGTGGACCAGTGGACCAGTGGACCAGTGGACCAGTGGACCAGTGGACCAGTGGACCAGTGGACCAGTGGACCAGTGGACCAGTGGACCAGTGGACCAGTGGACCAGTGGACCAGAGGACCAGAGGAAGGACCAGAGGACCAGAGGACCAGAGGAACTCAAAGTACTTAGCTTAATAATAATAATAATAATAATAATAATATTTTGACAGGAAAGCTCCACTCACAATTTGTGATTTTCAGGGAGGTCCTGTATTAAAAATATATATTTCACTAATATATGGAAAACAGAAAAGATAAATGGTTGAAATAAAATAGAAATAGAACAAGGATTATTATGAAATTAAGTTTATGTGCCAGTAAGATTTAAAAATTGATAATGTAGTTGATTGTATAACTTCAGAGTCTAAAGAGTTCCAGTCTAATAGTGCATGGTAGGTAAACTTCTGTTGTCCCCAATTCCTACGTGCGAATGGCAAATGTAGATTGTGCTGACGGCGTGTATTATATGTATGAAAGTCGTGATTCTTCTTTAATTTAAAGTTGAAGTCCACCATGCTATTTAAGCATTTGAAGATTGTAATACAGCGATGATAGCGCCGTCGAAGGTATAGTGGTTTCCAGTTTAATAGTTCGAGTACTTGAGATGCAGAAGAGCTTGAGGGAAAGTCGAGCATTAGTCGAGCAGCATTATTCTGAAGAACTTGAAGGTGATCCATGAGGACGGTATTATTCTTATCTCCCCAGACGATATCGGCATAGTCAAGTAAGGGAAGGACAAGAGATTTATAGAGAGTTAGCCGCGCATGCAAGGGCAACAAATGCTTTACCCGGCGGATGATGCCAAGACGTTGGTTGACTTTATTACTGACTCTATCCACGTGTTCTGACCAACTCATGTTCTGACTGACTGTCACTCCTAAATATTTAAAAGAGTCAGTTCGGTCAAGAGCAGAGCCATTTATGGTTAGTGAAACCTCTCTGAAATCCTTGAGCTTGCGTGCGCTGCCATAAATTATGAACTTGCATTTAGATGTATTCAGTGTCAAGAGATTGCTGTTAAACCATTGACATATGGACAGAAGATCAGCGTTCAATTTATCTTTAAGTTCCTGGGCATTAGTCGAAGAGCAGTAAATTACTGTATCGTCAGCGTAGAGGGACACCTCGCAGTAATTAACACATGAGGGTAAGTTATTTACATAAACAAGGAATAGTAGTGGTCCTAAGACGTTTCCTTGAGGAACTCCGACAGGAACTTTCTTGGGAGAGGAAGAGACATTTGCCAAGTTGGTGATTTGGCTTCTGTTAGATAGATAGGACTTGAACCAGTTCACACTTGTGTCAGAAAAGCCAGCTGTTACTAGTTTATTGAAGAGAATAGTATGGTCAACAGTGTCAAACGCTTTTGACAAGTCCAGGAAAACAGCACCGGTTACTAGACCACTGTCCATATTCCCAAGGATAGTATCGGTGAAATGAGTAAGAGCGATCTCTGTTGAGAGTTTAGGTCTGAAGCCAAACTGCCTGGGTGTAAGGATCTTTTCTTCCATAAGGTAATTATATACTTGTGCATGGACTGCCTTCTCAAGGATCTTACTAACTGTCGGGAGGATTGTAATCGGCCTGTAATTGTTGGCGTTGCTTCGATCACCAGATTTGAAGAGAGCTGTAACTTTACCAAATTTCCAGATAGAAGGAAATGTAGAAGACTCAAGTGAGCGATTGAATATCTTGGTCAAAGCAGGAGTTATGACGCTTGCAGAGTCTTTCAGCAGTCTGGCGCTAATGCGATCAAGGCCAATTGATTTATTTGTCTTGAGCATTTTTAGTTGTCTATGCACAAAATTTTCTTCAACTGGAATGAAGACAAAGTTTCGAGACCTAGCGATGGATTCACCAGAAGAGGGTCGTGGATAGAAAAAATCAAGGCTTGCTTTTATTTTAGCAGCCAATTTAGTTCCTACTGTTGAAAAATGATTATTTAAAACTTCAGCAATCGACTTTGAGTCAGTATGTGGTACGCCATCGACTTCGATACATGAAGGGATTGAGGATGTCTTTCGCGAAGTAATTTCGTTCAGTGTTTTCCATAGTTCACCGCTATTTCCCCTGTTCCTAGTAATAAGGTTTAAATAGTAATCAGCTTTGCATTTTTTGACCAGGTTGTTTACGTAGGATTTTATCTTTTTGTACATGGACCAATGGAATGACGATCTTGATTTAATGGCCTTCCGATGGTGGTAATCTCGGTCTTGCATGGCGTTGCATAACTCTGAATTCATCCAGGGCACGTGTATACCCTTGATTCTAGATTTTTTAATTGGAGCATGTCGATTGGCTGTATCCGTAAATAGTTGGTTCCAAGTTTCAACTGCACTATTGGTGTCCAATTGCTCGTCGACGACATTCCAACATATGTCTCTGAGTTCAGTCAGGAAAGACTCCCTTGAGTAGTGCTTGTACGATCGATACTCTATAACTCTGCAAGGGGCCCGAGGAACACCCGCTTTGATGACACAGTAAATGAGTGAGTGATCACTCAAATCTATGTGAATAACTCCAGAATCGACTATGCGATGATTGTTGTTAACGAACAACAGGTCAATTGCAGTGGATGAGTTCTCGGATATTCTCGTAGGCTTGTCAATAAGCTGTACTAAGTTATGTTGATTTGTAAGTCTAACGAGCTTCTGTTTCAATGGCCTTGATGAGTCAGTATTTGAAGTCAAAAAATTAACATTGAAATCACCAAGTAATATTATCTCAGCTTGTGATGGGAGTAATGATAAAGCGGTGTTGAGATCATTAAGAAAACCGTCAAGTGTTTGGTCTGGGGCTCTGTATATTGTGAATATAATGAGTTTCTTTGCTTTAGGACGAGTAATCTCAACTACGCATGACTCAATGTTAGTGTTCTGTAAGTCACTTCTTGATCGATAGGGAATGCCATCTCTAACAAAAGCGAGCGTACCTCCGCCAGGTTTTCCATTCCTATCCTGTCTGGTAACTGTATAACCAGGGACATAAATTTCGTTATCAAGAATGTTCGGGTGAAGCCATGTTTCAGACATTGTGAGTACGTCAAAGGGCTTCTCTTTCAATAAAAGTCGCACAGAATCCATCTTGTTGATGATACTTCGGACGTTCAGATGACCGACTTTAAGACCGCGCGAAGTAGGAAAGTCAGCAACTGACGATCCGTTAGTAGATGGGCCAGGGTTTGGAGATACATCGTTAGACAGACAGATTAATAAGATGGCCAAGGAAGATTAGAAACTGTTTGAGAACTGAGTAGTTTCTAAGCCAGACAATAATGTAACAGCAACTCGTTCAGACTCGTACATTTTACGGGAGAAAATGACTTTTCTGTTCACGTGGTATAATGGACACTGCTTTTTCTGTCTTTTTCTACCACTACAGAAGTGAGCACTAAAGGTTGCTAAAGATTGTATGGCGTACAAACTCTGTTTTGCCATGTATTTTGAGTGCAGCCTTCGCCACATAGAGATGTAACCGAGATTCGAGAAGCCGCGAGCCGGACCATTCAGCTCTCTTGTGTAATGTATTCCCGATTCCCGAACAATGTCTTCATCCACACTCTGCCCTTGCCTGCATAGACCATATTGATTTAAACGATTCAAAAGTGTTCTTTTCGAAATTCTTATTCCATGACTTTTTCAAGAAAACTCAAAATTGTCGTGTAGTCATAGTTCAAACACAGGCTTACCATCCTCAAAATTGGTTTTGGGCTTCCTGTGGCTTCGTCAGTTGTCAAACGGATTTTCCCCCGGTTTTTCCTTGTTTACCTCAAATTTGCAGGATGCATATATCGTTAATTCTAAACTTGAAATCTTTAAACTTGTATCAAAATAAACTTTACTTATTATATTTACCAGTTCTGTGTGTCTTCCTGTCATCCGATGCATTTTCAGTTAGAGATGCTACAGGTCATAGTCGAGAACGTCCTTGTCAATATTCATGTGTTTTCGCTATGTGTGTTGTGTTTTCAGTTAGTGTATTGTGTTTTCGCTGTGTGTATTGTGTTTTCGCTGTGTGTATTGTGTTTTGCACTTATGGGACACCGTACCCTGGGGGACATCATATTATGCTTCTATGGAAAAACACAACCAAACTCTTTATTATACGTTTTATCTATGGCAACGAAAGTAATCAATATTACTGTAAGAATACTATTCATATTGTATTAAAAAATATTATTGCTATACTATACCAATGCTATACTAATAGAAGTATAGAAAAAACGTTTAAAAAGTATGTTCAAGATGTAAGAGCCAACCAAATGCAATTTAATAAATACTAAGCTATCTTTGAAATAAAGAATATAACATCTTATGAATTTACTGTAAATTACCGTTTGTTTCAAGAATCTAATGCTCGTATGTGATATAGAAATACTGATGATGGCATAGGTCTGCCGAAACATTTATGTCTTAAAAAATCTCAATGAGCAGTTTATTTCCCAAACCAAGTCAAAATACTACATGTATTCATCAACAGTGGCACATTTTGCAATTTCGCTGAATATAAGACAATTTTGTGATATCCTTAGAGGTATCGCTAATTAAATTTAAATGAGTTTGTAGTAACACAACAGGGTAACCCGAAAAATACACATTCGCAGCACTTCACTTCCAAAAGGCGGAACGCCTGGTATACTATATCAGCTGACGTTATTGTAATCATCGTGTATCATCCCTTAACCTGAAGGCTGGTATGGCCAGCTGTAATATAGTCTTTTAAACAAATCGTATCTCTGCAGTGTGTTAGTTTTCTTTTATTTTCCATTTTGCTACTTAAGCTGATTAGATCCTCTGGATCCACTGCACACCATCAGATTTTAACGTCCTCGGCTGATTCAAATTCAAGATTTTTGGGGAGCATTGCCTCTATAACTCCAACATAATGGTGATATAGTTACCGTTCATATTTATCGGAGGGGGAGTTAGGGAGAAAATGGGGGGTCGCGAATTTTGAAGTCAGTGTTCACTGAAAGGGGTGTCTTTGCAGGATACCTATATAAGGTCTTATTTTTCTTAGTTAATTTGTATTTTCTCACTATTTATGTGTTAAAATTATAACATTGAGTGGAGACTTGAAAAATATATTCCCAGTATAGTAGGGGGTCATATCATGAAATCCTTACGGGTTTGCCTATGGGAGACCTTAAAACAAGGTATTTGTTAATTTCTCCCCCCATCCCCCACCCCTCCGATAAATAATGAACAGTCCCTAACTGGTCGTTAGCCACGAGAATGTTTTGTGAAAATGTAGTGGGAAATGTTTCTGCGAAAAAAAAACACTGCCATACACACAATCAACAGCCTGATTGATTGCAGTTCCGTTTGCGTGGAAAGGAAAGTACACATAGTATACTCAGAAGCTAAGTACTTTGAGTTCCTCTGGTCCTCTGGTCCTCTGGTCCTTCCTCTGGTCCTCTGGTCCACTGGTCCACTGGTCCACTGGTCCACTGGTCCACTGGTCCACTGGTCCACTGGTCCACTGGTCCACTGGTCCACTGGTCCACTGGTCCACTGGTCCACTGGTCCACTGGTCCACTGGTCCACTGGTCCACTGGTCCACTGGTCCACTGGTCCACTGGTCCACTGGTCCACTGGTCCACTGGTCCACTGGTCCACTGGTCCACTGGTCCACTGGTCCACTGGTCCACTGGTCCACTGGTCCACTGGTCCACTGGTCCACTGGTCCACTGGTCCACTGGTCCACTGGTCCACTGGTCCACTGGTCCACTGGTCCACTGGTCCACTGGTCCACTGGTCCACTGGTCCACTGGTCCTCTGGTCCTCTGGTCCTCTGGTCCACTGGTCCACTGGTCCTCTGGTCCACTGGTCCACTGGTCCACTGGTCCACTGGTCCACTGGTCCTCTGGTCCACTGGTCCACTGGTCCTCTGGTCCACTGGTCCTCTGGTCCACTGGTCCACTGGTCCACTGGTCCACTGGTCCACTGGTCCACTGGTCCACTGGTCCTCTGGTCCCCTGTTCCTCTGTTCCACTGGTCCTCTGGTCCACTGGTCCACTGGTCCACTGTTCCTCTGTTCCTCTGTTAAGGTAAATCCTCTGGTCCTCTGGTCCACTGGTCCTCTGTTCCCCTGTTCCCCTGTTCCTCTGTTCCTCTGTTCCCCTGTTCCTCTGTTCCTCTGTTCCTCTGTTCCTCTGTTCCTCTGTTCCTCTGTTCCTCTGTTCCTCTGTTCCTCTGTTCCTCTGTTCCTCTGTTCCTCTGTTCCTCTGTTCCTCTGTTCCTCTGTTCCTCTGTTCCTCTGTTCCTCTGTTCCTCTGTTCCTCTGTTCCTCTGTTCCTCTGTTCCTCTGTTCCTCTGTTCCTCTGTTCCTCTGTTCCTCTGTTCCTCTGTTCCTCTGTTCCTCTGTTCCTAATGACATCATTGGTGCCAATGTGCCAATGACATCATTGGTGCGATGCAACACCAAGAAATCCCCAATTGCCGCTTGGTTTATCTCTGAGAAATTAAAGAATCGTGTTGGTTTACTTTTTTTTTCCTATGAATCGTATAAAACGGAGAAAATTATAACTTTAAGATCGCCGGTGCGATGTTTTTAGCTTTTAAATACTTCTAGAGCACGTACGTACATGATCAACGTCTCAATTTGAAGTTTGAATTATTCTGAATACAACGTTATGATTTGCTTTGGACGCGCTAAGTTCATAGTTTTTATTTAATGCTCTCTAAGATTTGTTTTGTCGCGTTTGCCTTTACTCAGCTTTAGATTGAATGCACTTTGCCGCCAACTCCGCCGCGGAGATTTTTTAGCGTTTAAATACTTCTAGAGCACGTACGAACATGAACAACGTCTCAATTCGAAGCTTGAATTATTCTGAATACAACGTTATGATTTGCTTTTGACGCGCTAAGTTTATAGTTTTTATTTAATGCTCACTAAGATTTGTTTTGTCGCGGTTGCCTTTTACTCAGCTTCAGTTTGAAAGTACTTTGCCGCCAACTCGGCTGGGCGATGTTTTTAGCTTTTAAATACTTCTAGAGCACGTACGAACATGAACAACGTCTCAATTTGAAGCTTGAATTATTCTGAATACAACGTTATGATTTGCTTTGGACGCGCTAGATGAATGACCAGTCAGTTCCAAATGGCATCAGTGAGATATTAACATATCGTCTTTACTGGAGGCGGAGCAGACAACTGAAGGAGGCGGAGGCAGACTAACTGAAGCGTAGAAGCAGGCATATTCAAATGAGGATTTCAGCAGGCATCTTTGAGAGATTTCATGAAGGTGAAATTAAACCTTCAAAACATATTACTAATCGTGGTCGGTTGGCGCTGAAACTTGGCAGTAAAGGCCTTCAGTATATGTTCATGATTTTGCGCCCTTTTGGTTTTTAGAAGAGGTTTTTATTTGTTCGTAAATCGCTCTCGCATATCACTAGTAGTAAATTTCCCCTTTAGAACACACGAAAAACCCTGAAGTTCCGTGTCATTTTCATACTCATAAAATATGTGTTAGGTGAAATATTTTTGCAGGATAGTGAAGTTTATTATCTTATCTACATTTTGCGCCCTTTTGGTTTTTTGTATCGTTTTTCTTTACTGTTGAAAAGAAACCAAATCTTAAGCCACTATCGCCATTTTGTACTGTTTTCTTTGTAAATTGGCCGTCGTGTTCAAATTAATTTTCGAATTCGGCGGCGTACTGTAATTTTTAAGACCCGGATGTGTCGCGCCATTCTGCCCGATGAGGGACTATCGCTAATCTTTCATATAAAAACATAACCAAAGAATCGACATATATGAAGCACTTTGTGGTGCTCAAAACACAAAAGTTCGAGGCATTGTACTCTTTTCTCGATAGTGTATGTCCACTTAAGGACATAGTTTACTGGAATACTAAAGGTTTCACAGGGTCGTGCAAAGGAAATTCTGGCCAAAATTCAAAGATTTCTGACAGAGAAAAGCTCTTTATTTGTCTTTTGAGATCGAGGAGAGGACTTACGACACCGGAAATAACGATCGAGGAAACCTTGGTAAGAAAGATCTTTACCACTTTCATCCAGCTAATCTACAGCTAATGGGGCTATAGGAACATCCCTGTTGTTTTGAAATTGTCCACATTTGTATGCTTCATTATTTCCCGAGCTTATGCAATCTGTAACGCGCTTGATAAGTTCGCAACGTTTGTCGTTTTGTTTTAGTCCTCTGCATTTAAGCCACCGTTTAAGCTGTTCCACAGTATAATTACTGGGTTCTTGTTCGAAGAAAGATCCCGGAACACAATCGCTTTCCGTAAGAATTGTAGAAAGCCGAGCTGAAGTACTAGTAAACGAAGACATCTTTAGTGTGATTGTATAGAGAAATGATACGCACGTGTACATTGTATGTCTGAGTCTCATGGGGGGTCCAAACATCGTGACGTCAACTGTGCGGAACGCTATTGGCGCGCCAGTGAACACTCTCCTATGATTGGTCAATGGTAAATGTATTGTCTGAATTCCTTTTAAATGTAACATTACGTCACTTTCCAGGATATAGAAGGTGAAATCTGATTGGTCCATAACACAATGAGGTGTGCATATTGGAAACTAATTAAGCGCTCGGTTAAGCAGACTTTACTTTTTTCTTCGAATTTATGAGAGTGAAAAAATGCGTCTGCATAGCAGGCTAAACCAGAACATGCATGCAATATTCCTCACCAACCTGTAAAAACTTTATGGTTCGGCTCATTTTTATACCAGTTCTTTCAGAGTGACGATACTGGGTGAGAACCAAGCCATGTGAACACATCACTCCATATCCACTCGTAAGAAGACTGGGACTGGCTTGCGTAGAGAGGTCGTTTTATAACACGCATAATGGTTATAAATCTGTTAGCCCTTTTTCTATAAAACAGAATATGTACGATATTAGTAAGAGGTTCCTTGTAAAATTTGATTCCTACTTTTGAAAGAATACGAAAGGGATTCGTCTGGGGTAAAGACTCGCGTAGTACGCGTTCCTAACGCCAGCAATCTACTTCAAAACCAATCTCTAACACAAACCCTATTCCTAAAAATAAAACTTACGCTAACTACTTCGAAATCAAGTACCCAGGCAAACGATGAGGTGTTAGGGCTAGGGTTCCAGGATTCACAGGTAAACATAAGGGTGAGAAAAAGGTAGAGAGAACAAATGCGAGGTTTTATGGATTCCGAACCCATCTGTCATCAAAGCCAACATAATAACGAACATCCCACCTTAGAAGTGTGACCGATTCTCAGCTTGATTAGTGCCCAGTCCTCTAGCTGCCAAGGGCGGTTAGAGTATCTGTTTAGAAATTCCTGTCCTTAGGAACGGTAATCCCTTTATGTAGGACGACACGAATTTTTACCAAAAATACAATAGAATACGATACAATACAATTCAATACAACAATAGAACGCAACACAATACAATACAATAGAATACAATTTGGTAGCAATTCGTGTCGTCCTACATGAAGGGATGGCCTTAGGAACACTAAGGTAAAATACTTGGGCAACAGGATATTTTGTGGCGCACAAAAACGGATTTTTGAATATTTTTTTCTGGGTTGGGAGGAAATTCGAAGTTCACTTATAAAGATGGAGTAGTGGCTTTTCTACGTCACTTATTGTTTACTGTAAATTTTAAAGTTCGACCGTAGGAAAAATAAACGATGTTAGGGCATGGCAAATGATGTTAGTCATTTCAATAGTTAATAAAGGAATTTCAGTCAGGAGGGGAATTACGTTTGCTCGTAACCGAATAAAATGCCCCAATTGTAATTTCTCCGTAGAAAACTAAAAATATTTTGTTAGAATGTAGTTTGTGCACAGAAAGTCGAGGGAATTTTCTCGGCAAACAATTAGGCAACCGAATATCTCTTTTTCAAGGTAACCCTGGCTATTGGAACAAGTTGCCATTAAATTGTTGGCAATATGGTCTAAACTGAAAATTTGTCGAATAAAATGGAAATCTATTTTAGGTTTAAAAAAATGGATACACGTATACCCAATTATTTTTTGGGTTTTGAATTTCGTGAGCGCCGCCATCTTGGATCTGATGACGTTTTTTGACGGTCCCTATTGTTATATGACAAAAGCTATTGTTTTCTGACAATAGGGATCGCCTTGAAACTTCATCAGATCCAAGATGGCTCATAATCATATCCATTTTTTTCAGCTTTGTAAATTATTGGAGTCCAGCTGATGTAACATTATGTTCACACGCTTCCAATAAAAACATTTATTATACGACTTGGTGTTTTCGAGTGCAAATACGGGCTAAAACGAGTGCAAATATGAGACCGTATTACACGGGTCGCAAACAGGTTTGCACAGGTTTATTCAACACTTAAACGATTTTGTAAGCGCGCGATCCAATCGAAATGAGGCTGTTTTAGTAAGAGCCAATCAGCTTTTAGCGCGCTCGCCCACATTGGACTTCAACTGAGGCTGAGAGGTTTCTTCTCTCGAGATTTCTTCTCTCAAGATTTTCTTCAAACAGAGCAGTAAGGTAAACGAAAACAAACATTCGTAAAAATACCCACCGTATTACACAACTTTCCGTGTAATAACCTTTTTGTATTGCTTTTGGCAGATTTTCTGGTCTCTCATGGTCTGATTTTCTGGTCTCTCATTTTTCTTACCTCCCGTCATAAAAATGTCAGTTCAAGTATTCCCCCTCCTCCCCCTCCTCCCTCTTCCCCCGAGATGATAGCAGCATCGGCTATAAACCGTCTTTGTTACCCGTCCCCACTAACCCTACGCCTTCATTTGATGGTACAGTGAATGAGCTTGTTCCGCTATTCTTCTGAGTCTGTACAACAGTATAGAAGCTGTGGAGAAGCACTACGTCGTTGTCCATCACATATCTCGCGACTTGCACGGAAACGTTATGTTCTTTGTTTCCAAGGTAATTCTGTTCCCACTCCATCCTCATATTATGACCTTCGACCCAGGTATCGGGACTGTAACGAGATACCCGTGGGATAATTCTGCTGATTGTAACTGCAAAGATAAGGAATCATTCTTTGAAAGGATTGCTACAGAAAGATCGCTGACAAGAATGGTGTAACAGGCCAAGACACGTGCGAAAAAAAGCCATCCCCAAACTGGCTATTAATGTCGACTCTCTCTCCACGTGACATTCGTAAATAAACCTCAAGTACTTTACAGCTAGACTTCTAATTACAACTCACCATACGTGAAAATACCGTGGAACGGAAAGGTGTTTCCGCCGTCCCGCGAGACCTTGATTGATACCCTTCCAGTATTGTTCATTAGTGGCACAGTACATACAGCTCTTATACCGTCCATGTAAGTCCCGTTGGTCCTCGCCTTGCCTGCAAACTCGCATGTAATTATGTCTGTAGGCTTGTAACACGGTCCAGCCACATATATATTATCGCCGCCAAGCATGGAAGCGAAATTCGGGAAAACGGTCAGAGAACCTTATGGAATGAAAGTTGATTATTCTTATTTTATTTTATACAACATTAACATTTCATTATTATATTTACTTCAATTACCTTTCCTTTTATTTTTAGCTTTATTATTGATTCAGGATTTTAACACATGTAAATAACATCGAGTCCTTTCCAAATACAATAGGGTCGTTTATACGAGCGAAAATAAGACGCGGCTTACATAAGACGCGAACTGCTCGTATAAATACCACAAAATTGCTGTTCTTATCTAAGACGCGTCTTATGTAAGAACAGGGCTTTTAGCTGTTCTTAAATAAGACGCGTCTTAGATAAGACGCGAACACTCTCGTATAAATGCTCTTCGCGTCTTACGTAAGACACGAACAGTATATGCGCATGCGTGATCCCACACAGGGAGCCCTTTGCGTTTTACTGCCATTTATACGCGTAAGACGTGAACCCATTTATACGTATCCTTCGCGTCTTATGTAAGACACGAACGTATAAATGGTCCAATTCGCGTCTTACGTAAGACGCGTCTTATTTTCGCTCGTATAAACGGCCCTAATAATTCAGTATCTATGTAGTAGTGCATATATGTTATATTTGTAATGTAATTATTGTCAACATAGAAATAAAATACATTAAAATACAAGAATTTAGCACGATGTTTCGTTAGGCTGATTGCTTATATAGCTTTTATTATTTATTCATTAGATTTATATTTTATTTATAACCTAGCGTTAGGCTAACACGAAACAGTTTCCACTTCTCAGTTGAGTGTTTAAAGTGCCATTGAAATGAAAAAATCGATCCCGTTTTTATTTTATTTTATTGAATTCTAGGTTTCTCTTAGTCATTTTGTGCAATTAAAAATCAATTTGAAGAGCGCGAATATATATTTTTTGGTATCGAAGTCAGGCGGAATTGCCAAAATCAGACGACATTTTTTATGCCGTTAAATATATGAGAATCATATCATACAAAATACAGTACGTTGTTTGTCTAATTCTCATTCTAAATATGTCTTAATTTTTTTAAATTTGCTTAATATGTTTCATACTTTACAAAACTATACAACTACTACACATTTACTAAAGTCGTACACACACGCACACATAATTTACAAGGTTCGGATGTACGATAATAGTCTAGATTACTTTGTTAGCCACATTTTTAGAGGTTCCCATTTCTTCAGTTTCATACCTCTCCACGTCTAGTTTATTTGTGCATTGTCTTTCCAGTAAAGCTTTTTCTTTCAATAGGATGAGAAAAAGTTCAAAACAAAAAAGCGTGTCTTTGATAAAATCCGTATACATATGGTACTTTGCTACAATAATTGCATGGTTAATAAGTCTCTTGTTTGGTATAGGTTCCAGTTGACCGTACAATATAGAATTAGCACTTAAACTGGTGGTTTTGGCTGTGTTTACATGCCACCAGTTTATGAAACAACTCCAGAAAGAAACAGCATATATATGCAATTAGTGAAAACATGAACTAATGTATGCTTTTCACCACAATAAGGGCACTTGTCACTAGTTTTAATTTTGGCTTTAAATAAAATATCATTTGTTGCTAGAATGTTGTGTATAATTTTGTATTGAAACATGCTTAATTTCATTTCTTTGGTGATTTTGAAAGGCAGATTATAAACTTTCCTTACGTTGTACTCTTGAACGTAATATTTAATCCTAGTTTCTGCTGTTGGGGCGCAAAATTGTAGTTTTACAAATTCTATTCTGATTATTTTCGCAGTAATTTTCTGTAGGTCTGTAAACCACTTTTACTATAACCTTTAATTGCGTTAATTAAGCCTATGAATTGGGGAAACTTTTTTTTCTGAAAGTTACAAAACTTGAGTGGTTGACCGTTGTCATCAAGCAGGTCTTTAGGAGCCAATTCTTGTGTAAAACTGGAACACCTCTTATCTTGATTTTTTCGGTTATTCCATATGATTTCGTTCTGGATTGGTGGGTTTGAATGCTTCCTATACCAATACCATGCGATTTTAAGATCCTGCCAGTAACTTATGGCCGTTTTGTAAAAAGCAGGAAGCTGAGGTAGTGATAGCAATTGCAAATCATAGTTGCACATGAATAAAAGTGTTCCACCATAGCGCGATAACGACATTAAAGGGATTATTTTCCAGGCGGCTGATTGCTTGTCCGACAACCTCTTTAGCCAGCAAATTTTAATTGCTTTTTCCACGTCTTCAAAGTTTACCATGTTGAGACCTCCTTTCTTTTTGCTTCCTGCCAAAGTCGACTTTTTAATTTTTGGCGGTTTATTGTTCTTAATAAATGAATATGTGCATTTGTCTACTTGCTTTGAAAAGTCTTTGGGTAAAGTTAATACTGATGCGTTGTAAACCAGTTAATTGCGTTTGGATAATTCAAGTGTTTTTACAATGAACAATTCTCCAATATAGTGTGAGATTTCTTTTCTCCCAAATTGCTTTTTAATTGCATCTCTTTATCATAGAAATTCAAATTTTCACAGGCACAATTATCATAACTGAAAAAAACTCCTAGCCCGAGAATAGGTCTCTCAGGCCATTGAATATCAAAAGATTTCTCTATAGGGTTTATATCACAACCTAGCCATGCACATCGCTTCTGTTTTTCACTTGTTTATCTTAAGTCCCGATACGCGACTAAAAAGGTCCAACAGGCAGAATAAATGTTCGACTGAATCAGTGTCTTTCAAGAAGCATGTGGTATCGTCTGCATATTGGGTGAATTAGACTTCTTTTCCGCAGACACTAACACAAATGGCAAAACACCAACGCAAAAGTGAAAACACTAACGCAAAATGCGAAACACAAACGCAAAAGTCAAAACACGAACACAAAAGTCTAAACACTAACGCAAAAGATCTGACCGAGGTGGTCTTTTAGTTTCAATTCCAGCATGGTGGACATAGGTGAAGAAGAACAAATTAGATTTTATTTCAGTAAAAACTATAACTATACGAAACTTAATAAGCTTTCTTGAGAAGTACCATGGGATTAGAATGTCCAAGAGAACCCTCCAGAATCGTTTAAAGCTGTATGGATTGCATCGCCGTGGGTGTGAGGTAAATGAATATGAAGTTCGCGAGCTCGCGTTAAACGAGAAATCGATGGAGCGGGAATGCAGGTGAAGCGATCAAGTTCTCCTCCTTGAACTAGATCCAGAGGGATCAAATGCAAGAAGCACACATCGCCTTAAAAGGGGAGAGTACTTGAACCCGATACCAAATCATTGTTGGCACGCAGACGGCTATGACAACCTGAAGCTCTATGGTTTCCCAATACATGGCTGCATTGACGGATTTAGCCGGCACGTGATGTGGCTTGTAATGACAATAACTATAATAACGATCCTCTCATTGTTGGTGATTTTTTCCTTGAGTGTGTGAAGCAACTTCCAGGATGCCCAACCATTTTGCGAACAGACAGGGTAACAGAGAACGGGATGATGGCTACAATGCAATGCTTCCCCGGTAGAAATGACCAGGATCCACTGTCAAGTGTCAGGTCTTAATGCTCACTTTATGGATCATCCCATACCAACCAGCGCATTGAGGCTTGGTGGACCCTCTTCGTCGTTCCTGAACATCATGGGGAATTGACTTTTTTAAAGATTTGGTAGATCAGGGCCAGCTAGATACAGTAACAAACTACATCTTCAGTGCCTTTGGTTTTGCTTCAACAAATCTTACAGAATGATGGGCTTGATGAAGTGAAGATGTCATGGAATAACCACTACATACGTGAGTCACGATACCATACTGTAGCACATGGTATTCCAGATAAGCTTTTTTCTTGCCTGAATATGTTGGTGCAGTAGATTACAAGCACTCCTGTGCTCGGCCATCTGACATACAAGAAGTTGAGAATTAAATTGGTTCCAGAGTTCTTCAAGACGATTGCAACTCTAGGGATAACCAAGCCCCAGAGTTGGAAAGATGGTTTATCAGCAATTTATAAATGTAGCTGAGTGATATTTACATTGTACACGTACATGTACCTGCGACATGTATGTACACATTATTCAATTTAACCACACACTCTGTGGGTTTTTCTGTCTCATTTGTACAAGGGTAGCTCTTAACTAACTAACAGGGTTACAGGAACAGCTAGGTGGTAAAAACATTGGCTTTGGAACCCAGTTTAAGTGAAATGTATAACAAACAAGGTACAGTAGTACATTTAATTAAATATAATAATAATAATAATAATAATAACTTTATTCATGTGTCAAGGACTGATAGCTGAGGGAAAAACCCTCTACTGATTGGGGACACCTAAGCTAAAATATAAGTTAAAAATATATATTTATATTAATTAAGAGACAGATTAATATAGTAATAATAATTATTGTGAATAATAGTAATGGTAGTTTTAAATATGTAAAAAGGCAACCGGTGGGCCATGACCCAATAACATCAATCAATCAATCAATCAATCAATCAATCAATTAATCAATCAATCAATCAATCAATCAATCAATTATCTTTATTTAAACACGATAGTATTTAAGCGTTGCCGCTTGTAGGGTCGTGAGGGGTAATTGGTCATTTTGGTGATATTTTCCCCAGTCTTGATATGTCAGTAGCAATAAACGGATTTAGCTTGCCTCGAGGCAAGCTGAATTGGTCAATTAATTATTAAAGACTGAATTTTCACACTGAGCAGAGCTGCCAGTAGTGGTAGTACTTTACCCTGTCCTAATCTGTCAATCAGGGTTGTGGTTACTTCGACATGCCCCAATACATACAGTCATCTACTTGTTATGCAATGTTATAGACCCATTCGAAAAATGGTGTCACCAAGCTTTGGTTGTTAGGAAATGCTGGCACTAAAATAAGCACTGCCACTTCAGAGAGCATGCAAAAATGAGTACATTTGTAAAATTTAAGGAGCATAGCACCAAGTGTTGCGAAGTTACAGAGGTTCCAAATAAGAGAGTTTTGTATGAGATTCAGGACGTCAGGACTGACTAGCCTCGTTTTCGTGTTTTTTGAGAGTTTCAAACGCAGATTGCTTTGTAAGGATATATTCTTCCATTATCAAAGTGCTACATGTTGCTAACACGAAATCGCTCTTTCACATAGGCTAGTTTATTCTTCAGAAAATATTGAATATCAAAATTATGCAAATTAGCGGCAGCCATTTTTCGAATGGGTCTATGCAATTGATTTTTCAGTATACACGAGTCTTTCAGGCTAGGCACTATGTAACATAAGCATTGCTTTGGGGGATTATGCAGATTACTGTGGCCACATTGGAATAGGGTACATCACACTCAGTATTTTGCATTTTATTTCAACCATTTTTCATACAGTTCCAAAGCTATCACTTGAATCAGCACAATGGATTATACATTAAACTGTAACAGTAAACTCAAACTTTTTCATGGCTATTGGTAGAGGTCCTGAAATGAGATGCATCACATGTACCTTGCTTACATACATGTAGCAGACCTGTCGTACATGTAATATATGTTCACTTTATTTCTAGCTGACATTAATTTGTTAATCTATTGTCCAATAACAAGTCCTTAGTACATGTACTTGAAGACAGAATACTCTGCAACAGAAATACAGGGCCAGGGCTCTAAACATACTCACTAGACCATGACTCATACACTGTAGATTACCTTAAACAGAGACCTTTTATTTAGGGTCAGGAGCTGAATACATGTACAGCTGAATCTTGCCCTTACTTAGTTATACGAGTACTGGTATCCCAGCTGGATAGCAAAAACTAGCCCTCTCAATAAACAAAACTAAATAGCAAATTCATCAATAAAAATCTGAGTATACCAGGGTGTGAAACCTGTTTTTACATTGGTTTACTGAAAACAACTCAGATCAACTCAATCATGATGACACTTTTAACAAACTATTCATTGGATAATTCTCATTAATGGCAACAATCTAGTACTACTGTACAGTCAATTGTACTTTATAATTATGGTGTACTGGTTTTTATTATTCACATGGCTGTTTCTTTGTTCATTTTGGTCGAATGTGCTTGGTAGCCAAGCCAGGGCTTGGTAGCCGAGTCATAAGGCTTATGCGTTTGTGTTTTGACTTTTGCGTTAGTGTTTTGACTTTTGCGTTGGTGTTTTGACTTTTGCGCTGGTGTTTTCACTTTTGCGTTAGTGTTTTCACTTTTGCGTTGGTGTTTTCACTTTTGCGTTGGTGTTTTCACTTTTGCGTTAATGTTTTCACTTTTGCGTTAGTGTTTTCACTTTTGCATTCCAGTTTTGACTTTTACGTTAGTGCTTTGACTTTTGCGTTAGTGTTTTCCCTTTTGCGTTCGTGTTTTGGGTTTTGCGTTCGTGTTTTGCACTTATGGACCACCGTAAATTTAGTGTAGCTAAATCAAATTGATCGCGAAAACAACTCAGATCAACTCAATCATGATGACACTTTTAAGAAACTATTCATTGAACAATTCTCATTAATGGAAACAATCTAGTACTACTGTACAGTCAATTGTACTTTATAATTATGGTGTACTGGTTTTTATTATTCACATGGCTCAGTTTCTTTGTTCATTTTGGTCGAAGGTGCTTGGTAGCCAAGCCAGGGCTTGGTAGCCGAGCCATAAGGCTTATGCGTTTGTGTTTTGACTTTTGCGTTAGTGTTTTCACTTTTGCATTCCAGTTTTGACTTTTACGTTAGTGCTTTGACTTTTGCGTTAGTGTTTTCCTTTTGCGTTCGTGTTTTCACTTTTGCCTTGGTGTTTTTACTTTTGCGTCAGTGTTTTCCCATTTGTGTTCATGTTTTGACTTTTGCGTTGGTGTTTTCACTTTTGCATTCCAGTTTTGACTTTTACGTAAGTGCTTTGACTTTTGCGTTAGTGTTTTCCCTTTTGCGTTGGTGTTTTGACTTTTGCGTTAGTGTTTTGACTTTTGCATTCCAGTTTTGACTTTTGCGTTAGGATTTTCACTTTTGCGTTAGTGTTTTCACTTTTGCGTTAGTGTTTTCACTTTTGCGTAGGTGTTTTGACTTTTCCATTCCAGTTTTGACTTTTACGTTAGTGCTTTGACGTTTGCGTTCCTGTTTGGACTTTTGCGTTCGTGTTTTGCACTTATGAGCCACCGTAAATTTAGTGTAGCTAAATCAAATTGATCGCCAAAAAACTATCTTTAAATCAAAATGCCCCGCTGAACTTTGAAATCACATGTCAAAGAGGTTAAAACGAGTTTTTATCCGGTCCACATCGGCGTAGAATTGAGTTTTTTTGAATCTAACGCTAGCCAAATGTAAACTCCGCTGAAACTCAAAGGTTTTATCAAATGTATAAAGTGTGTGACCGGAGGTCAACTAGCTGGAATTAAACACTTGTTTGACAAGTTCGATCTCAGCATAGGACTGAAGAACAAAACTGGGGTTCCTATATACCAAAAGAAAGCTTAGAGAACACTGGGATCAAACCAATGTATAGCATTCACAACTCAGAACTCTGCTTGAGGTTCAAAGTAGCATAAAGTTAATGCAATATAGTTTGCAATATAGTTTAGGTCAAACTGGAAAACCATGTTCGCGACGGACCTCTGTTAGCATTCCGAATTTTTCGACACGAAATCCTTGATCAGATGTTCTAGTTTTCCTACACAAGCGAACCCAGATATTGAACATGCCAAGAAGGAAAATTGGTGGCATTTGAACAATCACGTGACCGATGACGTCATCGTTACGTCATCACCACTAAGTGATTGATAGGAACCCACTGCCTTTGAGCCACCTGCCAGTAATATTAAGCGAGTATTATTAAAATCAGTTAAGGAAATCGCATATCCCATTCACAGCTAGCTAATCATAAACGTCCGTCAATATATCTTCGGAAAATCAAACGTCATTCGGAAAAGTCAACGGCGTGCTCGATCCCCAGGTTAAAACTGTATAAATTACCACGCATCCAGCTAACCCCAATAACTCGTTCTGCACATGCGTGCATCCACGAGTTAAAAACGGGGTTGATTTGTTTCACTTCATAGGCACTTTAAATAACGTTATGAGACCACGCAAACAGTTTTGTATTTATTTTATGAATTGAATTCAGAAGTTAAAGAAAATCTAAATTTTGCTCCTTTGAAATCATGGCTTTACATAGCCTCATACAAACACGGGTAACAGCCAATCAGATCATGCGTACTATTGAAGCTATTTTATAAACCCTCATGCAAACACGGGTAACAGCCAGTGAGAGCGCACATACTATTGAATCTATCTTATAAAGCTTCATGCCAACACGGGTAACAGCCAGTGAGAGCGCACGTACTATTGAATCTATCTTATAAAGCTTCATGCCAACACGGGTAACAGCCAGTGAGAGCGCACGTACTATTGAATCTATCTTATAAAGCTTCATGCCAACACGGGTAACAGCCAGTGAGAGCGCACATACTATTGAATCTATCTTATAAAGCTTCATGCCAACACGGGTAACAGCCAGTGAGAGCGCACGTACTATTGAATCTATCTTATAAAGCTTCATGCCAACACGGGTAACAGCCAGTGAGAGCGCACATACTATTGAATCTATCTTATAAAGCTTCATGCCAACACGGGTAACAGCCAGTGAGAGCGCACGTACTATTGAATCTATCTTATAAACCCTCATGCAAACACGGGTAACAGCCAGTGAGAGCGCACGTACTATTGAATCTATCTTATAAACCCTCATGCAAACACGGGTAACAGCCAGTGAGAGCGCACATACTATTGAATCTATCTTATAAACCCTCACACGCCTGGCATAAGTTACCTCAAAATCGATCACTAAAAGCGAGCCAAAAATATATAAACCAGCACATCTTGTTTAATTCGCTGTCAAATTTAACGAAATTTTCGTATGTTAATATTAAGATGAAATAACGTCTTTAGGATCAAACACGTTTGTATATTGACGTTGGTGTGACGTCATAACGAACGACTCCTTTTAAGGTCAAATTCTGCGTTACCTATACGTTTGAAATAAAGCATGTTATCACAACAACATAAATATGTGTTTTTGATTGCCGCAATTTTAAAGTCTCTACGATAAATATTTGCTGAGTTATTAAGAACTGAAGTTTCCTGTGACGTCACATGTTCTGACGTCATGGGTCTGATATCAGTCATGCTTTCTAAATTGAATAAACATAAAAAAGACCATATTGCGGCTATTCAGTCTACAGTAAGTACAGTTCCTCTTTAAAACCCGAAAAATACTTGAATAGTTATTTTTAAAAGACGTTTTCAAAAATATATGACGTCATGATGACGTTTCCTCTTTTTCACTGGGAATGTTAAAGTATTTCCTCTCAAAAATCGAAAATTCTAAAAACATACGGTTGTGGGTACCGATTTACTCTTTTGATTGCTAGATTGTCGTAAACAAATATTTTTAACTCTAAAAGATGAATGAAGAAGTTATTTTGTAAATGGTTCTGTATTGAATATTTCCCGCCAAATTTTGGCGGGAAAATTGCCAAAATTCAAAATTTAATAACTTTTCTCCCTCTTAACCAATCGAACTCGGGTTTTCGGTTTCTTTGTTAACGACATGATGGGAAATCGAAAATATAAAATTTACTGATGTTGAAGGTAATTGAAAACATCGAGAAACCTATTATAAATGGATACATGACGTAATTGTGACGTCATCATGATGCCTACGGTAGATCAAATCATCGGATTTTGTTTAGGTCGTCGGTCTTCATCATCCCACAAAAAATCAATCTTCTATGTTGGAAACTTTTGAAAATATAGCAAAGTGATATATTTTAGGGTCATTTGTGCCAAGCGTGTCATGCAAACACGGGTAACAGCCAGTGAGAGCGCACGTACTATTGAATCTATTTTATAAACCCTCATGCCAACACGGGTAACAGCCAATCAGATCATGCGTACTATTGAATCTATTTTATAAACCCTCATGCCAACACGGGTAACAGCCAATCAGATCATGCGTACTATTGAATCTATTTTATAAACCCTCATGCCAACACGGGTAACAGCCAATCAGATCATGCGTACTATTGAATCTATTTTATAAACCCTCATGCCAACACGGGTAACAGCCAATCAGATCATGCGTACTATTGAATCTATTTTATAAACCCTCATGCCAACACGGGTAACAGCCAATCAGATCATGCGTACTATTGAATCTATTTTATAAACCCTCATGCCAACACGGGTAACAGCCAATCAGATCATGCGTACTATTGAATCTATTTTATAAACCCTCATGCCAACACGGGTAACAGCCAATCAGATCATGCGTACTATTGAATCTATTTTATAAACCCTCATGCCAACACGGGTAACAGCCAGTGAGAGCGCACATACTATTGAATCTATTTTATAAACCCTCATGCCAACACGGGTAACAGCCAATCAGATCATGCGTACTATTGAATCTATTTTATAAACCCTCATGCCAACACGGGTAACAGCCAATCAGATCATGCGTACTATTGAATCTATTTTATAAACCCTCATGCCAACACGGGTAACAGCCAGTGAGAGCGCACATACTATTGAATCTATTTTATAAACCCTCATGCCAACACGGGTAACAGCCAATCAGATCATGCGTACTATTGAATCTATTTTATAAACCCTCATGCCAACACGGGTAACAGCCAATCAGATCATGCGTACTATTGAATCTATTTTATAAACCCTCATGCCAATACGGGTAACAGCCAATCAGATCATGCGTACTATTGAATCTATTTTATAAACCCTCATGCCAACACGGGTAACAGCCAATCAGATCATGCGTACTATTGAAGCTATTTTATAAACCCTCATGCCAACACGGGTAACAGCCAGTGAGATGTCGGCTAGTCATGGAGAAATAAATGTTGAACGTACCTTTGGTATTACACCCTCCAGCCTCGATGTTAGCATTATCAATCCTGAACATCCAAATTCCAGGTTTGGCGATGTTAGAGGTTGTTGGGAGTTGAAGAACGTTGTTTGTTCTTGACCCAGGTATGGTAAAAAATCTTATTCCGTCGCCAGCATTGAAACCGCACTGTAAGACAAGAAGGCTCGTAGAGTTCCAAATACAGAATACCAACTAAGTGGATCGGATCGTTCTCTTAAAACCAGATTAATTTGTTCAAAATCATTATATCGAGCAAGCATGAATGTTTTCACGTTATTACCTGTGCTGGTATTCCACCCAGTCCACTACTATCACCTCCACTTGACGTTCCCGTTGTCCAAACTACGGTGTCATAGTTGTATGTAACAAACGAGTGACGTCCATTGGTTATGAGTACAGCTTGGAAGGTATTCCGCTAATGAAAATGGTTAAACAACGTAAAGGAAACATTACAGTTAAAGTTATTTCGAATGTGGAGGGAAAGTGAAGGAAAGCGTAAAATGGAAAGGGGATTGGGTGATAGAAAAATAAGGTAATGCGTTAAAGGGGAGGGAGATGGCATAATGAAAGGAAAGGGAATGGGAATGGAATGTAAAGGATGGAAACGTGAAAGTAAGGATGAAAGGCAAGGGTAGGAGAATGAGAAAGTGAACATGTGTTTGACAGGGTAAGAAAATATAAAAGGGAAGGTGGTGATCATGAAAGGGTAGGGGAATGGGAAAGTGAAGGTAGGGGTGAAAGGGTAGGAGAATGGGAAAGTGAAGGTAAGGGTGAAAGGGTAGGATAATGGGAAAGTGAAAGTAAGGGTGAACAACACATCCTCCTCGTTGAATTAACAACTATCCTTAAATGGAAAACACGCTTGAAATAATGATAATCGTTAATTCTAATGACATTCTTAAAACCAGTCAAGGATAAAGATAAACATTTGTTACATTCCGAACGGCGGTAGGCCGGCTTAGTGTAGTAGTGTTGACGTCTGCACTACTCTAGTACACGCAAATGGCTACGAGTTCGAGTCCGAGTAGGAGCGCTCAAAAAATATTTTTCCTCTCGTTTACCTTCTCTTCTTGTTTACCTGTGAACCCTAGCTCTAGGTGAGTGAGAACCCGTCGTTTACCCGTGAACTCGTCCGATGGTTAGGGTTTGGTTTGTGGATCGGGTTAGGATTTGTCGTAGAATTAACGATTATCATTATTCCAAGCGTGTTTGCCATTTAAGGATAATTGTTAATTCAACGGGAAGAATGCGTTGCGGTGAAAGGGTAGAGGAATGGGAAAGTGAAGGTAAGGGTGAAAGGGTAGGAGAATGGGAAAGTGAAAGTAAGGGTGAAAGGGTAGGAGAATGGGAAAGTGAAGGTAAGGGTGAAAGGGTAGGAGAATGGGAAAGTGAAGGTAAGGGTGAAAGGGTAGGAGAATGGGAAAGTGAAGGTAAGGGTGAAAGGGTAGGAGAATGGGAATGTGAAGGTACTGGTTTGAAAAGGTAGGGGGATGGGAAAGTGAAGATGAGGTGAAAGGGTAGGGAAATGGGAAAGTGAGGTAGGTTTGAAAGGGTAGGGGAATGGGAAAGTGAAGGTACTAAGTTGGAAAGGGTGGGGAATGGAAAAATGAATATAAGGGTGAAAGGTGGCGAAATGGGAAAGTGAAGGCCATACTGAATTAAAGGTAAACAAGTCCACGGACTACAGAAAAGCTGATCGAACAACGTATATATTGAGAATTCTACGATATTTCGGTTGGCCAAACCAGCCTTCTTCAGGTAGATCTTACAAATGAATATTTCACAATGGAAAGTATAAATATCAAGGTGATTACACAATCTAAGAAGAAAAAGGAAATGACGTAAGTAAAAATATGGGTTTGAGATAACATAAAAACACGGGGCTACAAGATAACATATTAAGTTTCATCACGTTTGTTCATGCCGAGAGGTTCGAGAGTTTTAGCTATGTCGATAAGATAAATTAAGGGTCGGGGAATAGGAACTTGAACGTGAAGGTAGGGGTGAAAAGATAGGTAATATTTTGAGTATATGTCATTATTATCCTTGCGAACTTTCAAACTAGTAAAAAAATAGATGAAACAGTTAACCTACCCTGTTTTTATTAACCCCTATAGCACCATAGAATGCCACCTTCTCCCATGTAGCAATGTAAACCCAGGTGGCAGCAAATTTCTTTTGCGTGATGAACGCCTTTCGGACCTCATCGGTAGTGCGTTCTAGAAGCTGCTGATTGGTGGTTTCTCTGTACCAAACATCTCCACCATTTGTGATGTCCACATCTGCCCAGAACGGAGCCAAGAAACGTTTGTCTTGACCAAGGGGAAAGGGGGCGGGAGTAAATTGCGATACTTGCACCAGGAAAGAAATCACTCCATTGGTGTTGACCTGAAAGGATATACTGTAATTAATCCTGAATAATAAATTTGCTCCGTCAACACCAAACCGCGGTTATCTGGAGTTTCCGGGTTGACATTCCAAGTCATGCTTACAGCACAGCACAGCACAGCACAGCACAGCACAGCACAGTAAGCGTTATTTAAACCACAGGTACCCCAGGCTCATTATGCGTAACCGTTATTTCCGGCGATATTTGAATTTACAGTAAATGTATAGAGTTTTAGTTCGAATTCTCGTTTGCTCTAAACTAAAATGCAATAAATCGTCAAAATAGTCTTACCCGTCTTGTGTATTCCTTTCAGTTTCTGTGAAGTTTCAACCCATTCCGTTCAATATTGAGGGAGGTGCAGTACTTAATTTTCCTTCCCTTAGTATGTAACTCCCTCAATATTGAACGGAATGGGTTGAAACTTCACAGAAACTGAAAGGAATACACAAGAGTCAGGTAAGAATATTTTGACGATTTATTGAATTTTATTTTAGAGCAAACGGGCATTCGAACTAAAACTCCATACATTTTATACTGTAATTTCAAATATCGCCGGAAATAACCGTTACACATAACGAGCCTGTGATTATATATCTATTAAAACTCTAAAAAGGCTTAACATTAATATTAATTAAAGGCTATAAAAATTGTGTGATAATACAGAAATCTAAATAATCTACTTGAAGCACGGGTATGGTATATATGATATGTACGATGGACGAGAAGGGCCACTTCCGACTTCCGACTTCAGAACTCCGACTTCCGACTTCTGAGTTGATGTAGTACTTTTAAGGAACGTTATTTTTCGCATGTAATCAAAATTGGCTTTGTATATCAAAGGTAAGAGGTGTAAACCACACACATATGTATAGTTTATTCGTATATTTCCGAGTTTGTAGGGTTTTTGACCAAAAAAAAGGACTTCCGACTTCCGACTTCCGACTTCCGACTTCCGACTTCCGACTTCCGACTTCCAACTTCCAACTTCCAACTTCTGAGTTCCGACTTCCGACTTATGAGTTTACGTACATGAGCAACATTTATAGCATTTTCAGTCCTATTCAATGAGATTTAAGGTTCACGGTATAGCTTAAAATGGTCAGTTTGTAACATATCGAGTCACCGCCTGAATCTCAAAAAAAATTGAGATTTATGGTTCACGGTATAGCTGAAACTGTCATTTTGTTACACCGCCTGCAAATCCCTTACGATAAGGTAACAGGAATAAAATACCATCAGTTTCGTAATAATTTGTCCAGTCTTTCTTTATTTGTGATATAGGATTTAAGGGCTAAAGTAAAAGTGTTAGTTTTGTAGCATTTTTAAAACAACCATAAAGCCACGTTGTAGAAGGAGCTGAATTTGAAAACACCTCTAAATGGCATATTTATATGGGAAGAAATTAAGGTTTTTTAAGTAACACAATAAAATGGCAGATTTGAAAATAGGAAAATAGGTAGAATTTCACGAATCTGAAGAAAGTTGTCGTTTTCGTGAAACTGCACAAATGTACATAAAACGATTAATCACTTCAAAATATCAATTTTCCAGTGAGACAAATGAAACCTTGTTCCAAGTATCTTTAAAACAAGCCATTTGGCCCGTATTTCGGATTAAAGATGCCAGAGAAACAGCGTTTTCTTGCAGTTTCGATTGAGAATTGTTATTTTGGAAAAACCGGGAAATAGTTTGGAAGAGGTTACGTGTATAAATAAAGTATGTATGTATGCATGTATGCATGCAAGTCGGAACTCAGAAGTTGGAACTCGGAAGTTATTATACTTGCACTTTAAGGTCCCGAGAAGCGAGGGACGAGAAAACCCAGGGTAGAATTTGACCTGTACTTCCTTGAGTCAAAATTTCAGTCTATCTAGACTCTTTTGGCCTTGCACTCTAGTAGTTTTCCCCTCTAAAATCGCTGTGCACGTGAGATTCTCGCGTTTTCCCGAATATTACAAAACAGAAGAGACAAGTCCATTGTATATAGTCAAGTGGTGTTTACATAGTCTAGTTTATAATCTGTCTACAAAACGGGTTCAGATCTAGAAGATTATTAAATATTGATTAATTTAGATACTCACAAACAGGGAATCATGATTCCTATCGAAGAACGGAAACGGGATTGAAATTTGAATTCTTCCTGAACTGCCATCGTCGTTCTTTGGAAGCTGCTGATCCCCGGCGGCTGAACCAAACGGATAGAACTGCGAAACAGGAAGAGCTCTCACAGGTCCCACCATTAAACAGAGATACATAGTGCAAAGAAAAATCAGCCTGTCTTCCATTGACATTATGAGCGCCCTCTTCGTTCCGTGGCATAAAGTAATATATCTCTTGCCAGTCTTGGGTAGAAATTGCGTTGATTTTTACTAGCAGAGAAATCTGAGAGTCTAAGCTAAGCCGTGAACCAGGAAGTTTATAGCTATTGTATATTGATCAGTTACCATTGCGTGACATCTCTCAAAGCATTCGAGGAATGCATTTTTGATTTATTTAAACATTTTAGTTCGTAGCGTATGTGAGCTTACGCCAACATTATTTAACAAATAAACGATGGTTCTCCGTGTTCTATTTAAGAAATAGAAAACGTTTACCGTGTTTACATAGCCTGATGCAAACACGAGGGGAAGTTTGGGCCGAAGAATTATCAAGTTGTTGTGTAAACCCGAGATCGAAGGTTGACATTGTAAAATGTCAATCATATTCGCTTGTGAACGTGTTTGCTCTGCGTGCGAATCGGCATAGAAGAAGAGGCGAGAGAAAGTACTAGTGTGATTGTATGCTCCAAAAAACTAGATTTTTAAAAGACAAGAATGCAAAATAATAGGAAAAGCTCAAAGTATTGTTCCATATCGGGCTAGACAGGCTTACTCTACTTTGCGAAACGAAACGAAACTGTACTTTGCGAAACTGTACTTTGCGAAACTGTACTTTGCGAAACGCGTATTTAAGCACTCCTGGGAACAGCTAACTTAGCGCCGGTTAGGCTTGTGGGTGTGATTACTGCTTTTGTTTCTTTTTCTTGGTAAAAATACCAGAGCTAAATAAAATGATAAAGTAATAAAAAGAAAGTAAAATGGAAGCTGGTATCAGCGGCAGCTCCATTCAACCTCGAATTGGTCTGAAAAGTCAGATGCACTAAACCAAACCATAACCGCAGGTAAGGACGAGATACCAACGTACGTTGAAAATATAAGCAAGGCAGTGCTTCTCCCCCCCCCCCCCCCCCCCCCCCCCCCCCCCCCGCCGTAAGAATGTCGTATTGTTAGCAAGAATAAAGAAGACACGATTTAGGATTACACCATATTTAATTGAGAGCTGATCGATAACCAAAATATTATTTTATCTTTATCGACCAATATCAGAGTAGTCAGGATTTCGAGTCAGGATTTCGAGTCAGGATCCGAGAACCATGGGGCCTATCTTGTCAACGCGTAAATATCGCCATGCTGTTTAGGCTCGTCCACTTGTCAACACAATCGAAAGAAACTGCTAAACACTACTGAAACAGCTGTTTTAATGAACTTTAACCTGAACGTTTTTCGATCGATCGCTTTGAAAGGCTATGATTTTTTTAGTTATTATTTATTTCGTTAAGAATAAAAATACCAGAACGAGGAAAGGAGAAGAAAAAATTTTTTCCAGTAAAAAAAGGAAACCCCCGGCCCGTCGTTCGCGGAAACAAGTTCTGCCGACTGAGCCATCAAGCGCTACCAGCTTTTCGTCAGGGAAAAATTGTTACAAATATCAACGCCAGCCTCGTTGTCGTATCTGCGCGGTTACTATTCCAGTTAGCGTGGCAATATGGCCGGCCCGATCACCTGAACTGTAAAGAGGAGTTTTGTTCGTAAAAAGGAGCAACTAAAGAAGTCTACCCGGCGCTATATATGTGAAAGTAAGTATAAACTAAGATTATTGTTTTTATCTGTTCCCAGGAGTGCTTAAATACGCGTTTCGCAAAGTACAGTTTCGCAAAGTACAGTTTCGTTTCGTTTCGTTTCGCAAAGTACAGTAAGCCGGCTAGACATGCAACGAAAATCGTCCTGAATTAGGAAAATCGGCATGAAAAGCACTTTCAAAGCTGCTGAGAATTCAAATACGAACTGGACAGCCGAAAAGCATTAAGCATTAAGCATTACAGAAAATATAATTTGTACTGCCTGGAAAAAGTGTCCCTGTTTTGGTCATGATATTCTGGGACTGAGTAATCTCTTCCTAGATATTTGTAGCCGGTACTTGAAGTTCATATGGCTTGGAATTGCTCAGCTCGAACTGGCAAATTCGATTAGCAGGTTTGTGCTCACCCACGGTAATTCCTTTCTCGATCCTTTCTGTGTTGTTTCAGATCTTTATTTCCCGTCGACAGACTTCATAATTGACTATTTGAAAGCCAGAGAATGTCGGATTAGAGCTTATCTAGATTACTTTTTTGTGGAGATGGCTGTTTGGCCGGTATCTTTCAATGCTATTTTAGAAATCCGAAAAGGGTACTTTCGATGTCTACGCGCTGCTAGCAGTCGTGCGAGGTTCTGTAGTTTCTCGCTTGTGCATTTCTTTTCAGTCATATTTTCTTGCCAGCATCCTACTCTGAATGAAAAAAAGATTTCATAGACTGAATCGAACCAAAACGGCTATAATTTTTTTATTTACACTGATTGAATGTGACACATGATAGCTTATAAAGTTGCAGTGTCAGTAGTTTTTGTCAACGGCATTTGAAAAAAAACTTGAATGTTAAAACAACAATTGACCTTCCCGCTCTGACTTTGTGTACTTGATTATTAGCACTTTGTACATTTTCTGAATGGTTATAGTACATGTAGTTTATTACATGTTGTACTAAAGAATCTGAACTAAATATTTAAACTTAAACCACAGGCTTACCATCCCAAAAAATGGTTTTGGGCTTCCTGTGGCTTCGTCAGTTTTCACTGCTTGAGTATTTCCCCCCGGATTTTGCCTTTTTCACCTCAAATTTGCAGGATGAATATAGCGTTAATTCTAAAGTTGAAATCTTTAAACTTGTATCAAAATAAACTTTACTTATTATATTTACCAGTTCTGTGTGTCTTCTTGTCGTCCGATGCATTTTAAAGATGCAGATGAATGTTGACAAGGCTACCACAGGCTACCCAAGCGTTAGGTTTTTGATTACCGTTTATTTTACAAGACTTGACTGGGAATTGAGAAAGTTTTTAGAAATTGCAATAATTCTGTAAATATTGAAATAAAAGAAACAAAACTGTACCTGTATGTTGGTCAGTTATTGGGCTATGTCTTGGTGCAATTTCAGCGCATTTCGTCAATCAATAAAGGGTTAATCAAAAACCTTACGCTTGGGTAGCCTGTGATGCAACTAGAGGCCGCCAAACCGCTAACCACCACTCGATTACCCGCCAAAATTCACCTTAAATCTAATCACTTGCTCGTCTACTTTGGAAATATGAAAGATCGATTATCCATGGACATCCTGGCCAAGTTTGAGGTCAATTGATGCGAGAGAAGGGCATAAAAATACTCTCGAAGTCAGAATTTTAGCTTTCGGAAGGGGTCCTCGGCATACATCAAAATTTAAAATTTAACGGTCGCCGCCGAGTAGAATTCCCTTCTCCTCCCCTCACCACTCGCTAATATTTTTGCAGCCAAATGCAAACCTCCCTCCCCTCCCCCCCCCCCCCGACTTTTAAGACTGCTCAAACGGATAACCACAGGAAACCCAAGCTCTCTTTGTGTTTTAAATTATAAGGGTTTGTATGAGATTTTTAACGAGTATTTGGTCGTATACCGTTAGGCCAGAAATACTGAAATAAAATCAATGAAAACTTATCTGAAGTCTTTATCTGTTCTTCATTGGGCTCTGTATGCAATTTCAGCGAATTCTGTTGAAATTTTACCGCTCGACCTCTCCGACTAAGAAAGAAGGCAAGGACGGTCGCAGCCGCCATTTCTCGATCCCAATCACTCGAACATCACTGCCGACCGAAACTAAACCTCAAATAATAGCACAACAGTACTTATTTCAAGAGCCTCGTGCCGTCTAATTGAAATAATCCCCATTTCTCGAGCCTAAATCGAACACAATTTGAAACAAATCCGCCCGTTGGGATCCGTGATCAGCACAAGTTGCCAACGCTTAGCAACGGCAAGTCGCGGCTCAGAATCATGCATATACCTTATTATGGTACAGTGGTTTAGAGTGCGCGCGTTTGATCCAACGACCCGGAGTTCGAGTCCTACACCGGGCACTGTAAAACTATTTTTTTTTTTACTTCTTTTCTACTTTCTCAGTTTTATTTAATCTTTTCCTCTATTTTAAACAATTGTTGTCTTTTGGCTCTCAAGCCTCGACCAGGAGCCCATTGCCTCAACTATTAAATAACTTTTCTGGTTACTTTATTATCATAAGAGCTAGAAGGAAAGCTCGCTGCGTAGAAGAGAAAAGCTGGGATATCGGTTTCCTTTTATTCTTCGATTCGAGCCTGGTAAGTTTATAAGCAAATTAATGTATCAGTTATTTTTTACGGGCTTTGGTTGATTCAAATATCGCAAGTAAAGTACCGTACGTTAATTTATTAAAACTGTTGTGTTCGATATTTTTACAGGACGCTCATGACCTCGATTTAGTGCGATGATGAGAAAGATATCATAACAAATTCCCTCGTTACCTCGTAATTACATAAAATCCTGTGAAAATATACTTTTACCTTGCTACGCGGGAAGGCCTGGGTACCAGTGCTCAAAATTTACCCGACTACCGACCAATTAGAAACTAGCGAAGCTAGGGAAAACCCATGCTACTGTAAACTTTCAAAACTTTCAAAATAAGGTTCGGTTACTTTAAAGTTCGGTTACTTTATGAACATGTTGTCGACGTTGAGACCACAAGAGCTAGAAGGAAAGCCTGCTGGGAAGAAAAGGATATCTGTAACCTTTGATTCTTTGATTCGAGCCTGGTAACTTTATAAGTAGCCTTCGGTTAAATTTTGATGGGTTTTCGAGTGATTTAAATCCGGGTTCAATGATCGCATGTACGTTAATTAAAACGTGTTCGATACTTTCACAGGATTTTATGTAATTACGAGGTAACGAGGGAATTTGTTATGATATCTTTCTCGTCATCGCTCTAAATCGAGGTCATGAACGTCCTGTGAAAATATCGAACACAACAGTTTTAATAAATTAACGTACGGTACTTTAATTACTTGCGATATTTGAATCAACCAAAGCCCGTAAAAAAATAACTGATACATTAATTTGCTTATAAACTTACCAGGCTCGAATCGAAGAATAATAGGAAACCGATATCCCAGCTTTTCTCTTTTACGCAGCGAGCTTTCCTTCTAGCTCTTATGATAATAAAGTAACCAGAAAAGTTATTTAATAGTTGAGGCAATGGGCTCCTGGTCGAGGCTTGAGAGCCAAAAGAAGTAGTATATAAAATGGGGGTTCTGGTGCAGCACCTTCGTTTCCTCATTTCAACCCCATCCGATGACCCCTTTCCCCCAACGAATCGTTTGGACCTTGTTGTACCAAATCCCAACTTATTATCTCTCGAGTACCATAGATGTTATAATTTGGTACAACAATGTCCAAACAATACGTTGGGGTTCGGGGGCCATCAAACGTGGCATACAATAAAAAACATTTACAAAGGTGCTACACCATAATCCCCACTTTATATACTACTATAGTCCCACACGCCAACACAAGTACCTCCATATGGCTCCATTCCCCTATTTTGATGCACATATTACATCCCATTAGCAGCGAATATCCTTGTTAACCCAGATACTTCCTCTACAATCATACTTGAGGTAACGTGGAGCATTTTGATTATTGTAAATCTTATTGATTGTAACAGTTCCTGTGTCTTTCACTTTTATCTGTAATTTATATGTGTGTGGGGTCTTATCGAATGGAACATGGAATCCCTTATGGGACACACAAGCAAGAGTTTCTGGATTGATCGCTAATTGTGAGCCGAAGCTAGCTCTGCTACGGGTTTGAATTATACTATTTGGTAATGAATTCATACTGACGTAAGATATAAATCCTCGATCCCCTAGTTACAACCCATCGAAACCATATATTAGCTCCCCCCGTGTCACACCCAATGTAAATCGTACACGACAATCGAATTAAATGTGCTGCACTCTTGGGAGATATTGTGATGGAGAAACGTGGTATGTCTCCCCATTCCATGTCTGCGTGGCTCCATAATTTTGAAATCTCCTTTGCTATATAAGTGACTGTCTTGATAGGAACCAATTCGTGCACTCTTTGTTCAATAATGTACTCATTGTCATCGAAGACAGCAGGATTCACGAAAGTGTTTACATTTAATGCTCCAACAATAATGGCAACGTATATAGTCATTATTTGATGAAACGATTGATCATATGTGACTGTGAAGGATAGTTTACCTGTATGGGTAGTCGTGGTTATGCTAAGCTCTTTAAAAGCCGCATATGAGGATCCTATTCTTCCACCTTTTTCTGTGTTCGATACGAACCCTAAGTTTTGCTCAATTGATAAAGAACCTAATGTTATGGTTCCATGATTTGCATAAACTTCGAGTCTAATTGTGTATACGCTAGTACTTTTTAATCCGATGTTTGGATCGTTATTGATTGGTAGAGTCATGGTTAAGTTAACTTTTCTATCGATTGGAATGGGACCGTTTCACTGATTTTAAAACCTTGATGCTCCGAAGTAACCATACCAACTGCTGAGTACGCATCCTTAACGATTAAGAATGAGGTTACACTGCTTGATGACGCCCAATAGGCCTTTTGCATCAATTGATCACGTGACGATTTTCCCATAGCAACGCCTTGTGTGGAGGACAAGCCATTCTAACATTCCTTGACAACAGAGAGAGCGTGGGAGACGCGAACGTGAAACCTCAATACTAAAAGTTCTGCCGGTTCCTTTGTTATTCGTTTTCAGCTCAAATTTATCATAACTATTTAGCTTTAAATCTTAAAGTTCAGTGTTAGAGGATTTTAAGAGCCGTAAGACGATCAGAAATAGCTTTCTGAATCGAAAACCGAACCGGACTCTGCGAGTTACTCGCAACATGAGACAACAGCTGACTTCGGGAATGTACTTTTCTTCCACGCTTTAAATCGTCTTTATGTTCTAGAAAAATTATGTGATGACAGGAGAATGATGTATCTGAACGCGTTACAGGCTACAGAGATATTATAAACTGATGTACGAATAACAACCTGATATTATAGGTTGTTGAGTAGCTGGTTTTCCTATGTGACAAGTTCTCTCTTTTTTTCAAATCACCAGCAACACTAGAGTCTGTAATCTTGAAATAAAGCCCTCGTTACTTCGTATTTGGTGAACCACTGAGACCTTAATCCCATGTCTTTACCGGGGAATTTTTGCGATGAAAGGAAAGTCCCGGCGTGAATCACCACTGCATATTTGTGGCACACAACAGTGGTAGCGCGTTCCAGTTTATACAACACCAGCGTCTCCTAGCATCTCCTCGGCTATGGTAGAGTATTAAATAGATACATCTCCTGTCATCAGATATTTTTTCTAAAACATAAAACTATTTAAAGCGTGGAAGAAAAGTACATTCCCGAAGTCAGCTCAGTTCTTACCGTCTGTTGAGGCCGCCATCATGTTGCGAGTATTCGCAGAGTCCGGTTCGGTTTTGGCTTCAGAAAGCTATTTCTGATCGTCTTACGGCTCTTAAATCCTCTAACACTGAACTTTAAGATTTAAAGCTAAATAGTTATGATAAATTTGAGCTGATAACGAATAACAAAGGAACCGGCAGAACTTTTAGTATTGAGGTTTCACGTTCGCGTCTCCCACGCTCTCTCTGTTGTCAAGGAAAGTTAGAATGGCTTGCCCTCCACACAAGGCGTTGCTATGGGAAAATCGTCACGTGATCAATTGATGCAAAAGGCCTATTACTAGGCTTCATAAGGAATTTACCACAATTGAATGTTAGGTTGCTACATACGTAACGCTGGACCCTTGGGCATCAGCATCTCCTGGTCCTGTCGGTCTAATATGTCCTCTATCGCCTTTATCACCTTTTAGTCCTTGAATGCCTTGAATACCAGTATCTCCTTTTGGGCCTTGGAGACCTGGGTCACCTCTATCACCTTTTGACCCTTCTTTCAGATCTTGTTATTTATCATCCAAATCATTGAAAATTCCCATTTTATATTAATACGTTATATTAAATAGCCCCGCAAAATTGCTTCAAGGGTTTATCGATGTACTTACTCCCCTTTCTGTCCACTTTATTGTCCTATTAGAGGAGGGCTAGTATAAGTATATGTGAAAGCATTCTACGACTAGGCGCAGAATTTAAATACCATTAGAGATAAAAGCCCCGTCTGTATACAGCAAAAATGGATGAGCTATTCAACTCGAGGGCTCCTACCGCAGCAGATATGAACCCAGGAACATTAGATGACGAGGAGTACTACTCTCTCATAATGGGTGAACCGAGGCCTGACGTGCGCGACCACCAAAAAGTAGTAGATGACCCCTTCGGGGTTCTCAATGGGGCGACTGAGGACGATTTTCTTAGGATGTTGTCATACAAGCCAGAGGTGCCTAACACGGCGGGCACGACATACGAGCTAGACGAGCCAGAGCCAGAGCCAGAGCCAGAGCCAGAGCCAGAGCCAGAGCCAGAGCCAGAGCCAGAGCCAGAGCCAGAGCCAGAGCCAGAGCCAGAGCCAGAGCCAGAGCCAGAGCCAGAGCCAGAGCCAGAGCCAGAGCCAGAGCCAGAGCCAGAGCCAGAGCCAGAGCCAGAGCCAGAGCCAGAGCCAGAGCCAGAGCCAGAGCCAGAGCCAGAGCCAGAGCCAGAGCCAGAGCCAGAGCCAGAGCCAGAGCCAGAGCCAGAGCCAGAGCCAGAGCCAGAGCCAGAGCCAGAGCCAGAGCCAGAGCCAGACTTCCGACTTCGGACTTCCGACTTCCGACTTCCAACTTCCAACTTCCAACTTCCGACTTCCGACTTCCAACTTCCAACTTCCAACTTCTGAGTTCCGACTTCCGACTTATGAGTTTACGTACATGAGCAACATTTATAGCATTTTCAGTCCTATTCAATGAGATTTAAGGTTCACGGTATAGCTTAAAATGGTCAGTTTGTAACATATCGAGTCACCGCCTGAATCTCAAAAAAAATTGAGATTTATGGTTCACGGTATAGCTGAAACTGTCATTTTGTTACACCGCCTGCAAATCCCTTACGATAAGGTAACAGGAATAAAATACCATCAGTTTCGTAATAATTTGTCCAGTCTTTCTTTATTTGTGATATAGGATTTAAGGGCTAAAGTAAAAGTGTTAGTTTTGTAGCATTTTTAAAACAACCATAAAGCCACGTTGTAGAAGGAGCTGAATTTGAAAACACCTCTAAATGGCATATTTATATGGGAAGAAATTAAGGTTTTTTTAAGTAACACAATAAAATGGCAGATTTGAAAATAGGAAAATAGGTAGAATTTCACGAATCTGAAGAAAGTTGTCGTTTTCGTGAAACTGCACAAATGTACATAAAACGATTAATCACTTCAAAATATCAATTTTCCAGTGAGACAAATGAAACCTTGTTCCAAGTATCTTTAAAACAAGCCATTTGGCCCGTATTTCGGATTAAAGATGCCAGAGAAACAGCGTTTTCTTGCAGTTTCGATTGAGAATTGTTATTTTGGAAAAACCGGGAAATAGTTTGGAAGAGGTTACGTGTATAAATAAAGTATGTATGTATGCATGCAAGTCGGAACTCAGAAGTTGGAACTCGGAAGTTATTATACTTGCACTTTAAGGTCCCGAGAAGCGAGGGACGAGAAAACCCAGGGTAGAATTTGACCTGTACTTCCTTGAGTCAAAATTTCAGTCTATCTAGACTCTTTTGGCCTTGCACTCTAGTAGTTTTCCCCTCTAAAATCGCTGTGCACGTGAGATTCTCGCGTTTTCCCGAATATTACAAAACAGAAGAGACAAGTCCATTGTATATAGTCAAGTGGTGTTTACATAGTCTAGTTTATAATCTGTCTACAAAACGGGTTCAGATCTAGAAGATTATTAAATATTGATTAATTTAGATACTCACAAACAGGGAATCATGATTCCTATCGAAGAACGGAAACGGGATTAAAATTTGAATTCTTCCTGAACTGCCATCGTCGTTCTTTGGAAGCTGCTGATCCCCGGCGGCTGAACCAAACGGATAGAACTGCGAAACAGGAAGAGCTCTCACAGGTCCCACCATTAAACAGAGATACATAGTGCAAAGAAAAATCAGCCTGTCTTCCATTGACATTATGAGCGCCCTCTTCGTTCCGTGGCATAAAGTAATATATCTCTTGCCAGTCTTGGGTAGAAATTGCGTTGATTTTTACTAGCAGAGAAATCTGAGAGTCTAAGCTAAGCCGTGAACCAGGAAGTTTATAGCTATTGTATATTGATCAGTTACCATTGCGTGACATCTCTCAAAGCATTCGAGGAATGCATTTTTGATTTATTTAAACATTTTAGTTCGTAGCGTATGTGAGCTTACGCCAACATTATTTAACAAATAAACGATGGTTCTCCGTGTTCTATTTAAGAAATAGAAAACGTTTACCGTGTTTACATAGCCTGATGCAAACACGAGGGGAAGTTTGGGCCGAAGAATTATCAAGTTGTTGTGTAAACCCGAGATCGAAGGTTGACATTGTAAAATGTCAATCATATTCGCTTGTGAACGTGTTTGCTCTGCGTGCGAATCGGCATAGAAGAAGAGGCGAGAGAAAGTACTAGTGTGATTGTATGCTCCAAAAAACTAGATTTTTAAAAGACAAGAATGCAAAATAATAGGAAAAGCTCAAAGTATTGTTCCATATCGGGCTAGACAGGCTTACTCTACTTTGCGAAACGAAACGAAACTGTACTTTGCGAAACTGTACTTTGCGAAACTGTACTTTGCGAAACGCGTATTTAAGCACTCCTGGGAACAGCTAACTTAGCGCCGGTTAGGCTTGTGGGTGTGATTACTGCTTTTGTTTCTTTTTCTTGGTAAAAATACCAGAGCTAAATAAAATGATAAAGTAATAAAAAGAAAGTAAAATGGAAGCTGGTATCAGCGGCAGCTCCATTCAACCTCGAATTGGTCTGAAAAGTCAGATGCACTAAACCAAACCATAACCGCAGGTAAAGGACGAGATACCAACGTACGTTGAAAATATAAGCAAGGCAGTGCTTCTCCCCCCCCCCCCCCCCCCCCCCCCCGCCGTAAGAATGTCGTATTGTTAGCAAGAATAAAGAAGACACGATTTAGGATTACACCATATTTAATTGAGAGCTGATCGATAACCAAAATATTATTTTATCTTTATCGACCAATATCAGAGTAGTCAGGATTTCGAGTCAGGATTTCGAGTCAGGATCCGAGAACCATGGGGCCTATCTTGTCAACGCGTAAATATCGCCATGCTGTTTAGGCTCGTCCACTTGTCAACACAATCGAAAGAAACTGCTAAACACTACTGAAACAGCTGTTTTAATGAACTTTAACCTGAACGTTTTTCGATCGATCGCTTTGAAAGGCTATGATTTTTTTAGTTATTATTTATTTCGTTAAGAATAAAAATACCAGAACGAGGAAAGGAGAACAAAAATTTTTTTCCAGTAAAAAAAGGAAACCCCCGGCCCGTCGTTCGCGGAAACAAGTTCTGCCGACTGAGCCATCAAGCGCTACCAGCTTTTCGTCAGGGAAAAATTGTTACAAATATCAACGCCAGCCTCGTTGTCGTATCTGCGCGGTTACTATTCCAGTTAGCGTGGCAATATGGCCGGCCCGATCACCTGAACTGTAAAGAGGAGTTTTGTTCGTAAAAAGGAGCAACTAAAGAAGTCTACCCGGCGCTATATATGTGAAATTAAGTATAAACTAAGATTATTGTTTTTATCTGTTCCCAGGAGTGCTTAAATACGCGTTTCGCAAAGTACAGTTTCGCAAAGTACAGTTTCGCAAAGTACAGTTTCGTTTCGTTTCGTTTCGCAAAGTACAGTAAGCCGGCTAGACATGCAACGAAAATCGTCCTGAATTAGGAAAATCGGCATGAAAAGCACTTTCAAAGCTGCTGAGAATTCAAATACGAACTGGACAGCCGAAAAGCATTAAGCATTAAGCATTACAGAAAATATAATTTGTACTGCCTGGAAAAAGTGTCCCTGTTTTGGTCATGATATTCTGGGACTGAGTAATCTCTTCCTAGATATTTGTAGCCGGTACTTGAAGTTCATATGGCTTGGAATTGCTCAGCTCGAACTGGCAAATTCGATTAGCAGGTTTGTGCTCACCCACGGTAATTCCTTTCTCGATCCTTTCTGTGTTGTTTCAGATCTTTATTTCCCGTCGACAGACTTCATAATTGACTATTTGAAAGCCAGAGAATGTCGGATTAGAGCTTATCTAGATTACTTTTTTGTGGAGATGGCTGTTTGGCCGGTATCTTTCAATGCTATTTTAGAAATCCGAAAAGGGTACTTTCGATGTCTACGCGCTGCTAGCAGTCGTGCGAGGTTCTGTAGTTTCTCGCTTGTGCATTTCTTTTCAGTCATATTTTCTTGCCAGCATCCTACTCTGAATGAAAAAAAGATTTCATAGACTGAATCGAACCAAAACGGCTATAATTTTTTTATTTACACTGATTGAATGTGACACATGATAGCTTATAAAGTTGCAGTGTCAGTAGTTTTTGTCAACGGCATTTGAAAAAAAACTTGAATGTTAAAACAACAATTGACCTTCCCGCTCTGACTTTGTGTACTTGATTATTAGCACTTTGTACATTTTCTGAATGGTTATAGTACATGTAGTTTATTACATGTTGTACTAAAGAATCTGAACTAAATATTTAAACTTAAACCACAGGCTTACCATCCCAAAAAATGGTTTTGGGCTTCCTGTGGCTTCGTCAGTTTTCACTGCTTGAGTATTTCCCCCCGGATTTTGCCTTTTTCACCTCAAATTTGCAGGATGAATATAGCGTTAATTCTAAAGTTGAAATCTTTAAACTTGTATCAAAATAAACTTTACTTATTATATTTACCAGTTCTGTGTGTCTTCTTGTCGTCCGATGCATTTTAAAGATGCAGATGAATGTTGACAAGGCTACCACAGGCTACCCAAGCGTTAGGTTTTTGATTACCGTTTATTTTACAAGACTTGACTGGGAATTGAGAAAGTTTTTAGAAATTGCAATAATTCTGTAAATATTGAAATAAAAGAAACAAAACTGTACCTGTATGTTGGTCAGTTATTGGGCTATGTCTTGGTGCAATTTCAGCGCATTTCGTCAATCAATAAACGGTTAATCAAAAACCTTACGCTTGGGTAGCCTGTGATGCAACTAGAGGCCGCCAAACCGCTAACCACCACTCGATTACCCGCCAAAATTCACCTTAAATCTAATCACTTGCTCGTCTACTTTGGAAATATGAAAGATCGATTATCCATGGACATCCTGGCCAAGTTTGAGGTCAATTGATGCGAGAGAAGGGCATAAAAATACTCTCGAAGTCAGAATTTTAGCTTTCGGAAGGGGTCCTCGGCATACATCGCTGTCCTTTCAAAATTTAACGGTCGCCGCCGAGTAGAATTCCCTTCTCCTCCCCTCACCACTCGCTAATATTTTTTGCAGCCAAATGCAAACCGACCAGGGTCAACACAGTAGAAATTTTCACTAAATCTGCTAAATCTTGTTTACATTTCCCAGTGTTTTGAACAAGCTACGGCCGACGAGATTTTAGTGGCAAAAAGTAGCCGAACAGCCAAAGAGAAAGAAGGGTAAATTCTCCTTTTCATGTTCACTCTAGTGAATAATTTTCAGTCAAGAGATATCATGATGGACCAGTTTTAATACAGTGTGCAAGATCGTTATGTTTTTCAGATCCGTTTGAACCTACATGATTCACGAAGAAAGCGAAACCAAAACTACATTGATACGAAAGGGTGATACGAACATAAGTACATTTAAAGTATACTGAACAGGAGCAATGGGCTCCTGAGTATAAACTAATGTATTACCTCAGTTTGTCATGGCTGTTCATCTTCCGCTTCTTCTGAGAAACTGAAGAACTAGTAAAAACTAAAGAACGATCCGTCAGAGAGCTCGAGAATATCGTAGGATCGTAGGGTTGAGAATTTGGCTGACTACTGGAAAGCAAATATTTGACTGATTCTGTTTCGTATACATCTGCTGTCACGATTAACTAGAAAACTATTTTTTGCTGCTATTAAAATCTTGTCCGTAGCTAGTTCAAAACGCCGGGAAACGTATGACAGATTTAGTGAAAAATTCTACTGTGTTGACCCTGGTGAGTTTGCATTTGGCTGCAAAAATATTAGCGAGTGGGGAGGGAGGAGAAGGGAATTCTACTCGGCGGCGACCGTTAAATCATAGGCAAACCACAACAATGAAGTGAAAACTATAGTAAAACGTGTTTACATATTGTTTGTGAAGTGAAAACAAGAATAAAACGTGTTTTACGTACTTTTTGTGAATTTGTCATTTTTTACCCTCCCTCCCCTCCCCCCCCCCCGACTTTTAAGACTGCTCAAACGGATAACCACAGGAAACCCAAGCTCTCTTTGTGTTTTAAATTATAAGAGTTTGTATGAGATTTTTAACGAGTATTTGGTCGTATACCGTTAGGCCAGAAATACTGAAATAAAATCAATGAAAACTTATCTGAAGTCTTTATCTGTTCTTCATTGGGCTCTGTATGCAATTTCAGCGAATTCTGTTGAAATTTTACCCCTCGACCTCTCCGACTAAGAAAGAAGGCAAGGACGGTCGCAGCCGCCATTTCTCGATCCCAATCACTCGAACATCACTGCCGACCGAAACTAAACCTCAAATAATAGCACAACAGTACTTATTTCAAGAGCCTCGTGCCGTCTAATTGAAATAATCCCCATTTCTCGAGCCTAAATCGAACACAATTTGAAACAAATCCGCCCGTTGGGATCCGTGATCAGCACAAGTTGCCAACGCTTAGCAACGGCAAGTCGCGGCTCAGAATCATGCATATACCTTATTATGGTACAGTGGTTTAGAGTGCGCGCGTTTGATCCAACGACCCGGAGTTCGAGTCCTACACCGGGCACTGTAAAACTATTTTTTTTTTTACTTCTTTTCTACTTTCTCAGTTTTATTTAATCTTTTCCTCTATTTTAAACAATTGTTGTCTTTTGGCTCTCAAGCCTCGACCAGGAGCCCATTGCCTCAACTATTAAATAACGTTTCTGGTTACTTTATTATCATAAGAGCTAGAAGGAAAGCTCGCTGCGTAGAAGAGAAAAGCTGGGATATCGGTTTCCTTTTATTCTTCGATTCGAGCCTGGTAAGTTTATAAGCAAATTAATGTATCAGTTATTTTTTTACGGGCTTTGGTTGATTCAAATATCGCAAGTAAAGTACCGTACGTTAATTTATTAAAACTGTTGTGTTCGATATTTTTACAGGACGCTCATGACCTCGATTTAGTGCGATGATGAGAAAGATATCATAACAAATTCCCTCGTTACCTCGTAATTACATAAAATCCTGTGAAAATATACTTTTACCTTGCTACGCGGGAAGGCCTGGGTACCAGTGCTCAAAATTTACCCGACTACCGACCAATTAGAAACTAGCGAAGCTAGGGAAAACCCATGCTACTGTAAACTTTCAAAACTTTCAAAATAAGGTTCGGTTACTTTAAAGTTCGGTTACTTTATGAACATGTTGTCGACGTTGAGACCACAAGAGCTAGAAGGAAAGCCTGCTGGGAAGAAAAGGATATCTGTAACCTTTGATTCTTTGATTCGAGCCTGGTAACTTTATAAGTAGCCTTCGGTTAAATTTTGATGGGTTTTCGAGTGATTTAAATCCGGGTTCAATGATCGCATGTACGTTAATTAAAACGTGTTCGATACTTTCACAGGATTTTATGTAATTACGAGGTAACGAGGGAATTTGTTATGATATCTTTCTCGTCATCGCTCTAAATCGAGGTCATGAACGTCCTGTGAAAATATCGAACATAACAGTTTTAATAAATTAACGTACGGTACTTTAATTACTTGCGATATTTGAATCAACCAAAGCCCGTAAAAAAATAACTGATACATTAATTTGCTTATAAACTTACCAGGCTCGAATCGAAGAATAATAGGAAACCGATATCCCAGCTTTTCTCTTTTACGCAGCGAGCTTTCCTTCTAGCTCTTATGATAATAAAGTAACCAGAAAAGTTATTTAATAGTTGAGGCAATGGGCTCCTGGTCGAGGCTTGAGAGCCAAAAGAAGTAGTATATAAAATGGGGGTTCTGGTGCAGCACCTTCGTTTCCTCATTTCAACCCCATCCGATGACCCCTTTTCCCCCAACGAATCGTTTGGACCTTGTTGTACCAAATCCCAACTTATTATCTCTCGAGTACCATAGATGTTATAATTTGGTACAACAATGTCCAAACAATACGTTGGGGTTCGGGGGCCATCAAACGTGGCATACAATAAAAAACATTTACAAAGGTGCTACACCATAATCCCCACTTTATATACTACTATAGTCCCACACGCCAACACAAGTACCTCCATATGGCTCCATTCCCCTATTTTGATGCACATATTACATCCCATTAGCAGCGAATATCCTTGTTAACCCAGATACTTCCTCTACAATCATACTTGAGGTAACGTGGAGCATTTTGATTATTGTAAATCTTATTGATTGTAACAGTTCCTGTGTCTTTCACTTTTATCTGTAATTTATATGTGTGTGGGGTCTTATCGAATGGAACATGGAATCCCTTATGGGACACACAAGCAAGAGTTTCTGGATTGATCGCTAATTGTGAGTCGAAGCTAGCTCTGCTACGGGTTTGAATTATACTATTTGGTAATGAATTCATACTGACGTAAGATATAAATCCTCGATCCCCTAGTTACAACCCATCGAAACCATATATTAGCTCCCCCCGTGTCACACCCAATGTAAATCGTACACGACAATCGAATTAAATGTGCTGCACTCTTGGGAGATATTGTGATGGAGAAACGTGGTATGTCTCCCCATTCCATGTCTGCGTGGCTCCATAATTTTGAAATCTCCTTTGCTATATAAGTGACTGTCTTGATAGGAACCAATTCGTGCACTCTTTGTTCAATAATGTACTCATTGTCATCGAAGACAGCAGGATTCACGAAAGTGTTTACATTTAATGCTCCAACAATAATGGCAACGTATATAGTCATTATTTGATGAAACGATTGATCATGTGTGACTGTGAAGGATAGTTTACCTGTATGGGTAGTCGTGGTTATGCTAAGCTCTTTAAAAGCCGCATATGAGGATCCTATTCTTCCACCTTTTTCTGTGTTCGATACGAACCCTAAGTTTTGCTCAATTGATAAAGAACCTAATGTTATGGTTCCATGATTTGCATAAACTTCGAGTCTAATTGTGTATACGCTAGTACTTTTTAATCCGATGTTTAGATCGTTATTGATTGGTAGAGTCATGGTTAAGTTAACTTTTCTATCGATTGGAATGGGAACGTTTCACTGATTTTAAAACCTTGATGCTCCGAAGTAACCATACCAACTGCTGAGTACGCATCCTTAACGATTAAGAATGAGGTTACACTGCTTGATGACGCCCAATAGGCCTTTTGCATCAATTGATCACGTGACGATTTTCCCATAGCAACGCCTTGTGTGGAGGACAAGCCATTCTAACATTCCTTGACAACAGAGAGAGCGTGGGAGACGCGAACGTGAAACCTCAATACTAAAAGTTCTGCCGGTTCCTTTGTTATTCGTTTTCAGCTCAAATTTATCATAACTATTTAGCTTTAAATCTTAAAGTTCAGTGATAGAGGATTTTAAGAGCCGTAAGACGATCAGAAATAGCTTTCTGAATCTAAAACCGAACCGGACTCTGCGAGTTACTCGCAACATGAGACAACAGCTGACTTCGGGAATGTACTTTTCTTCCACGCTTTAAATCGTCTTTATGTTCTAGAAAAATTATGTGATGACAGGAGAATGATGTATCTGAACGCGTTACAGGCTACAGAGATATTATAAACTGATGTACGAATAACAACCTGATATTATAGGTTGTTGAGTAGCTGGTTTTCCTATGTGACAAGTTCTCTCTTTTTTTCAAATCACCAGCAACACTAGAGTCTGTAATCTTGAAATAAAGCCCCTCGTTACTTCGTATTTTGGTGAACCACTGAGACCTTAATCCCATGTCTTTACCGGGGAATTTTTGCGATGAAAGGAAAGTCCCGGCGTGAATCACCACTGCATATTTGTGGCACACAACAGTGGTAGCGCGTTCCAGTTTATACAACACCAGCGTCTCCTAGCATCTCCTCGGCTATGGTAGAGTATTAAATAGATACATCTCCTGTCATCAGATATTTTTTCTAAAACATAAAAACTATTTAAAGCGTGGAAGAAAAGTACATTCCCGAAGTCAGCTCAGTTCTTACCGTCTGTTGAGGCCGCCATCATGTTGCGAGTATTCGCAGAGTCCGGTTCGGTTTTGGCTTCAGAAAGCTATTTCTGATCGTCTTACGGCTCTTAAAATCCTCTAACACTGAACTTTAAGATTTAAAGCTAAATAGTTATGATAAATTTGAGCTGATAACGAATAACAAAGGAACCGGCAGAACTTTTAGTATTGAGGTTTCACGTTCGCGTCTCCCACGCTCTCTCTGTTGTCAAGGAAAGTTAGAATGGCTTGCCCTCCACACAAGGCGTTGCTATGGGAAAATCGTCACGTGATCAATTGATGCAAAAGGCCTATTACTAGGCTTCATAAGGAATTTACCACAATTGAATGTTAGGTTGCTACATACGTAACGCTGGACCCTTGGGCATCAGCATCTCCTGGTCCTGTCGGTCTAATATGTCCTCTATCGCCTTTATCACCTTTTAGTCCTTGAATGCCTTGAATACCAGTATCTCCTTTTGGGCCTTGGAGACCTGGGTCACCTCTATCACCTTTTGACCCTTCTTTCAGATCTTGTTATTTATCATCCAAATCATTGAAAATTCCCATTTTATATTAATACGTTATATTAAATAGCCCCGCAAAATTGCTTCAAGGGTTTATCGATGTACTTACTCCCCTTTCTGTCCACTTTATTGTCCTATTAGAGGAGGGCTAGTATAAGTATATGTGAAAGCATTCTACGACTAGGCGCAGAATTTAAATACCATTAGAGATAAAAGCCCCGTCTGTATACAGCAAAAATGGATGAGCTATTCAACTCGAGGGCTCCTACCGCAGCAGATATGAACCCAGGAACATTAGATGACGAGGAGTACTACTCTCTCATAATGGGTGAACCGAGGCCTGACGTGCGCGACCACCAAAAAGTAGAAGATGACCCCTTCGGGGTTCTCAATGGGGCGACTGAGGACGATTTTCTTAGGATGTTGTCATACAAGCCAGAGGTGCCTAACACGGCGGGCACGACATACGAGCTAGACGAGCCAGAGCCAGAGCCAGAGCCAGAGCCAGAGCCAGAGCCAGAGCCAGAGCCAGAGCCAGAGCCAGAGCCAGAGCCAGAGCCAGAGCCAGAGCCAGAGCCAGAGCCAGAGCCAGAGCCAGAGCCAGAGCCAGAGCCAGAGCCAGAACCAGAGCCAGAGCCAGAGCCAGAGCCAGAGCCAGAGCCAGACCCAGAGCAGCTCCCTCCCACACACCACCGTTGTAATAAAAGGAGCCACCCCACAAAATTCTTGAGTTATATATAGCCGATTCGGATGGATTGACCAACTCGAGCGGGAGTCGATTCTTAACCTATTTGGCCAGATCGTACGCGCCTTTACTTTATCTTGTGACGAACAGCGGCTCCCAAAGCTTCCATTCCTATTCCGAAAAATGTTTGAGCTCCGCGGAGATCATGAGCGGGCGGCCCTATGTGGCGAAATAGAACTCGGCCTTAGGACTCAAAAGAAGTACGATAGGATCTGGCACCGCATTCGCGATGAGCCCAAAGAGGCCACCACCGCCCCCCAAGGGGACCCCAACCACGATCCCGAGACCGGAAAGGCTGGTGGCTAGGCCGGAAACGCCGAGCACAACGCTCAGACTCCCGGTGATCACAGCGAGCCCGCGAAGAAGAGCACAGGCGCGTGAGTATTTCTTACGAATTCCCGCGGAATCCTTTACAGCGTTCTCGAGGGAGGTCTGCACGCCACAGATTTTTTGGAGGCGAAACGTTCGCCCATCATCGTTGGAGGAGAGTGCGGGAAACGTTTGCCCCTCATCATTAGAGGGGAGTGCGGGGTAAAGCTTAGATTCCATAGCACTATATAATATACTCAAACAATTTCGATGGAGGTGTAATGCTCCTCCCTATTATAGGTGAATTCTATATCACCCAAAAGTTCTTGGAGCTCAAGGGTGCTCGTTAAGAATTCCGGTGAGAAAGGTATGGTGTTTATAAAAAATACCGCCGTATCAGCCCCACGCACATACAGCTGGTATGTTATCGGCCTTGATGCTTGTGGGTTATGAAAGACAACCCCGACCACCGTTTGCATTGGTTGTCGGGTGATTTGAGAGCGAAGCTCGCTCCCACCTGGGGGGGGGGGGGGGGGGGGTATTGCTAAGAGGTTGTAACCAAAGAACCCAGACAAAACATCTACCCGACGTTTCCAACTAAATAACAGAGGCGAACCGACAACTTTCGCTGTGAATATAGTAAGGCACGAAGAGAGCTTAACAACGCTCTGCGAATTTTTCAGAGTGATGTTAAATACAAAGCCTGGAACGGGTATCCACCCCCCATTACATAATACCCGTTGTGATTTCATAATGTGCTTTGCTTTATACGTCAACACCCGAACCTCACTCGGGTTGCCAGCCACACTTTCCGAAATCTGTGTGAACGCTATGGCCTCTCCCTCAATGCCGAAGACGGATATCTGTACTTTCTGGGGAGTGGAGGAATTGTGAGATAAGACATACGACGGTGCACCGGGCTCACTACCCGTCTCTAGGGTATACTCCGAGTACCGCTGATTCACTTTCCCATCGATGACGCCCTGTTTGAGGCTGTTACTCCGAAATCCCCACCCCGGAGCGTTGAACTGAATGACGGCCAGGTCCAGAAGGACTCCGGGTGGTGCGAAGGCTTTATTCTTAGAGTGTACACCCGCCCTGCTCGCACGCCCCGGTTGATATTGTCACTAATAGGCAGGCGGAGAACCAGCGTTTCTTGGGTGCTAGGAGCTGAATCCGGTCGATAGCGTAGAAGGTTGGGTGCTTTGGCTCGAAACCATCGCTTGCGTAGGGTCCGTTGATCAGCTTCAGAGCCCCAGACGTTCCACACCACAAGGCTCTCTCCTGCAGAAACCCGAAGGCGTTGAAGGTGTGGTAAGCCGTCCCGCTAACTCCCGTTTGCCCCGGCGGGCCTGAGGCACCTTGTGGGTCTGCAGATCGACGCCCAGTGTCAAAGAGGCCCATGAAAGTTCCGTGTCACCCGTTTCATAGGCTTATCAACACAAATGAAGGAGAATGGTCGGCAGGTCGCTTTATTGTATTGTTCAGGCGTCACTCCAAGCTCGCTTCCAATACAGCTCCTCTCGCGTTTGGATGGGAAGTCTGCTATATAATAATGCGAGCAATTTAACCGAATCGCGTCTTGGGGGTGGCGAAGAAGGTCTGCGCTAAGTATATCGGGCTACAGTTCTTATGGCGGCCGCCCGTGAAGTATTCCACAATGGGCTTCTGGTTCTTTTCCGTGATGAAGTCGTCAAAGATAACAACCTTCTGGGATTCTTGATGGAGGGCCTTTAGAGGTACGATATCGTCGATGTCGCTGCTGCCCTACAGAATGGGGTACCCAACCTCCTCCCTTAACCCACTGAAAAGGGCACAAAGGTCGCGATACTTCTCTTGTTCAAGATTGCGGGTGTACAGATATATCTTATCGTAGTACAAAAGCGGGGCGCGGAGCATGTGAATAAGCAAGTTCGTCTTCCCGCCTCCCGAGGGGGCAGCGATAAGCATTCGGAAAGGCTCACTAGGCATACAAGGGTAGAGTTGCTTATACTTCGTGATTGCGTCCTTCCCACCATCATAGTTCGGAATCTCCATAGCTGCAACTCTTGGATATATTACTTCCAGTCATCTCTAACATGATCAACATGTCGCTTGAATCTGGCAAGTTTGCCGATTCTTGGAAGGAGGCGCGCGTGCTGCCATCTCTGAAAAAGGCAGGCCTTGACAACGCATTCAAGAACTTCCGTCCAATTAGCAACCTGCCTTACGTGTCCAAGCTGTCCGAGAGAGCTGCTGCTGACCAACTCATTGCGCACTTGGAAATCAACGATCTTCATTCTACTCTACAGTCTGCATACAAAAATATCATAGTACTGAAACATCCCTACTGAAAGTGAAGAATGATATACTTTTGAACATGAACGATCAACAAGTTACATTGCTTGTTCTTCTAGATCTGAGTGCTGCTTTCGACACAATTCACCACAGCATTCTGATTGATCGTCTAACATCCGACCTGGGAATCACTATGCACGCTCTGGGTTGGTTTAAGTCATATCTGTCCGGCCGTTCACAACGTGTCTTTATTAATGGAGGACTCTCTAAAGTGTATCATCTTATGCATGGCGTTCCTCAAGGATCTTGCCTTGGTCCCCTCCTATTCAACATTTATACGCGCAAGTTATTTGACATCGTAAGCTTGCATCTCCCTCAAGTTCACTGCTACGCGGATGACACGCAGCTCTACTTCGCCTTTCGACCCAGTGCTTCCTCCAATGCTGAAACCGCTGTTAGCTTAATGTCGCAGTGTATCAAAGATATACGAAGCTGGATGATCACAGACAGACTTATGCTTAATGACCCAAAAACTGAATTCTTAATTATTGGCACGAAGCAACAGTTAGCTAAAGTTGACATTGATCACATGATAGTTGGTACATCGAAAGTTGTACCTGCTTCCGTAGTTAGAAACCTTGGAGCATGGTTTGACAATAGCTTAACTATGTCTAGTCATATAAGTAAGGTCTGCGGATCAGCATTCTATCATTTGCACAATTTAAGACGCATCCGTAAATACTTGTCTCCTGATGCAACTAAGACTCTGGTTCATGCTTTTATAACTAGCCGGGTTGACTATTGTAACAGCCTACTGTATGGGTTGCCTGACTGCCAGCTAAATAAGCTCCAGCGCGTCATGAATATATCTGCTAGATTGGTTTACAATGCGCCTAAGTATTGCCACATTACTCCTCTCCTCCGTGAGCTGCATTGGCTTCCAATTCGACTGCGCATCAATTTTAAAGTATTACTCTTAACTTTTAAATGTATCTACGGAATGGCACCAGAATATCTATGTGAACTGATTAATGTTAAGGAATCTTATTATAACTTAAGATGCTCGAATAGTTTAATGCTTAGTTTACCGAATGTTAGGACAAAGTTGACGTTAGGAGATAGGTCATTCATGGTTGCTGCACCACAGCTGTGGAACTCACTACCAAGTGCTCTTCGTGAGATTAAATCTGTAGATAAGTTCAAGCGCCATCTCAAGACCCATTTTTTTAATCTAGCATATGAGCCTTAAGTGTTATATTATATTAATTTATCTAATTATTCAATTTATATGTATATATATATATATATCTAACTTGATTTTCCAAAAGGTGGTCACCATCACACTGGATTGATCAGACATTTCAGACTAGCTCCCAGGCTCCTGGAAATCAGATCTGAGCAGGCGATCGACTCTATATTCAGGACCCAGCACATACTGCCAGCATACCGTTTGAATTAAAAATGCTGGTTAAGGAGCGTAGGTGACACCGCCCATACCCTGGGCTTGGTGCACAACCCGTCCACCCGATCCTGTATATATATATTTCCCCCACCCTTCCTGGATATATATTGGCGTTAAAGCTTAATGACATAATAATTATATTATGGCCTTATAGCTCTAAGACAGGGCTAATGCATGCATATGGCTCTAATTAATGGCAGACGTCCTGATTGCATGTGCCCTAATGGCATGTACATGTACATGTACATAAGTTAAGCAGTGTCCCAGAAATAATTATTAATGAGAATGAGACCACCTTTTGGAAAATCTGGTTAGATATTGGCCACAAATGATGATATTTTATATACCGCATATTACCTGGCCCGTACATTAATTGTTTGTACCTGATACAGATGTCCAGTCCTCGATTGGCAGATTTCAAAGCATTATCTAACTTGATTTTCCAAAAGGTGGTCACTATCACACTGGATTTATCAGACATTTCAGACTAGCTCCCAGGCTCCTGGAAATCAGTAAAAATGCTGGTTAAGGAGCGTAGGTGACACCGCCCATACCCTGGGCTTGGTGCACAACCCGTCCACCCGATCCTGTATATATATATTTCCCCCACCCTTCCTGGATATATATTGGCGTTAAAGCTTAATGACATAATAATTATATTATGGCCTTATAGCTCTAAGACAGGGCTAATGCATGCATATGGCTCTAATTAATGGCAGACGTCCTGATTGCATGTGCCCTAATGGCATGTACATGTACATGTACATAAGTTAAGCAGTGTCCCAGAAATAATTATTAATGAGAATGAGACCACCTTTTGGAAAATCTGGTTAGATATTGGCCACAAATGATGATATTTTATATACCGCATATTACCTGGCCCGTACATTAATTGTTTGTACCTGATACAGATGTCCAGTCCTCGATTGGCAGATTTCAAAGCATTAATTAATGCTTTGAAATCTGCCAATCGAGGACTGGACATTTGTATCAGGTACAAACAATGTACTCATTTGTGATTGGATCATGCATTAAGGGTTGATCAAAATATTCTCATTGAAAGCTACCATTTCAGTGCCACAGCATGCTGTGTCATACGTCAGAGCTGTAACATCACCACCAGGGTTGTCAGTAGAAATTGAGACAAGAGCTAGGCTACACAGTGTTTCACAGGTGGTTACAAGATTGAGAGAGAATTAGGTTAAAATGTGATAAATGAAGGTAAATTTGGGGAAAATGGACTGCTATTTTTAACTGACTGCTGGATGAATTCGCTGTTTGCCTTCTTCTACTGACATTTTAGTCACAACCAGTGACCTCTTACACAAAATCTGCTCTATTACATCAGTTGTTTACAGTACATACCGAGGGGACTCTGCACAACTTGCTCACAGCCAAGTTGGTACACAATTTGTCTGAGTGATATCTCTCTGGCTCTTCAATACACGTTTTTATCCTTGGCCCTGTTCAGGAGATCGATGAGGAAAACACCGTATCATGAAATTCCATGTCTACAGACTACAGTGTATAAATTAAGCGATACATCAAACATTTTGATTCAATACTCTACTCTGCTTGGGCTAGCTCTGGTAAAAGCACTATGAAGTATAAAAAAGTGCTTGATAATAATAATAATTAAAAATTGAAAATAACATATGTCATTATAATTATTATTATTACTTCTTTCCTATCATTCCCTTGAGTCCCTAAACACACAGCAAAACTTTGTGATGATGGATCCATGCAGGCCTATATATACACATCCACACTATATTCTTATTTGTGCAATCTGCACAATTATGTACACTAAGCAATTATTGGATGCGGTTGAGCATAATCATAGTGAAAATTATCAAGACGGAGGTCTGCGTTAATTCACAGACCGAGGTCTTGATACTGTTTTCTCTATCATGTCAAAACCGAATTCAATAATAATATTGTTTTATTATACATTTTTTATAACTAGCTCAAGTTTTAGCAAAACAAAAAGCTATCGAAAACAAAGCCAAATGAAACGCTGTATAAAATTGGTTTATTTATGATTGAATATCTGATTCAAGATGTTTTCTTTCTTATTCAAGCTAAATAAAATATTGCATTTATTTTACAAGTTTGGGAGAAAGGAATGACTACAAACATTAGCTGTCAGCACTTAAAATAGCATTAAATGGCTCAAAATAATGAAATAATTCAGTGCCCTGCTTTAAATCTAGTGTAAAATTGTCATATTTGCTAATATCATCGAGCGCTAATTATTATCTGGCGCCTAGCAATTCAATTCACCATGTGAGCTGATAATCATAAGACTAGCTAGGACCAATCGTTAAAAATGTTGATATAGCAATTATAGTCCTATGACCTCACACATAGGGATGTATAGAATATAAGGGACCATTCATTATTTATGCCAGGGGGTGGGCTGGCAAGATCCATCATAAGCCTAAACAAAACCTCTTGACCCCCTTCCAAGGAAAAGCAAAAACTCATGACCCCTCTAGATGTAATTTGAAAAATAGCCCCCCACCCCCACATTTAATTGTTTCCATATTTTCTGATGACCCCCCCTCGAGTGTCCTGAATTTATCGTGCCCCCCCCCCCCCCCCCCCCCCCCCCCCCCCCCCTCCCCACACCTCATTCTTGCCAGCCCACCCCCTGGCATAAATAATGAATGGTCCCTAAGGTTCTCTGAGCACATCTGCTGTACATGTAGTTCATGCTTTTATAGCCATTAATCTGGGAAGCAATATTTAGCAATACCACTATCATATATACTTGTTAATTCCACTGCAGCAATAGCACCATTTTTTATTAGCAAAAACATGTTACTGTTAGATAGGTATCAAGCAAAACGATTATCCCCAAATGCCCAGGATGTGGTGGGCAAGACATAATTGGGAGATTACTGAAGCAAGCTCCCCCTGACCCCGAGGCGAACAAAAGAGAAAAAACGAATACGGTAACTGCTCTTGAGAAGGAGTGTTTGACTTAGAAATAGAAGAAGAAAATTCCGTGTTTTTAAAATTAATATAATTAATCCAACTCTGTCATCTGTGTCAGTTTAATTGTCGCTATAAATCTGACAGTTCTGGTATTTAGATTTTAGAATTTATTTTAGGGGAAGAAAGAAATTTAGTCACGATTCAGGACAACATAACTTAACTCATGTTATTACATTCTGCTCCATTATCATTTAAACTATTTTTGTAGATACTAAGAAGGTAGACTCACCCGTTTACAGGCTCGGAATATGTGAAGGTATTAGAAATGAGCGAGATATCTGCATGTGAATACAGTCATTACACGTGCAAGGCCGCTGTGCATTGTTGTTCATGATATCAAACCAGGCACCCCAAGCTTTATTGTTATGATATTATGAGGTATGTATGGGATAAATCTAGAATGGTACTAAAATAGTAATAGTCATGAAAGTTTACCTGTGCGTTGAGAAGTTGTTTATCTTCCCCAATTATGTACTTAAACTTGGTGTGAGTCAATTGTTTTACCCTCCCCAGCGTATTTCCCATGCCTTCTCGCTTGGGTTCCCTGTGTATTACTCCTCGTGTATTACCGGATGGTGTAATTTGCGGCTCGACGGCTTGACGGCTCGACGGCTTGACGGCTTGGCGGCTCGACGGCTCGACGGCTTGACGGAATGGCGGAATAACATATTTTTTTTCAGAGGCTTTGTAAGAAGTGCAAACATACATACATACACTTTATTTATCCTCAAATTTACAGAGTAGCTGAAATAAGCTAACGTTTCGAAACGTTTGAAACAGGGACAATTGACGAAAAGGCTAATTGATCTGTTTCATATAAATATAAACTTTGATAGACCCAGCTGGCAATTGGAGGATTTGCAAGAGCTCCAGTTTAACTTTTTTTAAACCTTTTTCAAAGTTCTTACTCGACAAAGCTTAAAGGGGAATTATGCCGTTGAGTTTCTTTTCCCTGAAACTTTTCTCGGCTTTCTTTATTTCCCCGGGGGTCTTCCCTGTTTAACTTCCGTTTAATACTTACTTGCATTTGTGTGAATGCAATACAATTTTATTTGAGTTTTTAGTATGGGTCTGTACAATGTGCGAGGCATGCGAGCCAGCGATGCGAGCCATGAAAAATATATATAATTAATCAAAAACAAAATTTAGTCAGACAAATAAAATTCAATCGATTATTTCCAGTACTGATGTCATTATTCAGTTGACCGGGAATAGGAAAGTGTGTGTAAAGGAAAAAATGGCGTTTAAAATTAAAGACATGATCTGTCGCAGTGTGGAAATTTCGAAGATCGGCTGAGCCAAGTCCAAGAGAATTTGACTTTCTTTCCGATTAACGATAAAAAGCAAGCATTTTTGACGACCTTTCGGAATCAGTATTCTCCAGATACAGAACCGAGATGAACAGACCGAAACTAACAGAACAGAGATGAACAGACTGATGGTTTTAATACGGACATGAATCGAATTAGTGCAGAACTGAATAAACTACTTTTCGGATTGCAAAAAACAATTTATCGAACTGCAAATGACGTGAACAAACTAGTAGGATAAAGAAGAAAAGTATTAAACCGGAAAAAAAACGACAGAACAAGAAAAACGAGCGAAACTGAACTCTGAGAGGAAATTATAAAATTAGCCGGACCCCTGTGGAAACATCAACAAAGGGTGACTTTCGATTCTCGCTGGAAAATCGATGGAAACAACGGTTGTCACGGTTTTAGTTTAGAAGTCGCATGTGTGTTACAGAACTGTTGACGTTTCATGGGTTTAGCGCTATGGATTCGGGAACGCACTGACATACAGCTATGTCGATTGTATTGTAGAGCGGCCATATCGAATGTATATTGGAACAAGAGCCCACTGGACTTTCACTCGGGCCACTATATATTCATCAGGATACATTTTGCATGTCCCATCTTTATGGAGGAATGGGTACTCCCATAAAGAAATTGTTTTCAGTGTCCAAGGGAAGCACCATTAGAAATGTGGACGGGGGAGGTAGGACTTCCTCAAGCTAAGATGCACATTTTGTTCGTCGCTGGAAGCGGATCAGAGAAACTAAGTAATATATTGAACTGAATTGTGATTGTAATCGAAATATTGTAAATTAGAATTAGAAAGGACTTAGCTGTGAATAACTGTGAGGGTAAAGAGAACAAAATAAAACTTACAGCGAGGTATACGCTGGTATAAAAATAAAAACGTTTCATTTTTCTAGGATCCAGTAGCAGGGGTCCACGTTTCGTCGACTGACTCGGGTTCCTGTAAACGGAAAATTTGATTTTTCCACCTCAAAAAGCATTTACCATTGCAGGAACTCTAATCTCAATTTTCTTACTTTTTCTTGCAACTCGCATTTTTAAACTTGCAACTCGCATTTTTCAACTCGCATTTTTCAACTCGCATCAAATCCATTCTCCAAGTTGACTGACAACCAGTAAGCAAAGCACACACTGGCGGAAGCTGAATACTTACCTTCTCACATTCATTTGCAACGAAAACCCCAAAACCCTAGCCCTGAAAACACATGGTAATTCGAGCCACCGACATAAAATCCGCGGCTGAACTGAATATCAATAGCAAAGTTTTTTGCAACAGTTGGTTACATTGTACAACGTGTCGTGTGAATGGGATTGGTGCCTGTACCAAGCATTTTGGCCAAGTGTCTACACCCTAAATTTGGTCCGCGGACCCAAACGTTTTCGGCACGACACCTATTTTTGTCGTGTACATATGAGCATTTCTGGGTCCGCGGACCCATATTATCTCGGTCCGCCTGGTTGGAGAGCCGTCCTTGAGAATTATAGCATAAGTCTACAATAATTATTACCTTAAATAAAGCTTTCCAAACATAACGAAGGTATATCGGTTAATAAGAGTTTTATTATATGGCCATTTTGAAATCTAAAATAAAAGGTAAAGGCAGGGAAATGTTTTTTTATTTGCATTGCTACAGCGCACGTGTAACACTCAAATGGCTTCTCCAGTACTTTTACTTTTACTACGCTTGGGATTTTTAAAACGATCGATAGTATCGTTGTTTTAGGCATGAAATCTAACAAGAGGAAAGCCTATAAAGCAAAAAGGTGTTCAAAAGTGAACAGTGTTCATTTAAAATGAGATAAATCAAACATCTTTCATCACTAAAGCGGCGCGGCAATATGTTAATTCAAACCGGTAAAGTAGAATCCACCACACCTTCATCAACTACTACATGAGGGTGGGGGGTCTACATGTCAGTTGTCAGTTAAAATTTTGGCCATTTATCAGTTGTCAGTTAGTCTAGTTAATCATTACTAGAGAAAATTTACAATGTTTGACCCACAAAAAAATAAATTTGTCAGTTGTCAGTTATTTTTCGGTTGTCAGTAAAAAATCGTCATTTGTCAGTTCTCTGTTATTTTTAAGGCCGTTTGCAGTTAGTTAACCCCATTCAGACCCTCCTACATGCAGCTTTGATAGGAATTCGCAGCAATTTATGTGAGTATTTTATTTTTTTATTTATTTTTTGTATGTGAGGTTTTTTTCATGGCTCGCATGGCTCGCATCGTTGGCTCACATGTTGTCCACACTCCTTCATTTTCCCGCCTCCTACACCCGCGTTCGTTTATTAAATAAGATCGACAGTTTCACACGGTCGCGATAGATAGATTTTTAATACAACGGTTTGAACGTTTGAGCAATTCGATGGTTTTGTTTATTTGACGTGCCAGTATTTTAAGTGTAAACTTAAATGGAAGAAAATATCTAAGATCTAAGAGCCTCCTTTGTATGTGATTAAATAATTATAAATTTCTGGGAAACCTGTCTCGAAATCCTGACTTAGGATTCTGACTAGAGATCTCCTTCCTGCCGCCGTTGTCGGAGCAACTAACCACAGTTAAGTTTACTACGGTAAACCGGCAGGTCACACTGCATGAGGATGCCGTTAACTATAGTAAATTTCGTCCAGTAATTAAATTTATCATAATGTTCTCATTCCACCGTTCCGTCAAAGCCGTCGAGCCGTCGAGCCGTCGAGCCGTCGAGCCGTCAAGCCGCAAATTACACCATCCGCGTGTATTACTCCTCTACTGTTGGAAGCTCTACCCACTATAATCTAAGGGGCCGTGATACGAGACTTTGTCTTCCGCAACCAAAAACAGAATTTATGAAGAAAAGTTTCTCGTATCACGGCGCCAAGACATGGAATGACCTGCCAACAGAATTACGTGAAATTAAATCACTAGGCTCTTTTAAAAACAAAATCAAAACAGTCGCCGTCCTAAATGACCAATGATGTTTTGAAAATTGATAATAGTATGTAGTAGTTTTCATAATTTTAGGATATCATATTATTAGTATAGTATATATATTTTATATTATTATTATTATTACATTGACAATTCTGTATTTTTATATATATTTAATAGTAGTTAACACGGCTTCTATGTAAATTAGTTTTTCTTATCTGTTAGAATTCCGTGTATAAATATTAATAAAGTTGAAGTTGAAGTTGAAGTTGGAGCCATCAGATTATACTTATTATATACTTTCCGAAATCACAAGTATGTCAGTACATCTTTAAACCGAGTGACCGAGTGTCGTAATAAGTCATTCATTTACTTTCATGTGCTCCTCTCAATATTTCCCAAAATGGCCGCCACAAATCAAGAAGGGAGTGGTCTATCTCTTCGAGCTTGCAATTGTGATCTGTTTTCATGACCATTCGACAGATTCGATAAAGTCACGAGGCTAATACTTTTTCGTGACAGTTTTCCCTGAAAACATATAATAATATGACGGGTATTTTACTGTAATTCATTCAGGGTCAGTGGTGCATAATTTCTTGGTCCAACTAGAACGGTTGGAAATTTTAAGAGGTAAAAGTGAAATTTGATACCCTCAAGTTTCAACGAATTTAACATACTTTTCCACGATGTCTAGTTGGACTGGGCAAACTACATGGTAAACTGCATTACTTCCACCGGTTTTAATTCTGACATTTGTGCGCTCTACTTTCCTCCCCGAAGCATTGCTTAATATTTTCTTGAAGATGAGATCAAAAACGTTAAAATGTGAACTCTACATGAGACATAGTGAACTCATGTTATCGGCTACGACCAAACGAAAGTAGATTCCATCCCTTTACTTTTAAGGGGTGTGGTCGTTCTTGACACAGGCCTTAATATACCTGAGTATACCTAGCCTGGCTTTGGATATTGATGAGAACAGAGCAACCCTGATCAAATTGATATCAATAACATCAAAATGGTCATGAGACTTCTGTATTAAATTTACTACAATTTATAACAGTATCGGTCGATCGAAACCAAGAGCGAGAAGTAATATAGCATTACCAAGCTCCCGGGGGGGGGACTCCCCATAAAAATAGACGGGGGTGCTCGACCTCTCTTTTAGGGGTTAAAATCGTTAGCAGTGCTATCTCTTAGGGGTCTTCCAAAGGTCTGCTATCTTTTAGGGGTCTCCGAGACCCAAAATTTTTGTGGCCGAGAAAAAATAGCGCTGGATCCTCGAGCATGAGACCCCACAAGTTGAATCGGTATAATGTCTTTATATAGTCTCTAATAAATCCAATTAATGCCATTTTCTTGTCTTTTGGAGTGCTATCTTTTAGGGGTATTTTTTTTGTGAGCCACGCCCATATTGCTATCTTTTAGGGGTGAATTTCATTTCTCACGTCGAGCACACCCGTCTATTTTTATGGGGAGTCCCCCCCCCCCCCCCCCCCCCCCCCCCCCGGGACCAAGCTACCATCATGAAAAACGTTGGAAAATAAGCAATTTGCTATATAATCGTAAATGGTTTAGGATTGTTTAGATTTACAGTTTAGGAAACTCTTAGGATTAGAAGTGGTAAAAAGCATAACAAAACACAAAGTACGAAGAAAGTTTAATAGCTGAGCTGTCACGCGAGCACGAGCACCATATATAGATCAGTATAGATTGACTGACTTACTATTTTCCTCGTGCAAACTGCGCGCGCACTGTTGCAAGCTATCATTGTCGAATGCGTGTTCGATTCTGGCGTCTCGCGCACTTTTAATCGGCTGTAACGTAAATGCGTTCGTTGCCGCGAGTAAATTCAAATCACTCCATTACCACATCGTGCACTTCGAATAATGTAACATGGCAACGTTTGTGTGCGCGAAATTTAAATCGTCCCACTCTCGCGAATATGTAACTGTGAAGACCTTTACGTTGTTCGTTGTGTTCTGCTACTGCTACTGTTGTTGCTGCTTCTGCTGTCGTTGTTGGTTTATGCTATTTATTTATGTCCTCCGAACTCCAAGGAAACATTAATCTACTGTACAGATACAATGCCAGTCGGCCATGGTCTCACAGAGGAGATATTCCTCCCTCAGAAAGCTCCGTTAAAAGAGGGACACACAAAACAAGATCCCAGATGGCAAGAGTCTACATCTCCAAAAGGAAATAAGAACCGCCTTAGGAAAAACGCACCATTCCAGAATCTACACTTGTTGACATTAGACCTGTTGTAAAAAATGCTGTTTGACTTCACTTGGAAAAGAGGACATCACATCTCAAAGGCGAGCATTATACGCTCAAAATTACGCAAGTCAGAATTACGCCATGTCCAACCTTATCAAGACAGAAACACTCTATAATGGAAAGACCAAAATAACATACAGCGTACCATCAGTGGGCCAGGTTTGTAAAACCGCATTCCGGAAAATGTTTTGCGGTGTCAAACAGAAAAATAGAGATCCTCTTAAGGAAAAGAAGAGAAGATGGGGCCGACCCTGATAGAAGATCGCAGAGGTACTCATAAGAACAATCACAGGAAACTGTTACCAACCACAAGGGATGCGGTAGTGTCATTTTTACGAACGTTTAACCCAACACCCAGCCACTACCGCCGGAAACAATCTACAAAAAAATTCTTCAGTCCAGTGTACACAATGAGAAAGATTGTGGAGAGACTTTCTAAAACTAAATCCAGACATCAAGAGCACCAGATTGCACCAAAAAAACAAGGGACCTGCACTTAGCTATTCTTGCTTTCGGGACATTTTCAGGAACCATCTAAGCCATGAATGCTCTTTTAGCGTGGGCGAGGGTAGACACATGTCAGTGCTGCGATAGACTCTCCAACAAGCAGGCAAACTGCGAAAGGGAAATACTCCTCCAGGGACAGAAGAAGGACGCGTAGAAAAAGAGCTAGCTCTCGTAGCCATTAGGGCTGAACTTAACAAACACCTTAAAGAGAGCGAGAGAAGGTATGGCGCGCGTGGATTATGATATTTCGAATGTTAGCACTTGCATGATAAAACGTAACCTAACAATACTATGTTTACCATTTAAACAACCTGGGACATTAGGGGGCAAAAAGAAATAGGATCACGTTAACAGTTTCTATCATACGCTAAGTAATGGCAAAAATTAAGAAGTGCTAAAAAGTATAAGGGGAGCCGGGGTGGCGCAGTGGTTAAGCGTTTCGCCTCTCACCTCTATGGCCCAGGTTCGATCCCTGGACGCGGTGCTATATGTGAGTTGAGTTTGTTGGTATCTCGCCCTCGCTCCGAGGGGTTTTTCTCCGAATTCAGCCAACACGCTGAATTCCAATTTATCCGGGTCCTGGCTTTGATAAGCCCATATGGTTGTTTCAGGTTCCCGTTAGAATTCAGAGTAAAAAATCAAACCTCAGTTTCCAAACGTTTCTCAAATAGAAGTAATGCGGGTTGAAAATTTCGCCTAGTAATTGATTTTAAATGTCTGAGAAAGACATCCGCCCTGACACTGTGTAATTAAGGATACATTATTGGATAAAACAAAAGTTATTGGCTTTAATGTTATGTCACGTTACACATGCAATGCAACAATTCAATTCAACTTATTTAAACACGGAGATTTCAACATGAAAGCCGTGTATAATACACTAAGTAAAAATACAAAATAATTCTCATAACAAGTAATTAAAGATATTAAACTGTACTATATTAAGCATCTAACTAATATATCTATATCAATATATCTACTGGGGTCATATATTAACAATTAGAAGCAAACTTTATACATTAGTAGTCAGTGACAGACGTTTAATAGTGATTTCTAACATCTTTTATCTCAAGTATGTTAAGGCATGGTTTGAGCATGACATCGAGGCTAAGCTATTTTATTGAATAGATGGGCTTATATTTGCCCGAGTTCTACAAAAAATGTAAATATTTCTAATGCCAGCGTGTTTAGGTCGTTTGAACATATTTTGTTGTGAAATGTATATCACGTGACCAACCACGTGATTACAAAACTCAAAATTGGCCGGTACACATTGCAGTTTTTAAAGTAACGATTTCTTGCTTATCCGATTTCACTTCTCGGATGTTTCTAAAGCTCCGTTTGGAATGGTTGCCTCCCTGATAGATTGTTAAGGCGAAAATAGAGAAAACAGGTCACGTGACCTGCTCTTGGAACCAATTTTCTCACTGCCTCCAATGGCAAAATATCAACCATTCCAACGCAATTTTATAAACGACCAGATGTGACATCAGATATTCAAAAAAACATTACTTAAAAAAATGCAATGTTACCGGCTCGTTTTGATTTCTTTGTTTTATCAGCGGCTTAAGGTCACGTGACCTTCAAACTCTAAAATCTTAAGACACATAATTACCTCCTAATTACAGATTCCTAGAGTGTTTCATTTAAAAATTATAAAGATAGCGAATTTAGAGTATTCATCATAATTAACCATACCTTAACATGCTTGAGATGTTTAAAACAACAACAAAAGCTATATATGTGCTATATATGTGTGCATTAGGTTCGATTCGTGCACGCTCTAAATAGATCGAATTTACTTAATTGGAATAATATTTAAGTTCAGTTCATATCACAATTTCAACGCACGTGTTGAAAAGAATGTCAAGGGAAAATTGTAAGAGGGAGTTTATTTTAGTTACGTCACAGTGCACCGATTTTACTCGCGCGCACAACCTGAGCGCGTTATTTGATGTCAACATATCTTTTTTTGCGGCACGCGCCATTTTTTAAATCGATCACTGTAACTACTGACTACTCGTACGTTAGACAGATCCGTTGTTCATGATGCCTAAAACTGTTGTCCTACAGCTGGATTACCACAAATCATTCAATATACCAAAAGTTTCAAGTCAAGATGCGTACTATATGAAAAGATTAACAACGCGTTTATTTGGAATATTCGACGCGGGTAAAAAGAAGTTACATGCCTTCATTTATCCAAGCACAATAGGTGGGGAGGGACCAGACGAGGTAATTTCACTGATAGATGTATTTCTTAACGACATACAAAGTGGATTTGACCATTTGATACTATGGGCAGATAACTGTCCTGGACAGTTCAAGGAGAATTTTCTGTTTTTCTTTTGCCAATGGCTCGTAAAAAGCAACAGATTTTTGCGAGTAGACCTAAAGTTTCTTTTGGAAGGACACACGTATTCAATATGCGATCGACGCTTTGGAAATATAGAAACAGCGACAAAGCGTTTTGAAACTATCGAAACCCCTTCAGACTGGATATGCAAATTAAGACGAACTGAGATCGCAAATCTGGAAATACATGAAGCAACTCTGGGCATGATAAAGTCATACAAAACATTTTTACGCAACATTTACGTGAGCCGAAATGAAGATGTAGATGGGAACAAATTCTCTGTCCGAAAACTGGCATGGCTCAACTTTGGCTTCGGAGAGATCAAAGACGAACACGGGGTGTTTCATTTGACGAAACTTGGAGATGGAGAATGTTTCGTTCGATTTTCAATTGACCCTAACGAAAAACCACTTCGTGTCAATTACATCAAGAAGAAGCAATGTGGCTCACTTGATAATGCAAACCTTACCACAAAGAACAGCCAGCTAATTCCAGTATCAGGCGATGTGAGGGACAACTGCGTGAGATTGGCCACAAAATATTTAAGCAATAACGCCACACAATATTACCAAGCCCTTCCAATAATGCAAGAAAGTGAGAGCGACTGAAACAAAACAAAATATGGTATTTTCTTTTGAAGATCGGTGCACTTTGACGTAAACAATTAGACTGCGAACTCGGCGGATAGTTAGCAAGGGGCGTAGCCCGAGTCACCGGTTATCAAAGCCGATAGAAACCAAGAGCGACAATTAAGTCTAGATCTAGCATAACTAAGCCACCGTTCTGTCAACTATAAAGATTGAGAAAATTGACAGCACACAAAAAAAACGTTTTTTCTAAGTGATTTTGTCTGCAGCGCGTGCAGGGTCGACTATAACTGTCGATAGACAGCGCCTGGTTAGCCAATCGGATGGCGAGTTTGGCAAAAGACGGCGGCTGGATTATGCTAATTATATAGCTTAAGCCATATTTGGACACTTTTCGAGTACTGAGCCTGAGATGTTGTGAGACTGTTTTTAGAAATGCAGGGGGGGGGGGGGGGGGGTGGGGGGCGGCGAGACATTTGTATAATCATAAATGTAGAAGAGAGGACGTAATTTCCATATATTTGTTATTATTTGTTTTAACTAGAAATAGTACCACCAAGAAAGACACAATTAATGAAACGTTGCTAGTAATGGCCTTTTACGGGAATGCAATCACGTGGTTCTACTGGTTGGCAAAAAAATCTGACGTCATTTATTTGAAGACACTAGCTTGTATGAAGACACTTGGACGATGATCAAACTAACCTTTTCCATGGGATCACGAGCGCAATTGAATGGTTATTGAAGTGATATATCAGCACGTGACTGTGTTTCCTGCAAAAGGCCTATTGTGTCTATCATCTATTTTTACAGTTTATCGACAAGTTTATCGACAATTATGCTTTGCAAGGGAGTAGCTATTGCACGTTGTGTTCTTTCTACGAATACGAAAACAATACTACAATTTATATCCATTTTTGTTACGCTTTTAAGCTCGGAATTTATTATCAGACGAAATTTGCATAGTTGAGTCTGGCAAAGCGTTAACGTATGATATACGGTCTTACTATAACCAACGGTAACTTGGCTTATAGTTCATTTGAAGATGCCATCTGAAAATAAATGTCATTAAAACAGTATCAGTTCTAGAGGCTTTCCAACGTAACAAAGTGAGTTGGAAAGCGTCTTCATTACGGCACGTAGCTATTTGTTTATCACTTAAGTGATAGTTCATTAGTTCTTTTCTTGTACATATGTTTAATATTCATATTTGAGGTATATAAAGACCAATCAGTTTAGAATTCTTTCTCTCGCTTGCTGGACAGCCACAAGTCAGCCAAACTTTCTGACGGAGATTTTATAGTGGAAGATACGTATGCAACTCTACGCGAAGGTATACGTATATATTCGTAATGTTTTTGAACACGTCGTATATTCACGAAATGTTTGACTCAACGATGCAGTAGACATAATTTGTTAGGGCTTGTTTTTTGCTTTACAAGGCATTTGTGACATTAATGATTCTTCTGTCTATTTTTTCTCCTATGAATTCTCGTCTCCATCGCGGGAAAATCGGACAATTTTGGAGGAACTATTATCCAAGAACCTTCAGCGTTGAAACACAACGGAAGAGCACTGAGTTTGAGCTAAAGATTCTTTCAAGTCTCCTTGGAAGGTGGCGTACTTATTCTGTTAAGAGGTAAATTAGAGGATACCTTTGAAACTCTACGTGAAGGTATGTATTCGTACTGTTGCATAGTCGTAAAAGTCAACGAGGCAGTACAAAAAGTTTGAGAATTTAAAAATTCAGTCCTACAACGTAGTACATAACATTTAGTGCTCCTTATGTGTTTTACAAGCCTTCTGACATGATTTTTCTTTGTCTATTTTTTCTCCTATGAATTCTCGTCTCCTCCGCGGGAGAACCGGATATTTTTGGAGGAACTGTTATCTCGGGATCCTTGCTGGCCATGGTCAGCCGCCCAGTCACACGTGCACGTGCAGATCGAACATCTCAACATGCACCAAAGGGTCGCGAGTCCCTATACAAACGCCATCCAGATTGTTATACCAAGAGAAACCTTTAGCTTAATGAGTTCAGTTGTTATACGATCAGACTTTCATTATTTTTAAGATTCTTCAATTTTTGTTTAGGTGACATTGATTTTGAATTATTGTCTGCTGTTTTCGATAAACTATAGGCGAAGTTGCTTGAGAGTTAATGATCTATAAGTGTTTAATGTGAAGGATTTCTTTCTGTAGTTATAAACATTGATAGTTTGAGGTTTGCGGATATCAGTTGCTTTTATATAGCTTAAGTATAGAGCTCGCTCTTATTCAGTTATTTTTAACTACAGTAATTAGGTGTTATTGATTCATCCAGATTTCACTGGGAATGCAATTCATGAATTATTACGTAACAGATTTAGAGTGAATTTTCAGCTAACTCTTTGTAATATATTTTTTGTAGCTGACAGAAGGCCGTAAATTATTACTACTCTTAGTCATTCAGTTACCCCGTATTATGTCATTCAAGTTCAAGTATATGAAGTGGTTCATTTTGGCTACTTTATCGATTCTTTAACGAAATGCTAAGAGAAGGATTGTTTTTCTCTTACTAGTGATTTGGATTAGTTGAAATTTATTATCACGTACCATTGCTCGGGTATTAATCCAAATCGTTGAAAGTGTCTGTCCCAAAAAATCAAGGATTTTCTGGGATATATTGCGATATATTAATATCGTGTTTAAATATATCGTTCAGACTTTATTATTACTAGTTAGATGATAGTAATTTTGCTTGTAAAATTTGTCTTTACATATATATATATATATATCTGCTTACTGAAATTCGTTTGTAAAGTCTGATTTAAAATCGGGCTGGAAGTGTAATGATAAAAGTTTAATTAGTTGTAACTATCCTATCGAACCATTATTTTACTTTATTAGTTTTGTTACGCAGGACCTCATTGTAAACTCCTCGAAGATATGTGAACCCTGTCTAAACATAGCAGTTGTTGTTATTAGTATTAGTATTATTGTGAGCCTCTTAGACGGGCGAATGATTTGGTATTATTAAGTATACCATGTTTGTACGTTGTTTAAGATTGTGAAATTGATCTGTTTGAAGCAGATTTCCCTGACCTTAGAGTAAGGGATGTGATATAGTGTAGCACGATTTCAGTGCCGTTGTCTTTTTGGCATTACTGCATGGATTGCATTAGGTCCAATTGGACCAGATTATCTATCAGACAAATAATGGATCAGTATTTTCTGATTTTGCAAAAGAGTATTGAAATATGTATATAATGAAAGCGTTTGATGGTGTATTAAATGAATACATTTTTAAGGATTTTAATTTCATATTGACAGTTTTGTCTTGTATAGCAGCTTTGATCTGTGATGCAAGTTTTACAGGTTATGGTGCATTTATTTTTTGTTGATCGCAAAATTCTGTATTGTATATGAAATGAAGATGTTAGTGTAGAGAGATTACTGTTGAGAGTTGGACTGTTGTTAATTTACGTTATTCATGTATTATAGTCCTATTGTCATTTTCATGATTTATTTTATTAACCTTTTGTTTTCAGACTCGTTGGATTCCTCGAGACCAGATTTCATTTGTTGGATATAGATATCAATAATGGGTTGTTAACCCTAAGCTGTTCAAAATGATTTTCAGTCAGTCTTAGTCCGTTTTGATATAGACATGATGTGCTGACATTCAATTCTTACTTGCCACGGTTAACTATTCCGATCTTGAATCTGTTGTTTTTCCAACACAAATGTTGGAGTGATTTGTAACAATTGGGCTGGAAGTGTGATGATAACAGTTTAACTGTGAGCCTCTTAGCGGGCGAATGATTATATAGGTATGCTCTTAGGTATACCATATACTAGAATGTTATTTAAGATTCTGAAATTGATCTGTTTTAAATAGATTTCCCAGACCTTAGATAAGGGATGTATTACTAGTGTAGTGTGGTTTCAGTATCGTCTTTTACACTGTATCGATCGCATTTAAGGTCGAATTTCACCACATTTTTATCAAACAAGTGGATCAGTATCTTCTGATTCTGCAAAGAAGTATTGATATACGTATTTAATTAGGAATACCTGTACCCTTTGTTGTCGATCGTGCTCTGTTTATCGAGTAGAAACTAAAAGTCAGTGTTTTCTGCATGTCCTAAATTTAGTGTAAAAATTATTGAAGAGGGAACTGCACACGTGTAAGATAGCGGTATGATGCATGTTTTTCTCATGTTACTCTTTTTGTTTTGTTGTCAACGGTCTTCCCACAGGTCGGAGTCTTGAGCCGAGCATGACAGGTTGAACATCGCCTCAAATGCCGATGCTTAGCAGATCACTTCCTCCTTATCAGATGTGTTTCAAGGCATCGTTCTTCTCCTCAAACGCTGAGGCTAGCAGTTCACTTCCTCCTTATCAGATGTGTTTCAAGGCATCGTTCACGATTGTAGGAATACAAGAATGCATGGATTCATTGGGGGAAAGAGAATAGATCGCGAAGTTCTAATTGTTTTACCCATGTTCATTGCTGTTGTCTTCTCGTATTTTAGAGATTAATTTTGTCTTTTTGAAGCTTCATTGCAAGTCACCTGCACGTGCCTAGTTAAGGAAGCCTTGTACGGTGTATGGTGTTGACGAGCCATAAAGTTGCATGTCTATTTTCAACTGATATTTCGTTACGTTTCGGTAAAACAAACTGAGGCATCCATGAAATTGCTAGGAAAACTAGTATACTGAAAGAAACCCCGAGAATAGAATTGTAATCTCTTGGTGGCCAGAATCAGTTCTCTTTTTTCATTTAAGGGCAATGTTTCATCTTGTTTCGTTTGTACCCTTTATAAGATGGTAATGAATTCAAATCGTTAGGAAGCATGTGGCTCATATTTACCTGAGCACATGATTATTTTTGCTCTAAGCGTTCAGTATTCCTTTTATGCTCTGTGTTACTTCAGTATTATTTCAGTACTTCTGGTGGTGTATTCCAACTTCATGCGGTTTCCAATTTCTTTTCCAGAGACGGGAAGCCAGTAAACATGTTATGCTGTTGCCATTAGATTACAAGATGATAAGCTAATGGTATCTAGATCTTTCGATCGATTATTTATTTACTTGTCTCTTTCTATGCTTGCTTCCGTTACGGTTCTCGTCTTTGTAGTTTTCTCGTTTGCCGTTTGATGCTGTCCACCAGGCATCCGGCACTGTCACACTCCACTAGTTGTAGTGTTATTATGATTTTGTACGCTTTGGGCGTGTTTCGTAGTATAGGAATGAATAGAGGCTTTCCAACGTAACAAAGTGAGTTGGAAAGCGTCTTCATTACGGCACGTAGCTATTTGTTTATCACTTAAGTGATAGTTCATTAGTTCTTTTCTTGTACATATGTTTAATATTCATATTTGAGGTATATAAAGACCAATCAGTTTAGAATTCTTTCTCTCGCTTGCTGGACAGCCACAAGTCAGCCAAACTTTAGTTTTAATGTTTTTAAATTATTATTCATCAAGATATAACCATTTTGGCTTTAGCCCTCGGAGCCTTGTACGATTGCATTCGGTCGAGGAGTACGTTTCCAGAAGTTTTTCCACGTAGCAAGACGTGGTTTTTTACGATGGTTTTTCGTACCGGGCAACGTACATTATTTTCTTTAGATATCGATTTTTCGGTATTATTTGATTTAAGCATGTGAAAAGCTATTTATTATCATGTGATTACGTCATTTGATTGTGCAACCATCCGTTTAGGATGATGTGTGGTTATGGAATGTTTTCTCTATTCCTTCATGTCCTGTTAAATCATGTCCTGTTAAATATTATGATTTTGTAATATTAGTACTATGTAATGATTTGTAATACCGTAGTTTATTAAAGAAACCGTTTGATGCTGTCCACCAGGCATCCGGCACTGTCACACTCCACTAGTTGTAGTGTTATTATGATTTTGTACGCTTTGGGCGTGTTTCGTAGTATAGGAATGAAATATCACTGTTGTCATATTTTGTTTTGTATATATATATATATCGTCAGCTGGTGTCACTTTTTAAAAGGTATAACTTAAATAACAGTACTACACTGGCCTTGCTACTTACAAACAATTTAGTGTATAACATCTGTAACATAGCATCGTTTCTAGGTATCAAATTAAAAGGCACAGAGCGAGTAATTAAGTCTAGAGTGAAAAGCTTAAAGTGATATTAAAGTCGGGTGGTATGGCCAGTCTCCGCGTTAAACAGTTAATAGCGAAGTTTCTGATCGAGTGTCTAAAAGTAATTAAGTGATTGCTTTCGATTCGATTGGTTAGTTATCTGTGATATTGCGCGTTTACTTGTCCTCGTGATCAGTTGGCTCTTGAAAGTAAAACCAGTCACTTCAGGTCCTAATTAGGGTTTGACACATTATGCTCCTAAAATTCGGTATTATGCCCCTTGGCGTCACCCTCGAAAACGAAATATTATGCTCCAAATTATCAGCTCGACTGTAGATATTATGATCGTTAATATGCCGGGAAAAGATATTTACCCCTCCGCTCTCCTCCTTCCCCGCTTCCGCAGAAAATAAAAATTGATTATAAAATAACCTTTAATCCACACACCCCCCTCTCCCAGTTCAGCAGAAAAAAAAACCATACAATACCGTACAAATTCGATTTAGCGCCCCATTCCAATTAGCGCCCCCCCTCCCCTTGACCATATTTTTTTTAAATAAGCGCCCCCTCCCCCCTCGATTGACCAGGATGACGGAGAAGAGGATCCAGTAGCTAGACTATCAAGTATATCTTGAATTTCACAAAGTGTGCACATACTGATGTTCGTTTATCAAACTACCGATCGCGAACGGGTAATAAAATAAATACCGAAAATCATGAAGTTCATGTTGAAAACAATTAATAAGCACCCCTCTCCAATAAGCGCCCATCCTTCAGCTCCAAATATTAAATAAGCGCCCAGGGCGCTAAATCGATTTTTTTACGGTTGCAGTTCATATATAAATGCAGTTTTGTACGCTAAACTTCACTTAGAAGAACTTTAGCACTGGTCTGCATGATTATCAGTTTGTTTGTTTGATATATCACAGTTTAGTTTACTCAAAAAGGACAAAGGTTACTATAAACATCAATCCAGTTTATTTCATGATTTACTTAAAGCACTTGATGAGTCATGCTATTTGATTGTTATAATGTCAACATTTAAGGTTGGCCTATAGAGATGCTAACTGCACGTCATCCATTGTCATTAATGTGCCAACCAGAGATCGATTGGTTCCTGACACAAAGCGGCCTTTTGAAATCATGGTTGTACATTAAAGGCATAACAATTGTAATGCCGTGTATCAACACAAAGTATCTCTATAGAGTGATTTTACTTGTCCCGAGAAATAGAAACTACTAGGCCAAGATAAACACAAAGGAATTAGAGTGTAATACGCTGCTATTTTACGAGTTGAGTAAAATCACTCTAATAGGAGATTGCTGTTGTGTGTGGGGCTCTCATGTTATAATTAAATGGAGTGCATTTTAATTTGAGTTGAAGTTTTTCTCACCCATATTTATTAATCTGGTGTGATGAAATGGGATTGTAGAATATAAACCAGAGGTGATCACTTGCCATTACATAAATTCTAATTTCGATGAAAACAAGTGTACTTTCTTGAATTATTAAAAGGTATTAATTAATCCATGTTATTAGAAATAATAATCTCATAGGATTACTGTCATGTATTTTTGGTTCCTAAACTTGTCTGTGAGGTGGTACCCTGATTGCCAGAGGTTCTAATGCCCTCTCTTAGCCGAAGTCAGCGAGAAGCTAAGAGATGCCCGCCGTCTTGTCCCTTCGCTCCTCGCCGCTTTGCGCCTAAACTTTGGCTTAGAGAGGGCAGTAGAACCTCTGGCATCCAGGGTAATGTGGAGGCACAGAACACAAAAACTTCAGATCATTTACTGGCCCATAAATAACTGATAAACATGTACGTGGCATCACCGCATGAAGCTATGGAATTAGTATTTTGATTAACTGGCCACCCCCTGACAAAAAAATAATACAATATTCTACAACAGCGATGGTAACATATTTTTATTGAGATACACTTTTAATATCAATTACAATTACATAAAAGCTTCCGGCAAACAATTACAGATTCCACGTTTCTGAAATTAGAGCTGTGATCCATTTTTGGCAGGTAAATAAAACCAGTTACAGTTACTTTGCGGGGTTTTGTAATATATACCTTAAGGTTAATTAGGGATGGTTAAATTTATAATATATGACAAGGGAAATGAAGAAATTAAATTTTCACAACTACACCACGACCATGCACCTCTCTTTCTCTGTTATCAGTTTTGTTAGAAAAAGAACAAACGAATAGGATGAAGAAAAAAGAAAAATCGACGGTCTAGTCAAAGCGATCACATAAAAGCATAATAATAATAATAATAATTTTATTTCAGTGTCAGAATCGAGAGCAGTTTCCCACTAAACGAGGAAACTATATATAAATAAATACAGAAATACAGAAATTAAAACTATGAAATCCACTACTTAACCCCCGGCCCCAATGAATTATTTATCTAAGATGATAGCTATTTACAATGTTGATTAAAATACTAAATATCAAAAAGGCTAAATAGTCCAGTCAATCTACGAAAATTTTAGGGTCCAGTTCAAACTAATTGCAACATAATTTATTTCACTGCTAAATGTTACACAATAACAAGATACACCTTGAATACCGAGAACACACTAGCTATTTACATAATCTGTATATAATTTGCGTTAATAAATGTGAAATTCACGTGTCTTATGCATAATAGTGGCAGAACAGCCACGTTATTGAAGCCATGTTATTGAATTTCTAATGAAATTTCAACAGTAAAAAAAAAAGCCAATGGGATTAGACAATCCAACCGGTCATTCTAGAATCTGGAACTGATTTCCATTGTTCTCAAAGGAAACATTTGTTTAGCATTTATCAGGTTCCCTTCTGCGATCCTCTAGCTACAGAGCTCAGTTTAGATAATAAATCAAGAGTCACCCCAAAACTGAAAGCAATGTTGTTTATTTATTTATTTCTACGTCTATTTATCTATTTTACTCCTTGATAGGGCTTATAAATTGAAAAACGAAACAAAATCACGAAGAGAAAGTGTTTAATTTTGATTCTGTAAAAAAGTGAAACATTCTCGACGCGGGTACCCTGTGGTATACAAAAAAGGCAATTTGCTTTATTTTTCGGCTGTAAAACGTTGTTCCAAATATCTTTAACATGAATTCTATTATTTTTTAGGTGTTGAACATGAAAACTGTGAAAAAGAACGCATTTTCGTTAATTTTTACCGTTTATTTGATTCTACTCGACGCGGGTACCCTGTGGTAAAAGTTTGAAATGTTTATCGCTAAATTTCGGAATATTCCACCGAAGGGATTTTTTGTGATTTTTAGTATGTTACTAAGGTCACTTTAAAACTTCTTTTAGCAGTGAAATAAATTCTGTTGCAATTAGTTTGAACTCAAACCACAGATTGACTGGACTAAAAAAGATAAATATTTACATTGTACATTATCTCTCACTAAAATTCAGGTACAGTTCTGACAATCATATTTGCTAACCAATTGCTCAAGATCATTAATTTATTATCATTACTTTCTACATTTGAAAGCGACTTTTTTAATATTCTATCTTCATTTCTACGCACAAAAAAGTCCCCTCCCCTCTAGGCGCAGCGGATATTATTAATGTATTAGCTTGTTCTGACCGTATATCATACGGTCAGAACAAGCTAATACATTAATAATATCCGTTTGAAGGATGAAAATTAAACACGCACTAAGCGCGTTATAGAAACTTCTTTTGTGCGTAAATAGGGGAAGCAATTTTCATCAAGTATGTGTTCAGCTCGTGTTGACAAAAAGAATCCGAGCAGAAATAGCCTTTGAATCGAAAAACAACAACATTTGTCTTGATAAGAAAGGAATCTTTGTCTAGCAGGGCAGTAAGAAAGGATGAAACAGTTTGAAACCCAATTACAACACACACTGAGCGCGTGGGGAACTTGCTATGTGTGTAATATAGGAAACGAAATTCTTCACATAGGTTCACATAGAATCCGCAGTATTATCAAAGAAAATATTTGAGTTCAGTTGAAAGAATTGAATGAACGACATCCGTTTGCAAACTTGCACAGTCAAGTCATTTCGAAGACTTTAGTGAGGTTAATTTCAAGTTGGAATCACGAAATAATGCAAAGACTATTTCCAGTTCTTTTACACAAATTCTTTTGAGCCTTACATTCGAACTGTGGTTAAACCAATCCAACTTTTAAGCTTTACACGCACCTAATAGCTTTCTCGAAGTTCCGCCGTCGAAGCTGATTATAAAGACTAGCCACCTTTAACACTGCACATTATTGACAGGTGTCAATCTTTTATATATTGGCCAATAGCAGAATCGTTCCCAGCTTTGACGCAATCTATTTTGTTTTTCATTTGTTTCTCAGTTTAGCAAACTAATGGGAAATTGAGCTTTATAAGGTCTAAGACTTTGCTATATTTTCACATGCAAACTCACGGTCATGGCGAAGGAATTTGTCAATCGATCGGACTTTTGTCCCTTTCGAGTGGAGATCTACGACGGCGAGAAAGTACCAACAACTCTGCAATCCTCTCTCGAATCACTTTTAAACGACACGGAAGCAAGGAGCGTTCACCTCTCACGAGAGGCATACAAAGCTGAAATTCGCGAACTTTGCGGCCACAATAGCGGAGAAACTTTGACAGCTTTAGCTTACGAGAAAGAGAATGTACAGCCCGCTGGTATTGTAATCTTAGAAAAGCGCGGTTATGACTCTCAGCTTTTGGTACCCATCCCTGGACATGAAATTGCCGCAGAAATCAAGAATACTGCAAGAAAGTCATTGTGGGAGCTCAAGTATTGTGTCCGTAGAGCTGATCTGAAAGGCAAAGCTGTGGGAGATATCTGCATGGGGTGTGCTATCGAAGGCGTGATTCAGTCTCAGACAAGTAGACGCAGCCTACCAAGAAATACCAACATCTGGCTGAAGGTTGCTGGATCATTTAAGAATACAGCAGCAATTAGACTCTACCTAACATATAACTTTATTTTTGCAGGATTTTATCAAGATGAAAGAAGCGCCGGTCATGCTTCCTTAGTAATGGTTTTGCCGAACGTCAACGAAGCTGAGAAGGTGGAAAAGTCCTTTCGCAGCTTAAGAGCTAGGTTGCAAGCTCTTTATCTTTTGCCCAGTCTTTTAGAGGTTAGAAAGAAAACTATTCAAGATTTAAAACTGTTCTTACCTAAAATTCATTTTAATCAATGAATAAGCTATTTGCCAATTTGGACTCAAAAAGAAGCTGAAATTATTTAAAATAACTTTTTTTTTCAAACTTCGTCCAGTTATTACCCACAGCAGAAATATGCGAAATGTCAGCATGAGTAAACTGCGCCTTTAACTGCTAGTCTAACTGTTCATAGGCATAGCGAACAAATGAGTTTATGATGTAGTTATGTATACCAAACTTAACGCAGTACAATCCTTAAAAATACAGTACTGTAGCAAAATATTGCGAAATCTGTTTTGTTATATCCCTGAACGAGCGTAAAAATAGATACTTAAAATATTTGGATCCAGAAATTATAAACTTAAAATATTAGATACTTAAAATATTTGCATCCAGAAATTAATTTTTTTTAAATTCTTTATACTGTGATACGTGTTGCCAACTTTGCAGTGATAAATATGGAAGAAAATAAGGCGGTGGGGTCACCATTTTTTTGCAAAAAATACTTTTTTCGAGGAAGGACTGGGGCGAGTTTCGCAAAAGTCGTCTTAAATTAACTTATTTTTCACTGCCAACGTTAAATAACTGTTAAGATATGTAGGATTCGGTTATACACCCAAACACTGATATTTGTTCCCATGATTTAGGTTTCACCAACATGTGCATTGCAAAACAAGGGAATCACCTTAATTCCGCCTTTTGATGTTTTTCATTTGTGTGTATTTGCCAGACACCTGCATCAGCTGACCCCAGCAGGACTGCATCTGTCGAACCAGATCAACCATCGTTATCTGTCGACCACACCCCTGGCTCATCAGGAGATGGAACTTTACAGGTATGCATAACTATGATAACTGAAACAAATGGGGGAACTAACGGAATGTCTTCGATGTTGTACGGTAAGCTATAGAATAACCTCAGGTAGGGACTCCCTATTTGAAGTGACAGGGGTGATCAGCCTAGAAAGTCAAAATGATTTTGACCACTAAAAGATACGACCTTATAACTTCTGTTAAAATATTTGTGTTTAATCACAAGCACAGTAAAAATACATCTAACTATATCAATTTCAGAAACTAAAAGGTACGGACTTGTGTTACGTACATAATTAGCTTTTATCAAAGGACCCCCTAAATGGTATGGGAGTGACAGAAATGACCCCCAAAAGTGCAATGCCTAAAAGTTAAAAAAAACACTAATATTTTAAAAATGGGAATACCCTAAGGTAGTGGCGAGTAACAAATACCTTAGACTTCCTTGGGTAATCCCCCTTTCCACTCTATGCCAAAGATCCTATGCATAATCCCCTTCACCACCCCTCCCCGTCCTAGTAGATAGCCCATTCGCCTTGATAGTCCCCCCAACAAAATTCCAGATTTTATAACTTGCAAAAAAATAAAGCGTTTACTGACAAGTACAAGAACACGTATATGTAAATGTTTTGTTGACAAGTACACGCTACGTCTGCCATGGATTACGTTTTGTACTTTCTGCATGACTTTCATTTTTGTTTTCCAATGCAAATGGCAATCGCCACTACTGTAGTGTCTGTCTATTTCCTCATTTTTCCTTGCCATAAAAATAATGCCGGCCTTTTTTGATCTGACGAAGGGCTAGCGCTCGAAACGTCAGCTGCTACTCGCTCCCCACGCCGGTTATCATACCATAATCGACTTTTAGTTGATCATACCAGTGTTTATCTTCTCCGCCGACGCAGAACAACACTAGTTTTAACGGGAACTAGTCACCCATCATAAATAATACTCCCGCGCAAAATACTCGCGCAGCTCTAATAACGACCCCTCTCCTACTAGGATGACCAAGGATCATTAAACGATTCTAATGACCAGGCAGGAACAGACCAAACACACAGAGCACGGAAGCGTAGAAGACGACGTGGCGTCGCTGTCGCTGCCTCACCAAGGCCTGCAGTTGCTGGAGTGCGTCGCTTAATAAATGGCCTGAAATTTCGAAACTACTTGGAGCAACTTCGCTACTCAGCTACTATCATTGAAGCTCAGAAAGACATCTCTGCAGAAGATATGATTCAAAGAAGTCAATTAATGCTTGAAAACATCAACAACTGCGAACAGAGTCACGCCCTATTGCAGAATTTGGAAATCGCCCGCCAACTGGAGTACATTAGCAGAGAAAGGGATGAACATGTTTTGAACACGGCATCTTCGTTGGATAGACAAGGTGATAAGATCTCTTACCGATTCCCTTGAAATGAACCAATTTTCTATATCCGCGTTTTTTAGTTTTGAGCGCCACAAGGGAGGCTTATTTAAGCACGACCAACTTTTACAAGAAGTTAAGGGCATTTTAACAGATAGGCTGTATTGGATCTATATCCAAAATAATGTGCCAAATAGCATCCACAAGGTATTGCAGAGTATCCGCCTTCCGTTTAAATGGAACGTGTCAGTTCTGATAACTGGTCCAGTCAGTTCCTAGAACTGAAGCGTTCCATTTATGAAATGGCCAGTCAGACCAGTCAGTTCGTGTAAATGGAAAGCACCCTAAGTAGATGATCTGGTAGTTATTAAGACTACGAGCTAACGCCTTTTTTTTTACCAAGGTCAACTTCCATTCAGCCTTGCTTACGCGCGTGAAGTGTTAAAGGCGGCTTGGGCGATTTACAGATATCCTGTATTACGGCAAGTCAAGCTTACTTGGACAAATGCTGTGAGGGCTTTACCAGAGATAGCTGAATTTCTAGACGAAGAGGTAAGGCTTTTGTTGACACTGTCTGTTGCAAATGTGTATCAACATGTTTCTGCAATTACGCAAACGTAGTGTTTCAGAAAACGCTTTACAGTTACGAAATAGAAAACACTTTCGTTGTTTACATAGCGTTATGTAAACACAGACAGTTCTCAACTTCTTTTATAACAATGGAAGTTTTTTGTTTTAAAGAAAATCTAAACGCAAACAAATCTCTGGCCGTGACCACCCTCAGTGAATATAACCATTATTATTATTATTATATATTTCTATTTCTGTTTGGTTGTTGTATTTCGCTTCTTTGACGTCAACCGAGTCCGAGTTTAAATATCCTTATGCAAACATCCGAGTGTGCGTAATACAGGCTCTTCTTAATATTTATGCTAATTTACGCGAAAGCGAGGACGAAGAGAGGATAAATCGGATCCAAATTATAATAATCCATGACCAATTACAAAGTGAGTAAAAAACGCTTTAATGACATAAAAGCAAACCACAACTTCGCGTTCAATGTTCACTTTTAACGTCTTGCAAGCAGCTTGCACGAAAGTATTTAAAGCCCACGCATAACTTCTTTTCTCCACTACTACTATCAGATTTTCTCACGAGTTCTTCTGTAAAAATAAAAGTGAAATATGGATGAAAGATCGAAGTCTCGAGATATCTCTTTGACCGAGGAAGCCGCCAGCCTGGAATTTGATCCGTGCTCTCACTTCGCCCGAATTAGCATAAATATTAAGATGAGCCTATTAAAGTGCCTATAACCCCAAAAATTTATTTTTTTGAATTGAAACTTTAAACCATTATTCAGAACTTAAGGCAAATATAGGAGGCTAAAACTCAACAGTATTTTTTTTACGGCGTTTCAAAGTTGAGAACCAGAACATGTGGCCGTCAGTTTTCAATTCCCTTTGGGAGCCTGGAGACCAGTGGCCTGTGACGTGTATGTAGTCAGGCGTTCGTTCAATCCCATACAAACGTCTCTTATTTCTGCGACTCTTGCAAGCTCACCACATGATAAATATCCAATGAAATATCACCAAACTTGGTAAATTTACTAATTTCGTTGTGCTCTTTCTTGTGATGGAGTTTATTTCCTATTGATTAGACTATAATAGGACGTTTTTCCTTTTTGAATTCTTTTTCTTATTCAGATTTTCCAACTCCTTTGAGAATACCAAGACAATAGTCTAAATTAAAGGAACAAAAGAAACCGTGCAAAGGATTCTGGTAGTTGTAGTAAAATGCGCCCGATTGACGTCATAATTCCAGGCCCTCACCAAGACTCGCGCTGACTTCCAACTGGAAACAGGAAGCCCAAAACGGATGTTTTCGCTAACTTTGACACCAGTAAAATCGTCGAAGTTTAGTTTTTTCACTTTTATTTTTTCGAATTCTTTGTCAGGGCGCTATACAGAATAGACGTCAAAAATATTTTTTTGGGGGTTATTGGCACTTTAAGTCTTTATAACAATATTAATGTGCAATGTATCTGACTATACCCAAAGGTGAAACTCAACAAAGCACTACCGGATACTATTCGCATGGCACAGGATGAACAATACCAATTTTCCTTGAGGTTATCAATTCAGTTCCCAGAAGCATGTTTAGGAGACGGTGATGGTTTGCCTGGCACTAGGGTTAACAGGAACCATGGATTTTACCAAGACGACAATGCAATTGACGATATCCATACCGTGCAGTTACTTTGGAAACCATACGTGAAATACTTTGGCGAGTATGACAGTCAGGTACTTGCAGGTAGATCGCTTCTAAGAAGTAGACTTGTCGGCTTTGATACGCAAGAGGCTCCTAGACCACCTGGTAGGAGAGATGCGAAAGTCCCTCAGCCTTTTTGGAGAGAAGGAAAAGAAACCCTGGAAAGAGAACTGGAAAGGCTCAGAGGTGACATACCAATTCCATCTGCTAACATCTTGGTCGACTGCTATGGAGTAGATGTGTTTGGACGACTCCTAGTAGACATCCGGGGAATAAACAGAAGTAACAATGAAGCTAATCCAACAACGGAAAGATTTGACTTAGCTAAGAGAGTTCTCTTAAGTGGATACGCATATCCAACAACCCAGTACTTTACGAATGATACACTATTGAATGCTTTTCAGGAATCGGTGAGAGAGAAACGTGGCTGTTTTAAGGGCGATAGACCAACTGCGCATCCAATTATATGCAGGAGAGACCGACATCAGTTGGAGATTTCCACTTCAAGGGCCCGTCGTCATATGTACTCTGAGTAACTGGTAATGGGTAGTTGATATTTTTGGTGTTCACTGGACGCTAAGAGTTCCAACAGGTGTGATGTGAACTGAGTAGCGTCACATCTGGAAGAGAGCTGGGAGTCCTCGGTGCATCAAATAACAAAACCCATATCTGGAAAGAGGAGTAGAAGCTAGATCAATCAGAAACAGCCAGACCAAACAAAAAGGATAAGAATAATAACAAAAATGGCAACAATACAATAATAACAACAATAATAATAATTTAGTAAGAGTTAAGGTATTGTTAGCTAATAATAGGATTAATTAAAGTATGAATTCTAATATACACTCATTTCAATAATTTAAAAGTTAGTCACCCGAAAAGCTAGGTAAAAGCATCACGGGAAGTATTACAACTACGTACGTTTGAGAACTGTTTTATTTAAATCAGTTTTTAGACAAGCATGGATTGCAGACTAACTGATTCTGATGCTATGTCTGTCTGTCCAATGATAAAATGGTACTTTTAGAATAATTATAAGCCTCAAAGAGATTTGTAGTTGAATTTGTATTTGAGTAAATTTGAATTTGTTTTGACCATTTCACTCAATTTATTAGTACTAATTAGAGGCGCTAAGGCCTGATTGTTATCATGTACAATTACTATCTAGAACTACTTATCAGTTGTATGGTTTTTGCAAGCTAAAGCTTTGAGTTCATTTTAAAAACAGCGCAGCTGCTAGACAGTATCGGATTTGCAAAACTATTAACAATAACTGCATGCGAAGAAAATTAAATACCACACGCCGCTTCAAATATACTCATGATCCTCGTTGGTCACAACTTTGATGCTGCACCTTTTCAGGTGACTAACTTTTTTGGCATTAGTGTATGTCATCTGAGTGCAGTGATCAGCTATTTCATTCAGTCAATCCATTCCACTTAATTGAAGGGCCGGTTTCCTAATTTTTGATGGTACGTACAGCTAAATACATCGAGTACTTGCCATAATCAGGCCTGTTTCTAAGTTTTCTTTAAATTTGCAATAAATTTGACGATAATTAATTTCTCCTAAGCTTGGCGGTATATGCCTTACAGCTGGATGAACAGCAGTAATTACTGACTTTCACCGGATTACCATTCACATAATTATATGAATTAAGTCTCAGGGCCATTTAAATGAAGCAAAATAATTTTGGATCTTGCCTGGTTGGTACACATCAGAGCTCTTAAATACATGGATGGCTATTTTAAAATTCCTAACTTATAATTAGGAGCATAGAGTTAAGGCATCGGCCTTTTTGTAGGAAACAGTCACGTGGTGATATATCACTTCTATAACCAATGAATTGCGCTCATGCCCCCATGGGAAAGACTTTCCTGGGTGGCAAACAAACTTCTAAATGCTGTTGTAGAAAGATGGACAATCGATTGCTAATTAACACTTATATCGATCTCGTACAAGCGCCTTTAAATTAAAAAAAAGTCAGAAACTTTGCCAACCAGTACAACCACGTGATTGCATTCCTGCAAAAGGCCCATTGTTAGCTAATAATAGCATTAAGTATTAATGGTAATCATGATTTAATTATGTCATTTGAGTGCAGTGACGATGCATGACAGCTATTTGAACGAGACAATTCATTCAGATTGAAAGGCCGGTTTCTCCATTTTTGATAGTACAGCTGGTGTATAGGTTTGTCCTTGCCATAATAATCAGGCCTGTTTCGGAAATTTCTTTAAATTTGCAATAAATTGGATGATAATTATTTTTTCCAAAGCTTGGCGGTATATGCTTAACAGATGGATGAACAACAGATTATAATTCACATAATTATATGAAGTTTCAGAGACATAATGCAGCAATACAATTGTGGATGGGGCTCGTGAGTTAATTATTGGAGCTTGCCTGGTTGGTGCACATCAGAGCTTACTTAATTAACCCTACCATGTAGATTGGATGCCTGTATAGTTCTATTTCTAAAATTCATTAATAATTCATAAAGGGTACTAGCCAATCATATGTGCTAAATGACACCACATGATGGCCTCTTTTAATATACCCCAGTATAGACACTGATCAATAAAACATCATTTCAGTGATATAGACATGATGTTTTATCAATCACATTTATATCAAATTTTATTAATCAGGTTTCTATCAAATTTGACATAAACCTGATTACTAAAACTTCATGTCTATGTCACTGATATAACGACTCTGATGTTTTATTATCAATCAGTGCTTGCTCCCAAACTGACAGTCCTAATATAAGTGCAATGTCTCGGGAAGGTCCAATGCAAAGGCTCCCGACATCACGGTGTTATATATATGCCAATGTGACCGAACTATCAATGTAGGACCCATTGTTTTGTTCCGTACTCTAACCGAGTATGTCAGTGATGCACGACATAGCTATAAACAAGAAATTAAATCAAAATTTATCAAAAAAAAAATTCTCTCTTAAGCTCAGGACCACACTTACACGATTATTGGGTAAATCGACGGTCGGGAGGTCGTAATGCGGTTGGATGATCGTACGTAAGGTCGTTGGATCAGTCGGTTGGCTTGCAATCATCCGAGCAGATTCTCCTGCAGGCCCGGGGGGGGGGGGGGGACTCCCATATAAAAGGGGTAGGGATGCTCGTCGGACATTTTCGATTTGACCCCTAAGAGGTACTAAAATGGGCGTGGCTCAAGCTTATTTTGACCCCTAAAAGATAATAGAAATGTAAATTTATAACAGCTTTTTTGTTCAATTGACACCCGACCCCAAAAAGGTACCGCTTTACATAGAAATGTCTGTGTTTGATGGTGGATACCCTAAGTGGTACCAAACTCCTGATTTTGACCCCTAAAAGGTACGACGAGCATCCATGTACCCCTCACATAAGGGAGTCCCCCCCCCGGGCCTGCAGGGGCCATTAACTTATCAGATTATTGGGTAAATCGGACGGTCGTAATGCGGTATATATTCATTACGACGTCTAGCTATTCGTTTATCACTTACGTACGTACGTAATAGTTCATTAGTTACTTTTCTTCTATATATTTTAATATTAATAATACGATACATGTAGGTATATATAAGGATTGAATCATTTAAATTTAGTTCTCTCGCTTGTTGGACAGCCACAAGTACGCCAACTTAGTTGTCGTTTATATTTATATATCGATTTTCCATGGCCTATTATTGTTACTTTGCAATTTTAGATTTACTGTATTTGATTTAAGTATGTGTAAAGCCTCTTATTTGCTTTGCGATCGGATTATTATATTTTGATTTGATTTTCCCATTTCCCTGTAAATTGTATATGGTATTGGTTGTATACACATTCTTTCAGAATGTAAAATCTTACGGATTTGGAATGTTTAATGGCTTCCTTCAAGCCATGTTATATACTTTAGAAATTGTTATTAATATAATTGTTATATTTGTTAAGTATTATTTATTTACTATTTACCGTAGTTAATTAAAAAAAACGTTTGCTATATACTGTCCACCAGGCATTCGGCACTGTCACACACCACAAGTTGTCATGTTATTATTATCTTCGCGTCAAGCGTATATGGCGTAGTATGGGAAGGAATTTGATTTACCAAAACGTTGACTGTACTGCAGTTGTATGCAAGCTGGGACCAGCACTGAATCAATTTGAAATGTTGCTGTCGGGTTAAAGCTTAATGACATAATATATTATGGCCTTATAGCTCTAAGACAGGGCTAATGCATGCATATGGCTCTAATTCATGGCAGACGTCCTGATTGGATGTGGCCCTAATGGCATGTACATAAATTAAGCAGTGTCCCAGAAATAATGATTCATGAGACCACCTTTTGAAAAATCATGTTAGATATTCAACACAAATGAGTATATTTTATATACCGCATATTACCTGGCCCATACATTAATTGTTTGTACCTGCTATAGATGTCCAGTCCTCGATTGGCAGATTTCCAAGCATTAATTATTCAACACAAATGAGTATATTTTATATACCGCATATTACCTGGCCCATACATTAATTGTTTGTACCTGCTATAGATGTCCAGTCCTCGATTGGCAGATTTCCAAGCATTATCTAACTTGATTTTCCAAAAGGTGGTCACCATCACACTGGATTTATCAGACATTTTAGACTAGCTCCCAGGCTCCTGGAAAACAGTAAAAATGCTGGTTAAGGACCGTAGGTGCCTACGCCCATGTTCTGCGCTTGGTGCACAAACGGTCCATCCGATCCTGTATGTATATCCCCCCCTCCTGGATATTATTGGGGTTATTAAGCTTAATGACATACTATATTATGGCCTAGGTCTTACAGAAGACAGGGCTAATGCATGCATATGGCTCTAATTAATGGCAGACGTCCTAATTGCATGTACATAAATTAAGCAGTGTCCCAGAAATAATTATTAATGAGACCACCTTTTGAAAAATCATGTTAGATATTGAATACAAATGAGTATATTTTATATACCGCATATTACCTGGCCCATACATTAATTGTTTGTACCTGCTACAGATGTCCAGTCCTCGATTGGCAGATTTCCAAGCATTATCTAACTTGATTTTCCAAAAGGTGGTCACCATCACACTGGATTGATCAGACATTTCAGACTAGCTCCCAGGCTCCTGGAAATCAGTAAAAATGCTGGTTAAGGAGCGTAGGTGACACCGCCCATACCCTGGGCTTGGTGCACAACCCGTCCACCCGATCCTGTATATATATATTTCCCCCACCCTTCCTGGATATATATTGGCGTTAAAGCTTAATGACATAATAATTATATTATGGCCTTATAGCTCTAAGACAGGGCTAATGCATGCATATGGCTCTAATTCATGGCAGACGTCCTGATTGGATGTGGCCCTAATGGCATGTACATAAATTAAGCAGTGTCCCAGAAATAATGATTCATGAGACCACCTTTTGAAAAATCATGTTAGATATTCAACACAAATGAGTATATTTTATATACCGCATATTACCTGGCCCATACATTAATTGTTTGTACCTGCTATAGATGTCCAGTCCTCGATTGGCAGATTTCCAAGCATTATCTAACTTGATTTTCCAAAAGGTGGTCACCATCACACTGGATTGATCAGACATTTTAGACTAGCTCCCAGGCTCCTGGAAAACAGTAAAAATGCTGGTTAAGGACCGTAGGTGCCTACGCCCATGTTCTGCGCTTGGTGCACAAACGGTCCATCCGATCCTGTATGTATATCCCCCCCTCCTGGATATTATTGGGGTTATTAAGCTTAATGACATACTATATTATGGCCTAGGTCTTACAGAAGACAGGGCTAATGCATGCATATGGCTCTAATTAATGGCAGACGTCCTAATTGCATGTACATAAATTAAGCAGTGTCCCAGAAATAATTATTAATGAGACCACCTTTTGAAAAATCATGTTAGATATTGAATACAAATGAGTATATTTTATATACCGCATATTACCTGGCCCATACATTAATTGTTTGTACCTGCTACAGATGTCCAGTCCTCGATTGGCAGATTTCCAAGCATTATCTAACTTGATTTTCCAAAAGGTGGTCACCATCACACTGGATTGATCAGACATTTCAGACTAGCTCCCAGGCTCCTGGAAATCAGTAAAAATGCTGGTTAAGGAGCGTAGGTGACACCGCCCATACCCTGGGCTTGGTGCACAACCCGTCCACCCGATCCTGTATATATATATTTCCCCCACCCTTCCTGGATATATATTGGCGTTAAAGCTTAATGACATAATAATTATATTATGGCCTTATAGCTCTAAGACAGGGCTAATGCATGCATATGGCTCTAATTCATGGCAGACGTCCTGATTGGATGTGGCCCTAATGGCATGTACATAAATTAAGCAGTGTCCCAGAAATAATGATTCATGAGACCACCTTTTGAAAAATCATGTTAGATATTCAACACAAATGAGTATATTTTATATACCGCATATTACCTGGCCCATACATTAATTGTTTGTACCTGCTATAGATGTCCAGTCCTCGATTGGCAGATTTCCAAGCATTATCTAACTTGATTTTCCAAAAGGTGGTCACCATCACACTGGATTTATCAGACATTTTAGACTAGCTCCCAGGCTCCTGGAAAACAGTAAAAATGCTGGTTAAGGACCGTAGGTGCCTACGCCCATGTTCTGCGCTTGGTGCACAAACGGTCCATCCGATCCTGTATGTATATCCCCCCCTCCTGGATATTATTGGGGTTATTAAGCTTAATGACATACTATATTATGGCCTAGGTCTTACAGAAGACAGGGCTAATGCATGCATATGGCTCTAATTAATGGCAGACGTCCTAATTGCATGTACATAAATTAAGCAGTGTCCCAGAAATAATTATTAATGAGACCACCTTTTGAAAAATCATGTTAGATATTGAATACAAATGAGTATATTTTATATACCGCATATTACCTGGCCCATACATTAATTGTTTGTACCTGCTACAGATGTCCAGTCCTCGATTGGCAGATTTCCAAGCATTATCTAACTTGATTTTCCAAAAGGTGGTCACCATCACACTGGATTGATCAGACATTTCAGACTAGCTCCCAGGCTCCTGGAAATCAGTAAAAATGCTGGTTAAGGAGCGTAGGTGACACCGCCCATACCCTGGGCTTGGTGCACAACCCGTCCACCCGATCCTGTATATATATATTTCCCCCACCCTTCCTGGATATATATTGGCGTTAAAGCTTAATGACATAATAATTATATTATGGCCTTATAGCTCTAAGACAGGGCTAATGCATGCATATGGCTCTAATTCATGGCAGACGTCCTGATTGGATGTGGCCCTAATGGCATGTACATAAATTAAGCAGTGTCCCAGAAATAATGATTCATGAGACCACCTTTTGAAAAATCATGTTAGATATTCAACACAAATGAGTATATTTTATATACCGCATATTACCTGGCCCATACATTAATTGTTTGTACCTGCTATAGATGTCCAGTCCTCGATTGGCAGATTTCCAAGCATTATCTAACTTGATTTTCCAAAAGGTGGTCACCATCACACTGGATTTATCAGACATTTTAGACTAGCTCCCAGGCTCCTGGAAAACAGTAAAAATGCTGGTTAAGGACCGTAGGTGCCTACGCCCATGTTCTGCGCTTGGTGCACAAACGGTCCATCCGATCCTGTATGTATATCCCCCCCTCCTGGATATTATTGGGGTTATTAAGCTTAATGACATACTATATTATGGCCTAGGTCTTACAGAAGACAGGGCTAATGCATGCATATGGCTCTAATTAATGGCAGACGTCCTAATTGCATGTACATAAATTAAGCAGTGTCCCAGAAATAATTATTAATGAGACCACCTTTTGAAAAATCATGTTAGATATTGAATACAAATGAGTATATTTTATATACCGCATATTACCTGGCCCATACATTAATTGTTTGTACCTGCTACAGATGTCCAGTCCTCGATTGGCAGATTTCCAAGCATTATCTAACTTGATTTTCCAAAAGGTGGTCACCATCACACTGGATTGATCAGACATTTCAGACTAGCTCCCAGGCTCCTGGAAATCAGTAAAAATGCTGGTTAAGGAGCGTAGGTGACACCGCCCATACCCTGGGCTTGGTGCACAACCCGTCCACCCGATCCTGTATATATATATTTCCCCCACCCTTCCTGGATATATATTGGCGTTAAAGCTTAATGACATAATAATTATATTATGGCCTTATAGCTCTAAGACAGGGCTAATGCATGCATATGGCTCTAATTCATGGCAGACGTCCTGATTGGATGTGGCCCTAATGGCATGTACATAAATTAAGCAGTGTCCCAGAAATAATGATTCATGAGACCACCTTTTGAAAAATCATGTTAGATATTCAACACAAATGAGTATATTTTATATACCGCATATTACCTGGCCCATACATTAATTGTTTGTACCTGCTATAGATGTCCAGTCCTCGATTGGCAGATTTCCAAGCATTATCTAACTTGATTTTCCAAAAGGTGGTCACCATCACACTGGATTTATCAGACATTTTAGACTAGCTCCCAGGCTCCTGGAAAACAGTAAAAATGCTGGTTAAGGACCGTAGGTGCCTACGCCCATGTTCTGCGCTTGGTGCACAAACGGTCCATCCGATCCTGTATGTATATCCCCCCCTCCTGGATATTATTGGGGTTATTAAGCTTAATGACATACTATATTATGGCCTAGGTCTTACAGAAGACAGGGCTAATGCATGCATATGGCTCTAATTAATGGCAGACGTCCTAATTGCATGTACATAAATTAAGCAGTGTCCCAGAAATAATTATTAATGAGACCACCTTTTGAAAAATCATGTTAGATATTGAATACAAATGAGTATATTTTATATACCGCATATTACCTGGCCCATACATTAATTGTTTGTACCTGCTACAGATGTCCAGTCCTCGATTGGCAGATTTCCAAGCATTATCTAACTTGATTTTCCAAAAGGTGGTCACCATCACACTGGATTGATCAGACATTTCAGACTAGCTCCCAGGCTCCTGGAAATCAGTAAAAATGCTGGTTAAGGAGCGTAGGTGACACCGCCCATACCCTGGGCTTGGTGCACAACCCGTCCACCCGATCCTGTATATATATATTTCCCCCACCCTTCCTGGATATATATTGGCGTTAAAGCTTAATGACATAATAATTATATTATGGCCTTATAGCTCTAAGACAGGGCTAATGCATGCATATGGCTCTAATTCATGGCAGACGTCCTGATTGGATGTGGCCCTAATGGCATGTACATAAATTAAGCAGTGTCCCAGAAATAATGATTCATGAGACCACCTTTTGAAAAATCATGTTAGATATTCAACACAAATGAGTATATTTTATATACCGCATATTACCTGGCCCATACATTAATTGTTTGTACCTGCTATAGATGTCCAGTCCTCGATTGGCAGATTTCCAAGCATTATCTAACTTGATTTTCCAAAAGGTGGTCACCATCACACTGGATTTATCAGACATTTTAGACTAGCTCCCAGGCTCCTGGAAAACAGTAAAAATGCTGGTTAAGGACCGTAGGTGCCTACGCCCATGTTCTGCGCTTGGTGCACAAACGGTCCATCCGATCCTGTATGTATATCCCCCCCTCCTGGATATTATTGGGGTTATTAAGCTTAATGACATACTATATTATGGCCTAGGTCTTACAGAAGACAGGGCTAATGCATGCATATGGCTCTAATTAATGGCAGACGTCCTAATTGCATGTACATAAATTAAGCAGTGTCCCAGAAATAATTATTAATGAGACCACCTTTTGAAAAATCATGTTAGATATTGAATACAAATGAGTATATTTTATATACCGCATATTACCTGGCCCATACATTAATTGTTTGTACCTGCTACAGATGTCCAGTCCTCGATTGGCAGATTTCCAAGCATTATCTAACTTGATTTTCCAAAAGGTGGTCACCATCACACTGGATTGATCAGACATTTCAGACTAGCTCCCAGGCTCCTGGAAATCAGTAAAAATGCTGGTTAAGGAGCGTAGGTGACACCGCCCATACCCTGGGCTTGGTGCACAACCCGTCCACCCGATCCTGTATATATATATTTCCCCCACCCTTCCTGGATATATATTGGCGTTAAAGCTTAATGACATAATAATTATATTATGGCCTTATAGCTCTAAGACAGGGCTAATGCATGCATATGGCTCTAATTCATGGCAGACGTCCTGATTGGATGTGGCCCTAATGGCATGTACATAAATTAAGCAGTGTCCCAGAAATAATGATTCATGAGACCACCTTTTGAAAAATCATGTTAGATATTCAACACAAATGAGTATATTTTATATACCGCATATTACCTGGCCCATACATTAATTGTTTGTACCTGCTATAGATGTCCAGTCCTCGATTGGCAGATTTCCAAGCATTATCTAACTTGATTTTCCAAAAGGTGGTCACCATCACACTGGATTTATCAGACATTTTAGACTAGCTCCCAGGCTCCTGGAAAACAGTAAAAATGCTGGTTAAGGACCGTAGGTGCCTACGCCCATGTTCTGCGCTTGGTGCACAAACGGTCCATCCGATCCTGTATGTATATCCCCCCCTCCTGGATATTATTGGGGTTATTAAGCTTAATGACATACTATATTATGGCCTAGGTCTTACAGAAGACAGGGCTAATGCATGCATATGGCTCTAATTAATGGCAGACGTCCTAATTGCATGTACATAAATTAAGCAGTGTCCCAGAAATAATTATTAATGAGACCACCTTTTGAAAAATCATGTTAGATATTGAATACAAATGAGTATATTTTATATACCGCATATTACCTGGCCCATACATTAATTGTTTGTACCTGCTACAGATGTCCAGTCCTCGATTGGCAGATTTCCAAGCATTATCTAACTTGATTTTCCAAAAGGTGGTCACCATCACACTGGATTGATCAGACATTTCAGACTAGCTCCCAGGCTCCTGGAAATCAGTAAAAATGCTGGTTAAGGAGCGTAGGTGACACCGCCCATACCCTGGGCTTGGTGCACAACCCGTCCACCCGATCCTGTATATATATATTTCCCCCACCCTTCCTGGATATATATTGGCGTTAAAGCTTAATGACATAATAATTATATTATGGCCTTATAGCTCTAAGACAGGGCTAATGCATGCATATGGCTCTAATTCATGGCAGACGTCCTGATTGGATGTGGCCCTAATGGCATGTACATAAATTAAGCAGTGTCCCAGAAATAATGATTCATGAGACCACCTTTTGAAAAATCATGTTAGATATTCAACACAAATGAGTATATTTTATATACCGCATATTACCTGGCCCATACATTAATTGTTTGTACCTGCTATAGATGTCCAGTCCTCGATTGGCAGATTTCCAAGCATTATCTAACTTGATTTTCCAAAAGGTGGTCACCATCACACTGGATTTATCAGACATTTTAGACTAGCTCCCAGGCTCCTGGAAAACAGTAAAAATGCTGGTTAAGGACCGTAGGTGCCTACGCCCATGTTCTGCGCTTGGTGCACAAACGGTCCATCCGATCCTGTATGTATATCCCCCCCTCCTGGATATTATTGGGGTTATTAAGCTTAATGACATACTATATTATGGCCTAGGTCTTACAGAAGACAGGGCTAATGCATGCATATGGCTCTAATTAATGGCAGACGTCCTAATTGCATGTACATAAATTAAGCAGTGTCCCAGAAATAATTATTAATGAGACCACCTTTTGAAAAATCATGTTAGATATTGAATACAAATGAGTATATTTTATATACCGCATATTACCTGGCCCATACATTAATTGTTTGTACCTGCTACAGATGTCCAGTCCTCGATTGGCAGATTTCCAAGCATTATCTAACTTGATTTTCCAAAAGGTGGTCACCATCACACTGGATTGATCAGACATTTCAGACTAGCTCCCAGGCTCCTGGAAATCAGTAAAAATGCTGGTTAAGGAGCGTAGGTGACACCGCCCATACCCTGGGCTTGGTGCACAACCCGTCCACCCGATCCTGTATATATATATTTCCCCCACCCTTCCTGGATATATATTGGCGTTAAAGCTTAATGACATAATAATTATATTATGGCCTTATAGCTCTAAGACAGGGCTAATGCATGCATATGGCTCTAATTCATGGCAGACGTCCTGATTGGATGTGGCCCTAATGGCATGTACATAAATTAAGCAGTGTCCCAGAAATAATGATTCATGAGACCACCTTTTGAAAAATCATGTTAGATATTCAACACAAATGAGTATATTTTATATACCGCATATTACCTGGCCCATACATTAATTGTTTGTACCTGCTATAGATGTCCAGTCCTCGATTGGCAGATTTCCAAGCATTATCTAACTTGATTTTCCAAAAGGTGGTCACCATCACACTGGATTTATCAGACATTTTAGACTAGCTCCCAGGCTCCTGGAAAACAGTAAAAATGCTGGTTAAGGACCGTAGGTGCCTACGCCCATGTTCTGCGCTTGGTGCACAAACGGTCCATCCGATCCTGTATGTATATCCCCCCCTCCTGGATATTATTGGGGTTATTAAGCTTAATGACATACTATATTATGGCCTAGGTCTTACAGAAGACAGGGCTAATGCATGCATATGGCTCTAATTAATGGCAGACGTCCTAATTGCATGTACATAAATTAAGCAGTGTCCCAGAAATAATTATTAATGAGACCACCTTTTGAAAAATCATGTTAGATATTGAATACAAATGAGTATATTTTATATACCGCATATTACCTGGCCCATACATTAATTGTTTGTACCTGCTACAGATGTCCAGTCCTCGATTGGCAGATTTCCAAGCATTATCTAACTTGATTTTCCAAAAGGTGGTCACCATCACACTGGATTGATCAGACATTTCAGACTAGCTCCCAGGCTCCTGGAAATCAGTAAAAATGCTGGTTAAGGAGCGTAGGTGACACCGCCCATACCCTGGGCTTGGTGCACAACCCGTCCACCCGATCCTGTATATATATATTTCCCCCACCCTTCCTGGATATATATTGGCGTTAAAGCTTAATGACATAATAATTATATTATGGCCTTATAGCTCTAAGACAGGGCTAATGCATGCATATGGCTCTAATTCATGGCAGACGTCCTGATTGGATGTGGCCCTAATGGCATGTACATAAATTAAGCAGTGTCCCAGAAATAATGATTCATGAGACCACCTTTTGAAAAATCATGTTAGATATTCAACACAAATGAGTATATTTTATATACCGCATATTACCTGGCCCATACATTAATTGTTTGTACCTGCTATAGATGTCCAGTCCTCGATTGGCAGATTTCCAAGCATTATCTAACTTGATTTTCCAAAAGGTGGTCACCATCACACTGGATTTATCAGACATTTTAGACTAGCTCCCAGGCTCCTGGAAAACAGTAAAAATGCTGGTTAAGGACCGTAGGTGCCTACGCCCATGTTCTGCGCTTGGTGCACAAACGGTCCATCCGATCCTGTATGTATATCCCCCCCTCCTGGATATTATTGGGGTTATTAAGCTTAATGACATACTATATTATGGCCTAGGTCTTACAGAAGACAGGGCTAATGCATGCATATGGCTCTAATTAATGGCAGACGTCCTAATTGCATGTACATAAATTAAGCAGTGTCCCAGAAATAATTATTAATGAGACCACCTTTTGAAAAATCATGTTAGATATTGAATACAAATGAGTATATTTTATATACCGCATATTACCTGGCCCATACATTAATTGTTTGTACCTGCTACAGATGTCCAGTCCTCGATTGGCAGATTTCCAAGCATTATCTAACTTGATTTTCCAAAAGGTGGTCACCATCACACTGGATTGATCAGACATTTCAGACTAGCTCCCAGGCTCCTGGAAATCAGTAAAAATGCTGGTTAAGGAGCGTAGGTGACACCGCCCATACCCTGGGCTTGGTGCACAACCCGTCCACCCGATCCTGTATATATATATTTCCCCCACCCTTCCTGGATATATATTGGCGTTAAAGCTTAATGACATAATAATTATATTATGGCCTTATAGCTCTAAGACAGGGCTAATGCATGCATATGGCTCTAATTCATGGCAGACGTCCTGATTGGATGTGGCCCTAATGGCATGTACATAAATTAAGCAGTGTCCCAGAAATAATGATTCATGAGACCACCTTTTGAAAAATCATGTTAGATATTCAACACAAATGAGTATATTTTATATACCGCATATTACCTGGCCCATACATTAATTGTTTGTACCTGCTATAGATGTCCAGTCCTCGATTGGCAGATTTCCAAGCATTATCTAACTTGATTTTCCAAAAGGTGGTCACCATCACACTGGATTTATCAGACATTTTAGACTAGCTCCCAGGCTCCTGGAAAACAGTAAAAATGCTGGTTAAGGACCGTAGGTGCCTACGCCCATGTTCTGCGCTTGGTGCACAAACGGTCCATCCGATCCTGTATGTATATCCCCCCCTCCTGGATATTATTGGGGTTATTAAGCTTAATGACATACTATATTATGGCCTAGGTCTTACAGAAGACAGGGCTAATGCATGCATATGGCTCTAATTAATGGCAGACGTCCTAATTGCATGTACATAAATTAAGCAGTGTCCCAGAAATAATTATTAATGAGACCACCTTTTGAAAAATCATGTTAGATATTGAATACAAATGAGTATATTTTATATACCGCATATTACCTGGCCCATACATTAATTGTTTGTACCTGCTACAGATGTCCAGTCCTCGATTGGCAGATTTCCAAGCATTATCTAACTTGATTTTCCAAAAGGTGGTCACCATCACACTGGATTGATCAGACATTTCAGACTAGCTCCCAGGCTCCTGGAAATCAGTAAAAATGCTGGTTAAGGAGCGTAGGTGACACCGCCCATACCCTGGGCTTGGTGCACAACCCGTCCACCCGATCCTGTATATATATATTTCCCCCACCCTTCCTGGATATATATTGGCGTTAAAGCTTAATGACATAATAATTATATTATGGCCTTATAGCTCTAAGACAGGGCTAATGCATGCATATGGCTCTAATTCATGGCAGACGTCCTGATTGGATGTGGCCCTAATGGCATGTACATAAATTAAGCAGTGTCCCAGAAATAATGATTCATGAGACCACCTTTTGAAAAATCATGTTAGATATTCAACACAAATGAGTATATTTTATATACCGCATATTACCTGGCCCATACATTAATTGTTTGTACCTGCTATAGATGTCCAGTCCTCGATTGGCAGATTTCCAAGCATTATCTAACTTGATTTTCCAAAAGGTGGTCACCATCACACTGGATTTATCAGACATTTTAGACTAGCTCCCAGGCTCCTGGAAAACAGTAAAAATGCTGGTTAAGGACCGTAGGTGCCTACGCCCATGTTCTGCGCTTGGTGCACAAACGGTCCATCCGATCCTGTATGTATATCCCCCCCTCCTGGATATTATTGGGGTTATTAAGCTTAATGACATACTATATTATGGCCTAGGTCTTACAGAAGACAGGGCTAATGCATGCATATGGCTCTAATTAATGGCAGACGTCCTAATTGCATGTACATAAATTAAGCAGTGTCCCAGAAATAATTATTAATGAGACCACCTTTTGAAAAATCATGTTAGATATTGAATACAAATGAGTATATTTTATATACCGCATATTACCTGGCCCATACATTAATTGTTTGTACCTGCTACAGATGTCCAGTCCTCGATTGGCAGATTTCCAAGCATTATCTAACTTGATTTTCCAAAAGGTGGTCACTGCAACTATCACACTCAAGCTTAATGACATAATATATTATGGCCTTATAGCTCTAAGACAGGGCTAATGCATGCATATGGCTCTAATTCATGGCAGACGTCCTGATTGGATGTGGCCCTAATGGCATGTACATAAATTAAGCAGTGTCCCAGAAATAATGATTCATGAGACCACCTTTTGAAAAATCATGTTAGATATTCAACACAAATGAGTATATTTTATATACCGCATATTACCTGGCCCATACATTAATTGTTTGTACCTGCTACAGATGTCCAGTCCTCGATTGGCAGATTTCCAAGCATTAATTATTGAACACAAATGAGTATATTTTATATACCGCATATTACCTGGCCCATACATTAATTGTTTGTACCTGCTACAGATGTCCAGTCCTCGATTGGCAGATTTCCAAGCATTAATTATTGAACACAAATGAGTATATACCGCATATTAGCTGGCCTGTACATTGTTTGTACCTGATACAGATGTCCAGTCCTCGATTGGCAGATTTCAAAGCATTAATTAATGCTTTGAAATCTGCCAATCGAGGACTGGACATTTGTATCAGGTACAAACAATGTACTCATTTGTGATTGGATCATGCATTAAGGGTTGATCAAAATATTCTCATTGAAAGCTACCATTTCAGTGCCACAGCATGCTGTGTCATACGTCAGAGCTGTAACATCACCACCAGGGTTGTCAGTAGAAATTGAGACAAGAGCTAGGCTACACAGTGTTTCACAGGTGGTTACAAGATTGAGAGAGAATTAGGTTAAAATGTGATAAATGAAGGTAAATTTGGGGAAAATGGACTGCTATTTTTAACTGACTGCTGGATGAATTCGCTGTTTGCCTTCTTCTACTGACATTTTAGTCACAACCAGTGACCACTTACACAAAATCTGCTCTATTACATCAGTTGTTTACAGTACATACCGAGGGGACTCTGCACAACTTGCTCACAGCCAAGTTGGTACACAATTTGTCTGAGTGATATCTCTCTGGCTCTTCAATACACGTTTTTATCCTTGGCCCTGTTCAGGAGATCGATGAGGAAAACACCGTATCATGAAATTCCATGTCTACAGACTACAGTGTATAAATTAAGCGATACATCAAACATTTTGATTCAATACTCTACTCTGCTTGGGCTAGCTCTGGTAAAAGCACTATGAAGTATAAAAAAGTGCTTGATAATAATAATAATTAAAAATTGAAAATAACATATGTCATTATAATTATTATTATTACTTCTTTCCTATCATTCCCTTGAGTCCCTAAACACACAGCAAAACTTTGTGATGATGGATCCATGCAGGCCTATATATACACATCCACACTATATTCTTATTTGTGCAATCTGCACAATTATGTACACTAAGCAATTATTGGATGCGGTTGAGCATAATCATAGTGAAAATTATCAAGACGGAGGTCTGCGTTAATTCACAGACCGAGGTCTTGATACTGTTTTCTCTATCATGTCAAAACCGAATTCAATAATAATATTGTTTTATTATACATTTTTTATAACTAGCTCAAGTTTTAGCAAAACAAAAAGCTATCGAAAACAAAGCCAAATGAAACGCTGTATAAAATTGGTTTATTTATGATTGAATATCTGATTCAAGATGTTTTCTTTCTTATTCAAGCTAAATAAAATATTGCATTTATTTTACAAGTTTGGGAGAAAGGAATGACTACAAACATTAGCTGTCAGCACTTAAAATAGCATTAAATGGCTCAAAATAATGAAATAATTCAGTGCCCTGCTTTAAATCTAGTGTAAAATTGTCATATTTGCTAATATCATCGAGCGCTAATTATTATCTGGCGCCTAGCAATTCAATTCACCATGTGAGCTGATAATCATAAGACTAGCTAGGACCAATCGTTAAAAATGTTGATATAGCAATTATAGTCCTATGACCTCACACATAGGGATGTATAGAATATAAGGGACCATTCATTATTTATGCCAGGGGGTGGGCTGGCAAGATCCATCATAAGCCTAAACAAAACCTCTTGACCCCCTTCCAAGGAAAAGCAAAAACTCATGACCCCTCTAGATGTAATTTGAAAAATAGCCCCCCACCCCCACATTTAATTGTTTCCATATTTTCTGATGACCCCCCCTCGAGTGTCCTGAATTTATCGTGCCCCCCCCCCCCCCCCCCCCCCTCCCCACACCTCATTCTTGCCAGCCCACCCCCTGGCATAAATAATGAATGGTCCCTAAGGTTCTCTGAGCACATCTGCTGTACATGTAGTTCATGCTTTTATAGCCATTAATCTGGGAAGCAATATTTAGCAATACCACTATCATATATACTTGTTAATTCCACTGCAGCAATAGCACCATTTTTTATTAGCAAAAACATGTTACTGTTAGATAGGTATCAAGCAAAACGATTATCCCCAAATGCCCAGGATGTGGTGGGCAAGACATAATTGGGAGATTACTGAAGCAAGCTCCCCCTGACCCCGAGGCGAACAAAAGAGAAAAAACGAATACGGTAACTGCTCTTGAGAAGGAGTGTTTGACTTAGAAATAGAAGAAGAAAATTCCGTGTTTTTAAAATTAATATAATTAATCCAACTCTGTCATCTGTGTCAGTTTAATTGTCGCTATAAATCTGACAGTTCTGGTATTTAGATTTTAGAATTTATTTTAGGGGAAGAAAGAAATTTAGTCACGATTCAGGACAACATAACTTAACTCATGTTATTACATTCTGCTCCATTATCATTTAAACTATTTTTGTAGATACTAAGAAGGTAGACTCACCCGTTTACAGGCTCGGAATATGTGAAGGTATTAGAAATGAGCGAGATATCTGCATGTGAATACAGTCATTACACGTGCAAGGCCGCTGTGCATTGTTGTTCATGATATCAAACCAGGCACCCCAAGCTTTATTGTTATGATATTATGAGGTATGTATGGGATAAATCTAGAATGGTACTAAAATAGTAATAGTCATGAAAGTTTACCTGTGCGTTGAGAAGTTGTTTATCTTCCCCAATTATGTACTTAAACTTGGTGTGAGTCAATTGTTTTACCCTCCCCAGCGTATTTCCCATGCCTTCTCGCTTGGGTTCCCTGTGTATTACTCCTCGTGTATTACCGGATGGTGTAATTTGCGGCTCGACGGCTTGACGGCTCGACGGCTTGACGGCTTGGCGGCTCGACGGCTCGACGGCTTGACGGAATGGCGGAATAACATATTTTTTTTCAGAGGCTTTGTAAGAAGTGCAAACATACATACATACACTTTATTTATCCTCAAATTTACAGAGTAGCTGAAATAAGCTAACGTTTCGAAACGTTTGAAACAGGGACAATTGACGAAAAGGCTAATTGATCTGTTTCATATAAATATAAACTTTGATAGACCCAGCTGGCAATTGGAGGATTTGCAAGAGCTCCAGTTTAACTTTTTTTAAACCTTTTTCAAAGTTCTTACTCGACAAAGCTTAAAGGGGAATTATGCCGTTGAGTTTCTTTTCCCTGAAACTTTTCTCGGCTTTCTTTATTTCCCCGGGGGTCTTCCCTGTTTAACTTCCGTTTAATACTTACTTGCATTTGTGTGAATGCAATACAATTTTATTTGAGTTTTTAGTATGGGTCTGTACAATGTGCGAGGCATGCGAGCCAGCGATGCGAGCCATGAAAAATATATATAATTAATCAAAAACAAAATTTAGTCAGACAAATAAAATTCAATCGATTATTTCCAGTACTGATGTCATTATTCAGTTGACCGGGAATAGGGAAAGTTGTGTTAAAGGAAAAAAATGGCGTTTAAAATTAAAGACATGATCTGTCGCAGTGTGGAAATTTCGAAGATCGGCTGAGCCAAGTCCAAGAGAATTTGACTTTCTTTCCGATTAACGATAAAAAGCAAGCATTTTTGACGACCTTTCGGAATCAGTATTCTCCAGATACAGAACCGAGATGAACAGACCGAAACTAACAGAACAGAGATGAACAGACTGATGGTTTTAATACGGACATGAATCGAATTAGTGCAGAACTGAATAAACTACTTTTCGGATTGCAAAAACAATTTATCGAACTGCAAATGACGTGAACAAACTAGTAGGATAAAGAAGAAAAGTATTAAACCGGAAAAAAACGACAGAACAAGAAAAACGAGCGAAACTGAACTCTGAGAGGAAATTATAAAATTGGCCGGACCCCTGTGGAAACATCAACAAAGGGTGACTTTCGATTCTCGCTGGAAAATCGATGGAAACAACGGTTGTCACGGTTTTAGTTTAGAAGTCGCATGTGTGTTACAGAACTGTTGACGTTTCATGGGTTTAGCGCTATGGATTCGGGAACGCACTGACATACAGCTATGTCGATTGTATTGTAGAGCGGCCATATCGAATGTATATTGGAACAAGAGCCCACTGGACTTTCACTCGGGCCACTATATATTCATCAGGATACATTTTGCATGTCCCATCTTTATGGAGGAATGGGTACTCCCATAAAGAAATTGTTTTCAGTGTCCAAGGGAAGCACCATTAGAAATGTGGACGGGGGAGGTAGGACTTCCTCAAGCTAAGATGCACATTTTGTTCGTCGCTGGAAGCGGATCAGAGAAACTAAGTAATATATTGAACTGAATTGTGATTGTAATCGAAATATTGTAAATTAGAATTAGAAAGGACTTAGCTGTGAATAACTGTGAGGGTAAAGAGAACAAAATAAAACTTACAGCGAGGTATACGCTGGTATAAAAATAAAAACGTTTCATTTTTCTAGGGATCCAGTAGCAGGGGTCCACGTTTCGTCGACTGACTCGGGTTCCTGTAAACGGAAAATTTGATTTTTCCACCTCAAAAAGCATTTACCATTGCAGGAACTCTAATCTCAATTTTCTTACTTTTTCTTGCAACTCGCATTTTTAAACTTGCAACTCGCATTTTTCAACTCGCATTTTTCAACTCGCATCAAATCCATTCTCCATGTTGACTGACAACCAGTAAGCAAAGCACACACTGGCGGAAGCTGAATACTTACCTTCTCACATTCATTTGCAACGAAAACCCCAAAACCCTAGCCCTGAAAACACATGGTAATTCGAGCCACCGACATAAAATCCGCGGCTGAACTGAATATCAATAGCAAAGTTTTTTGCAACAGTTGGTTACATTGTACAACGTGTCGTGTGAATGGGATTGGTGCCTGTACCAAGCATTTTGGCCAAGTGTCTACACCCTAAATTTGGTCCGCGGACCCAAACGTTTTCGGCACGACACCTATTTTTGTCGTGTACATATGAGCATTTCTGGGTCCGCGGACCCATATTATCTCGGTCCGCCTGGTTGGAGAGCCGTCCTTGAGAATTATAGCATAAGTCTACAATAATTATTACCTTAAATAAAGCTTTCCAAACATAACGAAGGTATATCGGTTAATAAGAGTTTTATTATATGGCCATTTTGAAATCTAAAATAAAAGGTAAAGGCAGGGAAATGTTTTTTTATTTGCATTGCTACAGCGCACGTGTAACACTCAAATGGCTTCTCCAGTACTTTTACTTTTACTACGCTTGGGATTTTTAAAACGATCGATAGTATCGTTGTTTTAGGCATGAAATCTAACAAGAGGAAAGCCTATAAAGCAAAAAGGTGTTCAAAAGTGAACAGTGTTCATTTAAAATGAGATAAATCAAACATCTTTCATCACTAAAGCGGCGCGGCAATATGTTAATTCAAACCGGTAAAGTAGAATCCACCACACCTTCATCAACTACTACATGAGGGTGGGGGGTCTACATGTCAGTTGTCAGTTAAAATTTTGGCCATTTATCAGTTGTCAGTTAGTCCTAGTTAATCATTACTAGAGAAAATTTACAATGTTTGACCCACAAAAAAATAAATTTGTCAGTTGTCAGTTATTTTTCGGTTGTCAGTAAAAAAATCGTCATTTGTCAGTTCTCTGTTATTTTTAAGGCCGTTTGCCAGTAGTTAGTTAACCCCATTCAGACCCTCCTACATGCAGCTTTGATAGGAATTCGCAGCAATTTATGTGAGTATTTTATTTATTTTTTGTATGTGAGGTTTTTTTCATGGCTCGCATGGCTCGCATCGTTGGCTCACATGTTGTCCACACTCCTTCATTTTCCCGCCTCCTACACCCGCGTTCGTTTATTAAATAAGATCGACAGTTTCACACGGTCGCGATAGATAGATTTTTAATACAACGGTTTGAACGTTTGAGCAATTCGATGGTTTTGTTTATTTGACGTGCCAGTATTTTAAGTGTAAACTTAAATGGAAGAAAATATCTAAGATCTAAGAGCCTCCTTTGTATGTGATTAAATAATTATAAATTTCTGGGAAACCTGTCTCGAAATCCTGACTTAGGATTCTGACTAGAGATCTCCTTCCTGCCGCCGTTGTCGGAGCAACTAACCACAGTTAAGTTTACTACGGTAAACCGGCAGGTCACACTGCATGAGGATGCCGTTAACTATAGTAAATTTCGTCCAGTAATTAAATTTATCATAATGTTCTCATTCCACCGTTCCGTCAAAGCCGTCGAGCCGTCGAGCCGTCAAGCCGCAAATTACACCATCCGCGTGTATTACTCCTCTACTGTTGGAAGCTCTACCCACTATAATCTAAGGGGCCGACCATTTGACTTTTGAGGGGGGGGGGGGGGGGGGGGGGGGTGGGTGTTCTTGTCTGTGCTCGATTTTTTTTTCTTTAGCAGTGTTGTTGCACGAATTTTTTTTTGCGAAAAAAGCGGAGCCAGAACAACGCTTTTCCGCTTGCAGGATATTTTTTTTCGCCACCGTTGGCTTGCAGGTTATTTTTTTTCAAAAACACCCACCCCCCCCCCCCCCCCCCCCCCCCCCTCAAAAGTCAAATGGTCGGCCCCTAAGGGGCCGTGATACGAGACTTTGTCTTCCGCAACCAAAAACAGAATTTATGAAGAAAAGTTTCTCGTATCACGGCGCCAAGACATGGAATGACCTGCCAACAGAATTACGTGAAATTAAATCACTAGGCTCTTTTAAAAACAAAATCAAAACAGTCGCCGTCCTAAATGACCAATGATGTTTTGAAAATTGATAATAGTATGTAGTAGTTTTCATAATTTTAGGATATCATATTATTAGTATAGTATATATATTTTTATATTATTATTATTATTACATTGACAATTCTGTATTTTTATATATATTTAATAGTAGTTAACACGGCTTCTATGTAAATTAGTTTTTCTTATCTGTTAGAATTCCGTGTATAAATATTAATAAAGTTGAAGTTGAAGTTGAAGTTGGAGCCATCAGATTATACTTATTATATACTTTCCGAAATCACAAGTATGTCAGTACATCTTTAAACCGAGTGACCGAGTGTCGTAATAAGTCATTCATTTACTTTCATGTGCTCCTCTCAATATTTCCCAAAATGGCCGCCACAAATCAAGAGGGAGTGGTCTATCTCTTCGAGCTTGCAATTGTGATCTGTTTTCATGACCATTCGACAGATTCGATAAAGTCACGAGGCTAATACTTTTTCGTGACAGTTTCCCTGAAAACATATAATAATATGACGGGTATTTTACTGTAATTCATTCAGGGTCAGTGGTGCATAATTTCTTGGTCCAACTAGAACGGTTGGAAATTTTAAGAGGTAAAAGTGAAATTTGATACCCTCAAGTTTCAACGAATTTAACATACTTTTCCACGATGTCTAGTTGGACTGGCAAACTACATGGTAAACTGCATTACTTCCACCGGTTTTAATTCTGACATTTGTGCGCTCTACTTTCCTCCCGAAGCATTGCTTAATATTTTCTTGAAGATGAGATCAAAAACGTTAAAATGTGAACTCTACATGAGACATAGTGAACTCAATGTTATCGGCTACGACCAAACGAAAGTAGATTCCATCCCTTTACTTTTAAGGGGTGTGGTCGTTCTTGACACAGGCCTTAATATACCTGAGTATACCTAGCCTGGCTTTGGATATTGATGAGAACAGAGCAACCCTGATCAAATTGATATCAATAACATCAAAATGGTCATGAGACTTCTGTATTAAATTTACTACAATTTATAACAGTATCGGTCGATCGAAACCAAGAGCGAGAAGTAATATAGCATTACCAAGCTCCCGGGGGGGGACTCCCCATAAAAATAGACGGGGGTGCTCGACCTCTCTTTTAGGGGTTAAAATCGTTAGCAGTGCTATCTCTTAGGGGTCTTCCAAAGGTCTGCTATCTTTTAGGGGTCTCCGAGACCCAAAATTTTTGTGGCCGAGAAAAAATAGCGCTGGATCCTCGAGCATGAGACCCCACAAGTTGAATCGGTATAATGTCTTTATATAGTCTCTAATAAATCCAATTAATGCCATTTTCTTGTCTTTTGGAGTGCTATCTTTTAGGGGTAATTTTTTTGTGAGCCACGCCCATATTGCTATCTTTTAGGGGTGAATTTCATTTCTCACGTCGAGCACACCCGTCTATTTTTATGGGGAGTCCCCCCCCCCCCCCCCCCCGGGACCAAGCTACCATCATGAAAAACGTTGGAAAATAAGCAATTTGCTATATAATCGTAAATGGTTTAGGATTGTTTAGATTTACAGTTTAGGAAACTCTTAGGATTAGAAGTGGTAAAAAGCATAACAAAAACAAAGTACGAAGAAAGTTTAATAGCTGAGCTGTCACGCGAGCACGGAGCACCATATATAGATCAGTATAGATTGACTGACTTACTATTTTCCTCGTGCAACTGCGCGCGCACTGTTGCAAGCTATCATTGTCGAATGCGTGTTCGATTCTGGCGTCTCGCGCACTTTTAATCGGCTGTAACGTAAATGCGTTCGTTGCCGCGAGTAAATTCAAATCACTCCATTACCACATCGTGTACTTCGAATAATGTAACATGGCAACGTTTGTGTGCGCGAAATTTAAATCGTCCCACTCTCGCGAATATGTAACTGTGAAGACCTTTACGTTGTTCGTTGTGTTCTGCTACTGCTACTGTTGTTGCTGCTTCTGCTGTCGTTGTTGGTTTATGCTATTTATTTATGTCCTCCGAACTCCAAGGAAACATTAATCTACTGTACAGATACAATGCCAGTCGGCCATGGTCTCACAGAGGAGATATTCCTCCCTCAGAAAGCTCCGTTAAAAGAGGGACACACAAAACAAGATCCCAGATGGCAAGAGTCTACATCTCCAAAAGAAATAAGAACCGCCTTAGGAAAAACGCACCATTCCAGAATCTACACTTGTTGACATTAGACTGTTGTAAAAAATGCTGTTTGACTTCACTTGGAAAAGAGGACATCACATCTCAAAGGCGAGCATTATACGCTCAAAATTACGCAAGTCAGAATTACGCCATGTCCAACCTTATCAAGACAGAAACACTCTATAATGGAAAGACCAAAATAACATACAGCGTACCATCAGTGGGCCAGGTTTGTAAAACCGCATTCCGGAAATGTTTTGCGGTGTCAAACAGAAAAATAGAGATCCTCTTAAGGAAAAGAAGAGAAGATGGGCCGACCCTGATAGAAGATCGCAGAGGTACTCATAAGAACAATCACAGGAAACTGTTACCAACCACAAGGGATGCGGTAGTGTCATTTATACGAACGTTTAACCCAACACCCAGCCACTACCGCCGGAAACAATCTACAAAAACATTCTTCAGTCCAGTGTACACAATGAGAAAGATGTGGAGAGACTTTCTAAAACTAAATCCAGACATCAAGAGCACCAGATTGCACCAAAAAAACAAGGGACCTGCACTTAGCTATTCTTGCTTTCGGGACATTTTCAGGAACCATCTAAGCCATGAATGCTCTTTTAGCGTGGCGAGGGTAGACACATGTCAGTGCTGCGATAGACTCTCCAACAAGCAGGCAAACTGCGAAAGGGAAATACTCCTCCAGGGAACAGAAGAAGGACGCGTAGAAAAAGAGCTAGCTCTCGTAGCCATTAGGGCTGAACTTAACAAACACCTTAAAGAGAGCGAGAGAAGGTATGGCGCGCTGGATTATGATATTCGAATGTTAGCACTTGCATGATAAAACGTAACCTAACAATACTATGTTTACCATTTAAACAACCTGGGACATTAGGGGGCAAAAAGAAATAGGATCACGTTAACAGTTTCTATCATACGCTAAGTAATGGCAAAAATTAAGAAGTGCTAAAAAGTATAAGGGGAGCCGGGGTGGCGCAGTGGTTAAGCGTTTCGCCTCTCACCTCTATGGCCCAGGTTCGATCCCTGGACGCGGTGCTATATGTGAGTTGAGTTTGTTGGTATCTCGCCCTCGCTCCGAGGGTTTTTCTCCGAATTCAGCCAACACGCTGAATTCCAATTTATCCGGGTCCTGGCTTTGATAAGCCCATATGGTTGTTTCAGGTTCCCGTTAGAATTCAGAGTAAAAAATCAAACCTCAGTTTCCAAACGTTTCTCAAATAGAAGTAATGCGGGTTGAAAATTTCGCCTAGTAATTGATTTTAAATGTCTGAGAAAGACATCCGCCCTGACACTGTGTAATTAAGGATACATTATTGGGATAAAACAAAAGTTATTGGCTTTAATGTTATGTCACGTTACACATGCAATGCAACAATTCAATTCAACTTATTTAAACACGGAGATTTCAACATGAAAGCCGTGTATAATACACTAAGTAAAAATACAAATAATTCTCATAACAAGTAATTAAAGATATTAAACTGTACTATATTAAGCATCTAACTAATATATCTATATCAATATATCTACTGGGGTCATATATTAACAATTAGAAGCAAACTTTATACATTAGTAGTCAGTGACAGACGTTTAATAGTGATTTCTAACATCTTTTATCTCAAGTATGTTAAGGCATGGTTTGAGCATGACATCGAGGCTAAAGCTATTTTATTGAATAGATGGGCTTATATTTGCCCGAGTTCTACAAAAAATGTAAATATTTCTAATGCCAGCGTGTTTAGTCGTTTGAACATATTTTGTTGTGAAATGTATATCACGTGACCAACCACGTGATTACAAAACTCAAAATTGGCCGGTACACATTGCAGTTTTAAAGTAACGATTTCTTGCTTATCCGATTTCACTTCTCGGATGTTTCTAAAGCTCCGTTTGGAATGGTTGCCTCCCTGATAGATTGTTAAGGCGAAAATAGAGAAAACAGGTCACGTGACCTGCTCTTGGAACCAATTTTCTCACTGCCTCCAATGGCAAAATATCAACCATTCCAAACGCAATTTTATAAACGACCAGATGTGACATCAGATATTCAAAAAAACATTACTTAAAAAAAATGCAATGTTACCGGCTCGTTTTGATTTCTTTGTTTTATCAGCGGCTTAAGGTCACGTGACCTTCAAACTCTAAAATCTTAAGACACATAATTACCTCCTAATTACAGATTCCTAGAGTGTTTCATTTAAAAATTATAAAGATAGCGAATTTAGAGTATTCATCATAATTTATGATAAACCATACCTTAACATGCTTGAGATGTTTAAAACAACAACAAAAGCTATATATGTGCTATATATGTGTGCATTAGGTTCGATTCGTGCACGCTCTAAATAGATCGAATTTACTTAATTGGAATAATATTTAAGTTCAGTTCATATCACAATTTCAACGCACGTGTTGAAAAGAATGTCAAGGGAAAATTGTAAGAGGGAGTTTATTTTAGTTACGTCACAGTGCACCGATTTTACTCGCGCGCACAACCTGAGCGCGTTATTTGATGTCAACATATCTTTTTTTGCGGCACGCGCCATTTTTTAAATCGATCACTGTAACTACTGACTACTCGTACGTTAGACAGATCCGTTGTTCATGATGCCTAAAACTGTTGTCCTACAGCTGGATTACCACAAATCATTCAATATACCAAAAGTTTCAAGTCAAGATGCGTACTATATGAAAAGATTAACAACGCGTTTATTTGGAATATTCGACGCGGGTAAAAAGAAGTTACATGCCTTCATTTATCCAAGCACAATAGGTGGGGAGGGACCAGACGAGGTAATTTCACTGATAGATGTATTTCTTAACGACATACAAAGTGGATTTGACCATTTGATACTATGGGCAGATAACTGTCCTGGACAGTTCAAGGAGAATTTTCTGTTTTTCTTTTGCCAATGGCTCGTAAAAAGCAACAGATTTTTGCGAGTAGACCTAAAGTTTCTTTTGGAAGGACACACGTATTCAATATGCGATCGACGCTTTGGAAATATAGAAACAGCGACAAAGCGTTTTGAAACTATCGAAACCCCTTCAGACTGGATATGCAAATTAAGACGAACTGAGATCGCAAATCTGGAAATACATGAAGCAACTCTGGGCATGATAAAGTCATACAAAACATTTTTACGCAACATTTACGTGAGCCGAAATGAAGATGTAGATGGGAACAAATTCTCTGTCCGAAAACTGGCATGGCTCAACTTTGGCTTCGGAGAGATCAAAGACGAACACGGGGTGTTTCATTTGACGAAACTTGGAGATGGAGAATGTTTCGTTCGATTTTCAATTGACCCTAACGAAAAACCACTTCGTGTCAATTACATCAAGAAGAAGCAATGTGGCTCACTTGATAATGCAAACCTTACCACAAAGAACAGCCAGCTAATTCCAGTATCAGGCGATGTGAGGGACAACTGCGTGAGATTGGCCACAAAATATTTAAGCAATAACGCCACACAATATTACCAAGCCCTTCCAATAATGCAAGAAAGTGAGAGCGACTGAAACAAAACAAAATATGGTATTTTCTTTTGAAGATCGGTGCACTTTGACGTAAACAATTAGACTGCGAACTCGGCGGATAGTTAGCAAGGGGCGTAGCCCGAGTCACCGGTTATCAAAGCCGATAGAAACCAAGAGCGACAATTAAGTCTAGATCTAGCATAACTAAGCCACCGTTCTGTCAACTATAAAGATTGAGAAAATTGACAGCACACAAAAAAAACGTTTTTTCTAAGTGATTTTGTCTGCAGCGCGTGCAGGGTCGACTATAACTGTCGATAGACAGCGCCTGGTTAGCCAATCGGATGGCGAGTTTGGCAAAAGACGGCGGCTGGATTATGCTAATTATATAGCTTAAGCCATATTTGGACACTTTTCGAGTACTGAGCCTGAGATGTTGTGAGACTGTTTTTAGAAATGCAGGGGGGGGGGGGGGGGGGTGGGGGGCGGCGAGACATTTGTATAATCATAAATGTAGAAGAGAGGACGTAATTTCCATATATTTGTTATTATTTGTTTTAACTAGAAATAGTACCACCAAGAAAGACACAATTAATGAAACGTTGCTAGTAATGGCCTTTTACGGGAATGCAATCACGTGGTTCTACTGGTTGGCAAAAAAATCTGACGTCATTTATTTGAAGACACTAGCTTGTATGAAGACACTTGGACGATGATCAAACTAACCTTTTCCATGGGATCACGAGCGCAATTGAATGGTTATTGAAGTGATATATCAGCACGTGACTGTGTTTCCTGCAAAAGGCCTATTGTGTCTATCATCTATTTTTACAGTTTATCGACAAGTTTATCGACAATTATGCTTTGCAAGGGAGTAGCTATTGCACGTTGTGTTCTTTCTACGAATACGAAAACAATACTACAATTTATATCCATTTTTGTTACGCTTTTAAGCTCGGAATTTATTATCAGACGAAATTTGCATAGTTGAGTCTGGCAAAGCGTTAACGTATGATATACGGTCTTACTATAACCAACGGTAACTTGGCTTATAGTTCATTTGAAGATGCCATCTGAAAATAAATGTCATTAAAACAGTATCAGTTCTAGAGGCTTTCCAACGTAACAAAGTGAGTTGGAAAGCGTCTTCATTACGGCACGTAGCTATTTGTTTATCACTTAAGTGATAGTTCATTAGTTCTTTTCTTGTACATATGTTTAATATTCATATTTGAGGTATATAAAGACCAATCAGTTTAGAATTCTTTCTCTCGCTTGCTGGACAGCCACAAGTCAGCCAAACTTTCTGACGGAGATTTTATAGTGGAAGATACGTATGCAACTCTACGCGAAGGTATACGTATATATTCGTAATGTTTTTGAACACGTCGTATATTCACGAAATGTTTGACTCAACGATGCAGTAGACATAATTTGTTAGGGCTTGTTTTTTGCTTTACAAGGCATTTGTGACATTAATGATTCTTCTGTCTATTTTTTCTCCTATGAATTCTCGTCTCCATCGCGGGAAAATCGGACAATTTTGGAGGAACTATTATCCAAGAACCTTCAGCGTTGAAACACAACGGAAGAGCACTGAGTTTGAGCTAAAGATTCTTTCAAGTCTCCTTGGAAGGTGGCGTACTTATTCTGTTAAGAGGTAAATTAGAGGATACCTTTGAAACTCTACGTGAAGGTATGTATTCGTACTGTTGCATAGTCGTAAAAGTCAACGAGGCAGTACAAAAAGTTTGAGAATTTAAAAATTCAGTCCTACAACGTAGTACATAACATTTAGTGCTCCTTATGTGTTTTACAAGCCTTCTGACATGATTTTTCTTTGTCTATTTTTTCTCCTATGAATTCTCGTCTCCTCCGCGGGAGAACCGGATATTTTTGGAGGAACTGTTATCTCGGGATCCTTGCTGGCCATGGTCAGCCGCCCAGTCACACGTGCACGTGCAGATCGAACATCTCAACATGCACCAAAGGGTCGCGAGTCCCTATACAAACGCCATCCAGATTGTTATACCAAGAGAAACCTTTAGCTTAATGAGTTCAGTTGTTATACGATCAGACTTTCATTATTTTTAAGATTCTTCAATTTTTGTTTAGGTGACATTGATTTTGAATTATTGTCTGCTGTTTTCGATAAACTATAGGCGAAGTTGCTTGAGAGTTAATGATCTATAAGTGTTTAATGTGAAGGATTTCTTTCTGTAGTTATAAACATTGATAGTTTGAGGTTTGCGGATATCAGTTGCTTTTATATAGCTTAAGTATAGAGCTCGCTCTTATTCAGTTATTTTTAACTACAGTAATTAGGTGTTATTGATTCATCCAGATTTCACTGGGAATGCAATTCATGAATTATTACGTAACAGATTTAGAGTGAATTTTCAGCTAACTCTTTGTAATATATTTTTTGTAGCTGACAGAAGGCCGTAAATTATTACTACTCTTAGTCATTCAGTTACCCCGTATTATGTCATTCAAGTTCAAGTATATGAAGTGGTTCATTTTGGCTACTTTATCGATTCTTTAACGAAATGCTAAGAGAAGGATTGTTTTTCTCTTACTAGTGATTTGGATTAGTTGAAATTTATTATCACGTACCATTGCTCGGGTATTAATCCAAATCGTTGAAAGTGTCTGTCCCAAAAAATCAAGGATTTTCTGGGATATATTGCGATATATTAATATCGTGTTTAAATATATCGTTCAGACTTTATTATTACTAGTTAGATGATAGTAATTTTGCTTGTAAAATTTGTCTTTACATATATATATATATATATCTGCTTACTGAAATTCGTTTGTAAAGTCTGATTTAAAATCGGGCTGGAAGTGTAATGATAAAAGTTTAATTAGTTGTAACTATCCTATCGAACCATTATTTTACTTTATTAGTTTTGTTACGCAGGACCTCATTGTAAACTCCTCGAAGATATGTGAACCCTGTCTAAACATAGCAGTTGTTGTTATTAGTATTAGTATTATTGTGAGCCTCTTAGACGGGCGAATGATTTGGTATTATTAAGTATACCATGTTTGTACGTTGTTTAAGATTGTGAAATTGATCTGTTTGAAGCAGATTTCCCTGACCTTAGAGTAAGGGATGTGATATAGTGTAGCACGATTTCAGTGCCGTTGTCTTTTTGGCATTACTGCATGGATTGCATTAGGTCCAATTGGACCAGATTATCTATCAGACAAATAATGGATCAGTATTTTCTGATTTTGCAAAAGAGTATTGAAATATGTATATAATGAAAGCGTTTGATGGTGTATTAAATGAATACATTTTTAAGGATTTTAATTTCATATTGACAGTTTTGTCTTGTATAGCAGCTTTGATCTGTGATGCAAGTTTTACAGGTTATGGTGCATTTATTTTTTGTTGATCGCAAAATTCTGTATTGTATATGAAATGAAGATGTTAGTGTAGAGAGATTACTGTTGAGAGTTGGACTGTTGTTAATTTACGTTATTCATGTATTATAGTCCTATTGTCATTTTCATGATTTATTTTATTAACCTTTTGTTTTCAGACTCGTTGGATTCCTCGAGACCAGATTTCATTTGTTGGATATAGATATCAATAATGGGTTGTTAACCCTAAGCTGTTCAAAATGATTTTCAGTCAGTCTTAGTCCGTTTTGATATAGACATGATGTGCTGACATTCAATTCTTACTTGCCACGGTTAACTATTCCGATCTTGAATCTGTTGTTTTTCCAACACAAATGTTGGAGTGATTTGTAACAATTGGGCTGGAAGTGTGATGATAACAGTTTAACTGTGAGCCTCTTAGCGGGCGAATGATTATATAGGTATGCTCTTAGGTATACCATATACTAGAATGTTATTTAAGATTCTGAAATTGATCTGTTTTAAATAGATTTCCCAGACCTTAGATAAGGGATGTATTACTAGTGTAGTGTGGTTTCAGTATCGTCTTTTACACTGTATCGATCGCATTTAAGGTCGAATTTCACCACATTTTTATCAAACAAGTGGATCAGTATCTTCTGATTCTGCAAAGAAGTATTGATATACGTATTTAATTAGGAATACCTGTACCCTTTGTTGTCGATCGTGCTCTGTTTATCGAGTAGAAACTAAAAGTCAGTGTTTTCTGCATGTCCTAAATTTAGTGTAAAAATTATTGAAGAGGGAACTGCACACGTGTAAGATAGCGGTATGATGCATGTTTTTCTCATGTTACTCTTTTTGTTTTGTTGTCAACGGTCTTCCCACAGGTCGGAGTCTTGAGCCGAGCATGACAGGTTGAACATCGCCTCAAATGCCGATGCTTAGCAGATCACTTCCTCCTTATCAGATGTGTTTCAAGGCATCGTTCTTCTCCTCAAACGCTGAGGCTAGCAGTTCACTTCCTCCTTATCAGATGTGTTTCAAGGCATCGTTCACGATTGTAGGAATACAAGAATGCATGGATTCATTGGGGGAAAGAGAATAGATCGCGAAGTTCTAATTGTTTTACCCATGTTCATTGCTGTTGTCTTCTCGTATTTTAGAGATTAATTTTGTCTTTTTGAAGCTTCATTGCAAGTCACCTGCACGTGCCTAGTTAAGGAAGCCTTGTACGGTGTATGGTGTTGACGAGCCATAAAGTTGCATGTCTATTTTCAACTGATATTTCGTTACGTTTCGGTAAAACAAACTGAGGCATCCATGAAATTGCTAGGAAAACTAGTATACTGAAAGAAACCCCGAGAATAGAATTGTAATCTCTTGGTGGCCAGAATCAGTTCTCTTTTTTCATTTAAGGGCAATGTTTCATCTTGTTTCGTTTGTACCCTTTATAAGATGGTAATGAATTCAAATCGTTAGGAAGCATGTGGCTCATATTTACCTGAGCACATGATTATTTTTGCTCTAAGCGTTCAGTATTCCTTTTATGCTCTGTGTTACTTCAGTATTATTTCAGTACTTCTGGTGGTGTATTCCAACTTCATGCGGTTTCCAATTTCTTTTCCAGAGACGGGAAGCCAGTAAACATGTTATGCTGTTGCCATTAGATTACAAGATGATAAGCTAATGGTATCTAGATCTTTCGATCGATTATTTATTTACTTGTCTCTTTCTATGCTTGCTTCCGTTACGGTTCTCGTCTTTGTAGTTTTCTCGTTTGCCGTTTGATGCTGTCCACCAGGCATCCGGCACTGTCACACTCCACTAGTTGTAGTGTTATTATGATTTTGTACGCTTTGGGCGTGTTTCGTAGTATAGGAATGAATAGAGGCTTTCCAACGTAACAAAGTGAGTTGGAAAGCGTCTTCATTACGGCACGTAGCTATTTGTTTATCACTTAAGTGATAGTTCATTAGTTCTTTTCTTGTACATATGTTTAATATTCATATTTGAGGTATATAAAGACCAATCAGTTTAGAATTCTTTCTCTCGCTTGCTGGACAGCCACAAGTCAGCCAAACTTTAGTTTTAATGTTTTTAAATTATTATTCATCAAGATATAACCATTTTGGCTTTAGCCCTCGGAGCCTTGTACGATTGCATTCGGTCGAGGAGTACGTTTCCAGAAGTTTTTCCACGTAGCAAGACGTGGTTTTTTACGATGGTTTTTCGTACCGGGCAACGTACATTATTTTCTTTAGATATCGATTTTTCGGTATTATTTGATTTAAGCATGTGAAAAGCTATTTATTATCATGTGATTACGTCATTTGATTGTGCAACCATCCGTTTAGGATGATGTGTGGTTATGGAATGTTTTCTCTATTCCTTCATGTCCTGTTAAATCATGTCCTGTTAAATATTATGATTTTGTAATATTAGTACTATGTAATGATTTGTAATACCGTAGTTTATTAAAGAAACCGTTTGATGCTGTCCACCAGGCATCCGGCACTGTCACACTCCACTAGTTGTAGTGTTATTATGATTTTGTACGCTTTGGGCGTGTTTCGTAGTATAGGAATGAAATATCACTGTTGTCATATTTTGTTTTGTATATATATATATATCGTCAGCTGGTGTCACTTTTTAAAAGGTATAACTTAAATAACAGTACTACACTGGCCTTGCTACTTACAAACAATTTAGTGTATAACATCTGTAACATAGCATCGTTTCTAGGTATCAAATTAAAAGGCACAGAGCGAGTAATTAAGTCTAGAGTGAAAAGCTTAAAGTGATATTAAAGTCGGGTGGTATGGCCAGTCTCCGCGTTAAACAGTTAATAGCGAAGTTTCTGATCGAGTGTCTAAAAGTAATTAAGTGATTGCTTTCGATTCGATTGGTTAGTTATCTGTGATATTGCGCGTTTACTTGTCCTCGTGATCAGTTGGCTCTTGAAAGTAAAACCAGTCACTTCAGGTCCTAATTAGGGTTTGACACATTATGCTCCTAAAATTCGGTATTATGCCCCTTGGCGTCACCCTCGAAAACGAAATATTATGCTCCAAATTATCAGCTCGACTGTAGATATTATGATCGTTAATATGCCGGGAAAAGATATTTACCCCTCCGCTCTCCTCCTTCCCCGCTTCCGCAGAAAATAAAAATTGATTATAAAATAACCTTTAATCCACACACCCCCCTCTCCCAGTTCAGCAGAAAAAAAAACCATACAATACCGTACAAATTCGATTTAGCGCCCCATTCCAATTAGCGCCCCCCCTCCCCTTGACCATATTTTTTTTAAATAAGCGCCCCCTCCCCCCTCGATTGACCAGGATGACGGAGAAGAGGATCCAGTAGCTAGACTATCAAGTATATCTTGAATTTCACAAAGTGTGCACATACTGATGTTCGTTTATCAAACTACCGATCGCGAACGGGTAATAAAATAAATACCGAAAATCATGAAGTTCATGTTGAAAACAATTAATAAGCACCCCTCTCCAATAAGCGCCCATCCTTCAGCTCCAAATATTAAATAAGCGCCCAGGGCGCTAAATCGATTTTTTTACGGTTGCAGTTCATATATAAATGCAGTTTTGTACGCTAAACTTCACTTAGAAGAACTTTAGCACTGGTCTGCATGATTATCAGTTTGTTTGTTTGATATATCACAGTTTAGTTTACTCAAAAAGGACAAAGGTTACTATAAACATCAATCCAGTTTATTTCATGATTTACTTAAAGCACTTGATGAGTCATGCTATTTGATTGTTATAATGTCAACATTTAAGGTTGGCCTATAGAGATGCTAACTGCACGTCATCCATTGTCATTAATGTGCCAACCAGAGATCGATTGGTTCCTGACACAAAGCGGCCTTTTGAAATCATGGTTGTACATTAAAGGCATAACAATTGTAATGCCGTGTATCAACACAAAGTATCTCTATAGAGTGATTTTACTTGTCCCGAGAAATAGAAACTACTAGGCCAAGATAAACACAAAGGAATTAGAGTGTAATACGCTGCTATTTTACGAGTTGAGTAAAATCACTCTAATAGGAGATTGCTGTTGTGTGTGGGGCTCTCATGTTATAATTAAATGGAGTGCATTTTAATTTGAGTTGAAGTTTTTCTCACCCATATTTATTAATCTGGTGTGATGAAATGGGATTGTAGAATATAAACCAGAGGTGATCACTTGCCATTACATAAATTCTAATTTCGATGAAAACAAGTGTACTTTCTTGAATTATTAAAAGGTATTAATTAATCCATGTTATTAGAAATAATAATCTCATAGGATTACTGTCATGTATTTTTGGTTCCTAAACTTGTCTGTGAGGTGGTACCCTGATTGCCAGAGGTTCTAATGCCCTCTCTTAGCCGAAGTCAGCGAGAAGCTAAGAGATGCCCGCCGTCTTGTCCCTTCGCTCCTCGCCGCTTTGCGCCTAAACTTTGGCTTAGAGAGGGCAGTAGAACCTCTGGCATCCAGGGTAATGTGGAGGCACAGAACACAAAAACTTCAGATCATTTACTGGCCCATAAATAACTGATAAACATGTACGTGGCATCACCGCATGAAGCTATGGAATTAGTATTTTGATTAACTGGCCACCCCCTGACAAAAAAATAATACAATATTCTACAACAGCGATGGTAACATATTTTTATTGAGATACACTTTTAATATCAATTACAATTACATAAAAGCTTCCGGCAAACAATTACAGATTCCACGTTTCTGAAATTAGAGCTGTGATCCATTTTTGGCAGGTAAATAAAACCAGTTACAGTTACTTTGCGGGGTTTTGTAATATATACCTTAAGGTTAATTAGGGATGGTTAAATTTATAATATATGACAAGGGAAATGAAGAAATTAAATTTTCACAACTACACCACGACCATGCACCTCTCTTTCTCTGTTATCAGTTTTGTTAGAAAAAGAACAAACGAATAGGATGAAGAAAAAAGAAAAATCGACGGTCTAGTCAAAGCGATCACATAAAAGCATAATAATAATAATAATAATTTTATTTCAGTGTCAGAATCGAGAGCAGTTTCCCACTAAACGAGGAAACTATATATAAATAAATACAGAAATACAGAAATTAAAACTATGAAATCCACTACTTAACCCCCGGCCCCAATGAATTATTTATCTAAGATGATAGCTATTTACAATGTTGATTAAAATACTAAATATCAAAAAGGCTAAATAGTCCAGTCAATCTACGAAAATTTTAGGGTCCAGTTCAAACTAATTGCAACATAATTTATTTCACTGCTAAATGTTACACAATAACAAGATACACCTTGAATACCGAGAACACACTAGCTATTTACATAATCTGTATATAATTTGCGTTAATAAATGTGAAATTCACGTGTCTTATGCATAATAGTGGCAGAACAGCCACGTTATTGAAGCCATGTTATTGAATTTCTAATGAAATTTCAACAGTAAAAAAAAAAGCCAATGGGATTAGACAATCCAACCGGTCATTCTAGAATCTGGAACTGATTTCCATTGTTCTCAAAGGAAACATTTGTTTAGCATTTATCAGGTTCCCTTCTGCGATCCTCTAGCTACAGAGCTCAGTTTAGATAATAAATCAAGAGTCACCCCAAAACTGAAAGCAATGTTGTTTATTTATTTATTTCTACGTCTATTTATCTATTTTACTCCTTGATAGGGCTTATAAATTGAAAAACGAAACAAAATCACGAAGAGAAAGTGTTTAATTTTGATTCTGTAAAAAAGTGAAACATTCTCGACGCGGGTACCCTGTGGTATACAAAAAAGGCAATTTGCTTTATTTTTCGGCTGTAAAACGTTGTTCCAAATATCTTTAACATGAATTCTATTATTTTTTAGGTGTTGAACATGAAAACTGTGAAAAAGAACGCATTTTCGTTAATTTTTACCGTTTATTTGATTCTACTCGACGCGGGTACCCTGTGGTAAAAGTTTGAAATGTTTATCGCTAAATTTCGGAATATTCCACCGAAGGGATTTTTTGTGATTTTTAGTATGTTACTAAGGTCACTTTAAAACTTCTTTTAGCAGTGAAATAAATTCTGTTGCAATTAGTTTGAACTCAAACCACAGATTGACTGGACTAAAAAAGATAAATATTTACATTGTACATTATCTCTCACTAAAATTCAGGTACAGTTCTGACAATCATATTTGCTAACCAATTGCTCAAGATCATTAATTTATTATCATTACTTTCTACATTTGAAAGCGACTTTTTTAATATTCTATCTTCATTTCTACGCACAAAAAAGTCCCCTCCCCTCTAGGCGCAGCGGATATTATTAATGTATTAGCTTGTTCTGACCGTATATCATACGGTCAGAACAAGCTAATACATTAATAATATCCGTTTGAAGGATGAAAATTAAACACGCACTAAGCGCGTTATAGAAACTTCTTTTGTGCGTAAATAGGGGAAGCAATTTTCATCAAGTATGTGTTCAGCTCGTGTTGACAAAAAGAATCCGAGCAGAAATAGCCTTTGAATCGAAAAACAACAACATTTGTCTTGATAAGAAAGGAATCTTTGTCTAGCAGGGCAGTAAGAAAGGATGAAACAGTTTGAAACCCAATTACAACACACACTGAGCGCGTGGGGAACTTGCTATGTGTGTAATATAGGAAACGAAATTCTTCACATAGGTTCACATAGAATCCGCAGTATTATCAAAGAAAATATTTGAGTTCAGTTGAAAGAATTGAATGAACGACATCCGTTTGCAAACTTGCACAGTCAAGTCATTTCGAAGACTTTAGTGAGGTTAATTTCAAGTTGGAATCACGAAATAATGCAAAGACTATTTCCAGTTCTTTTACACAAATTCTTTTGAGCCTTACATTCGAACTGTGGTTAAACCAATCCAACTTTTAAGCTTTACACGCACCTAATAGCTTTCTCGAAGTTCCGCCGTCGAAGCTGATTATAAAGACTAGCCACCTTTAACACTGCACATTATTGACAGGTGTCAATCTTTTATATATTGGCCAATAGCAGAATCGTTCCCAGCTTTGACGCAATCTATTTTGTTTTTCATTTGTTTCTCAGTTTAGCAAACTAATGGGAAATTGAGCTTTATAAGGTCTAAGACTTTGCTATATTTTCACATGCAAACTCACGGTCATGGCGAAGGAATTTGTCAATCGATCGGACTTTTGTCCCTTTCGAGTGGAGATCTACGACGGCGAGAAAGTACCAACAACTCTGCAATCCTCTCTCGAATCACTTTTAAACGACACGGAAGCAAGGAGCGTTCACCTCTCACGAGAGGCATACAAAGCTGAAATTCGCGAACTTTGCGGCCACAATAGCGGAGAAACTTTGACAGCTTTAGCTTACGAGAAAGAGAATGTACAGCCCGCTGGTATTGTAATCTTAGAAAAGCGCGGTTATGACTCTCAGCTTTTGGTACCCATCCCTGGACATGAAATTGCCGCAGAAATCAAGAATACTGCAAGAAAGTCATTGTGGGAGCTCAAGTATTGTGTCCGTAGAGCTGATCTGAAAGGCAAAGCTGTGGGAGATATCTGCATGGGGTGTGCTATCGAAGGCGTGATTCAGTCTCAGACAAGTAGACGCAGCCTACCAAGAAATACCAACATCTGGCTGAAGGTTGCTGGATCATTTAAGAATACAGCAGCAATTAGACTCTACCTAACATATAACTTTATTTTTGCAGGATTTTATCAAGATGAAAGAAGCGCCGGTCATGCTTCCTTAGTAATGGTTTTGCCGAACGTCAACGAAGCTGAGAAGGTGGAAAAGTCCTTTCGCAGCTTAAGAGCTAGGTTGCAAGCTCTTTATCTTTTGCCCAGTCTTTTAGAGGTTAGAAAGAAAACTATTCAAGATTTAAAACTGTTCTTACCTAAAATTCATTTTAATCAATGAATAAGCTATTTGCCAATTTGGACTCAAAAAGAAGCTGAAATTATTTAAAATAACTTTTTTTTTCAAACTTCGTCCAGTTATTACCCACAGCAGAAATATGCGAAATGTCAGCATGAGTAAACTGCGCCTTTAACTGCTAGTCTAACTGTTCATAGGCATAGCGAACAAATGAGTTTATGATGTAGTTATGTATACCAAACTTAACGCAGTACAATCCTTAAAAATACAGTACTGTAGCAAAATATTGCGAAATCTGTTTTGTTATATCCCTGAACGAGCGTAAAAATAGATACTTAAAATATTTGGATCCAGAAATTATAAACTTAAAATATTAGATACTTAAAATATTTGCATCCAGAAATTAATTTTTTTTAAATTCTTTATACTGTGATACGTGTTGCCAACTTTGCAGTGATAAATATGGAAGAAAATAAGGCGGTGGGGTCACCATTTTTTTGCAAAAAATACTTTTTTCGAGGAAGGACTGGGGCGAGTTTCGCAAAAGTCGTCTTAAATTAACTTATTTTTCACTGCCAACGTTAAATAACTGTTAAGATATGTAGGATTCGGTTATACACCCAAACACTGATATTTGTTCCCATGATTTAGGTTTCACCAACATGTGCATTGCAAAACAAGGGAATCACCTTAATTCCGCCTTTTGATGTTTTTCATTTGTGTGTATTTGCCAGACACCTGCATCAGCTGACCCCAGCAGGACTGCATCTGTCGAACCAGATCAACCATCGTTATCTGTCGACCACACCCCTGGCTCATCAGGAGATGGAACTTTACAGGTATGCATAACTATGATAACTGAAACAAATGGGGGAACTAACGGAATGTCTTCGATGTTGTACGGTAAGCTATAGAATAACCTCAGGTAGGGACTCCCTATTTGAAGTGACAGGGGTGATCAGCCTAGAAAGTCAAAATGATTTTGACCACTAAAAGATACGACCTTATAACTTCTGTTAAAATATTTGTGTTTAATCACAAGCACAGTAAAAATACATCTAACTATATCAATTTCAGAAACTAAAAGGTACGGACTTGTGTTACGTACATAATTAGCTTTTATCAAAGGACCCCCTAAATGGTATGGGAGTGACAGAAATGACCCCCAAAAGTGCAATGCCTAAAAGTTAAAAAAAACACTAATATTTTAAAAATGGGAATACCCTAAGGTAGTGGCGAGTAACAAATACCTTAGACTTCCTTGGGTAATCCCCCTTTCCACTCTATGCCAAAGATCCTATGCATAATCCCCTTCACCACCCCTCCCCGTCCTAGTAGATAGCCCATTCGCCTTGATAGTCCCCCCAACAAAATTCCAGATTTTATAACTTGCAAAAAAATAAAGCGTTTACTGACAAGTACAAGAACACGTATATGTAAATGTTTTGTTGACAAGTACACGCTACGTCTGCCATGGATTACGTTTTGTACTTTCTGCATGACTTTCATTTTTGTTTTCCAATGCAAATGGCAATCGCCACTACTGTAGTGTCTGTCTATTTCCTCATTTTTCCTTGCCATAAAAATAATGCCGGCCTTTTTTGATCTGACGAAGGGCTAGCGCTCGAAACGTCAGCTGCTACTCGCTCCCCACGCCGGTTATCATACCATAATCGACTTTTAGTTGATCATACCAGTGTTTATCTTCTCCGCCGACGCAGAACAACACTAGTTTTAACGGGAACTAGTCACCCATCATAAATAATACTCCCGCGCAAAATACTCGCGCAGCTCTAATAACGACCCCTCTCCTACTAGGATGACCAAGGATCATTAAACGATTCTAATGACCAGGCAGGAACAGACCAAACACACAGAGCACGGAAGCGTAGAAGACGACGTGGCGTCGCTGTCGCTGCCTCACCAAGGCCTGCAGTTGCTGGAGTGCGTCGCTTAATAAATGGCCTGAAATTTCGAAACTACTTGGAGCAACTTCGCTACTCAGCTACTATCATTGAAGCTCAGAAAGACATCTCTGCAGAAGATATGATTCAAAGAAGTCAATTAATGCTTGAAAACATCAACAACTGCGAACAGAGTCACGCCCTATTGCAGAATTTGGAAATCGCCCGCCAACTGGAGTACATTAGCAGAGAAAGGGATGAACATGTTTTGAACACGGCATCTTCGTTGGATAGACAAGGTGATAAGATCTCTTACCGATTCCCTTGAAATGAACCAATTTTCTATATCCGCGTTTTTTAGTTTTGAGCGCCACAAGGGAGGCTTATTTAAGCACGACCAACTTTTACAAGAAGTTAAGGGCATTTTAACAGATAGGCTGTATTGGATCTATATCCAAAATAATGTGCCAAATAGCATCCACAAGGTATTGCAGAGTATCCGCCTTCCGTTTAAATGGAACGTGTCAGTTCTGATAACTGGTCCAGTCAGTTCCTAGAACTGAAGCGTTCCATTTATGAAATGGCCAGTCAGACCAGTCAGTTCGTGTAAATGGAAAGCACCCTAAGTAGATGATCTGGTAGTTATTAAGACTACGAGCTAACGCCTTTTTTTTTACCAAGGTCAACTTCCATTCAGCCTTGCTTACGCGCGTGAAGTGTTAAAGGCGGCTTGGGCGATTTACAGATATCCTGTATTACGGCAAGTCAAGCTTACTTGGACAAATGCTGTGAGGGCTTTACCAGAGATAGCTGAATTTCTAGACGAAGAGGTAAGGCTTTTGTTGACACTGTCTGTTGCAAATGTGTATCAACATGTTTCTGCAATTACGCAAACGTAGTGTTTCAGAAAACGCTTTACAGTTACGAAATAGAAAACACTTTCGTTGTTTACATAGCGTTATGTAAACACAGACAGTTCTCAACTTCTTTTATAACAATGGAAGTTTTTTGTTTTAAAGAAAATCTAAACGCAAACAAATCTCTGGCCGTGACCACCCTCAGTGAATATAACCATTATTATTATTATTATATATTTCTATTTCTGTTTGGTTGTTGTATTTCGCTTCTTTGACGTCAACCGAGTCCGAGTTTAAATATCCTTATGCAAACATCCGAGTGTGCGTAATACAGGCTCTTCTTAATATTTATGCTAATTTACGCGAAAGCGAGGACGAAGAGAGGATAAATCGGATCCAAATTATAATAATCCATGACCAATTACAAAGTGAGTAAAAAACGCTTTAATGACATAAAAGCAAACCACAACTTCGCGTTCAATGTTCACTTTTAACGTCTTGCAAGCAGCTTGCACGAAAGTATTTAAAGCCCACGCATAACTTCTTTTCTCCACTACTACTATCAGATTTTCTCACGAGTTCTTCTGTAAAAATAAAAGTGAAATATGGATGAAAGATCGAAGTCTCGAGATATCTCTTTGACCGAGGAAGCCGCCAGCCTGGAATTTGATCCGTGCTCTCACTTCGCCCGAATTAGCATAAATATTAAGATGAGCCTATTAAAGTGCCTATAACCCCAAAAATTTATTTTTTTGAATTGAAACTTTAAACCATTATTCAGAACTTAAGGCAAATATAGGAGGCTAAAACTCAACAGTATTTTTTTTACGGCGTTTCAAAGTTGAGAACCAGAACATGTGGCCGTCAGTTTTCAATTCCCTTTGGGAGCCTGGAGACCAGTGGCCTGTGACGTGTATGTAGTCAGGCGTTCGTTCAATCCCATACAAACGTCTCTTATTTCTGCGACTCTTGCAAGCTCACCACATGATAAATATCCAATGAAATATCACCAAACTTGGTAAATTTACTAATTTCGTTGTGCTCTTTCTTGTGATGGAGTTTATTTCCTATTGATTAGACTATAATAGGACGTTTTTCCTTTTTGAATTCTTTTTCTTATTCAGATTTTCCAACTCCTTTGAGAATACCAAGACAATAGTCTAAATTAAAGGAACAAAAGAAACCGTGCAAAGGATTCTGGTAGTTGTAGTAAAATGCGCCCGATTGACGTCATAATTCCAGGCCCTCACCAAGACTCGCGCTGACTTCCAACTGGAAACAGGAAGCCCAAAACGGATGTTTTCGCTAACTTTGACACCAGTAAAATCGTCGAAGTTTAGTTTTTTCACTTTTATTTTTTCGAATTCTTTGTCAGGGCGCTATACAGAATAGACGTCAAAAATATTTTTTTGGGGGTTATTGGCACTTTAAGTCTTTATAACAATATTAATGTGCAATGTATCTGACTATACCCAAAGGTGAAACTCAACAAAGCACTACCGGATACTATTCGCATGGCACAGGATGAACAATACCAATTTTCCTTGAGGTTATCAATTCAGTTCCCAGAAGCATGTTTAGGAGACGGTGATGGTTTGCCTGGCACTAGGGTTAACAGGAACCATGGATTTTACCAAGACGACAATGCAATTGACGATATCCATACCGTGCAGTTACTTTGGAAACCATACGTGAAATACTTTGGCGAGTATGACAGTCAGGTACTTGCAGGTAGATCGCTTCTAAGAAGTAGACTTGTCGGCTTTGATACGCAAGAGGCTCCTAGACCACCTGGTAGGAGAGATGCGAAAGTCCCTCAGCCTTTTTGGAGAGAAGGAAAAGAAACCCTGGAAAGAGAACTGGAAAGGCTCAGAGGTGACATACCAATTCCATCTGCTAACATCTTGGTCGACTGCTATGGAGTAGATGTGTTTGGACGACTCCTAGTAGACATCCGGGGAATAAACAGAAGTAACAATGAAGCTAATCCAACAACGGAAAGATTTGACTTAGCTAAGAGAGTTCTCTTAAGTGGATACGCATATCCAACAACCCAGTACTTTACGAATGATACACTATTGAATGCTTTTCAGGAATCGGTGAGAGAGAAACGTGGCTGTTTTAAGGGCGATAGACCAACTGCGCATCCAATTATATGCAGGAGAGACCGACATCAGTTGGAGATTTCCACTTCAAGGGCCCGTCGTCATATGTACTCTGAGTAACTGGTAATGGGTAGTTGATATTTTTGGTGTTCACTGGACGCTAAGAGTTCCAACAGGTGTGATGTGAACTGAGTAGCGTCACATCTGGAAGAGAGCTGGGAGTCCTCGGTGCATCAAATAACAAAACCCATATCTGGAAAGAGGAGTAGAAGCTAGATCAATCAGAAACAGCCAGACCAAACAAAAAGGATAAGAATAATAACAAAAATGGCAACAATACAATAATAACAACAATAATAATAATTTAGTAAGAGTTAAGGTATTGTTAGCTAATAATAGGATTAATTAAAGTATGAATTCTAATATACACTCATTTCAATAATTTAAAAGTTAGTCACCCGAAAAGCTAGGTAAAAGCATCACGGGAAGTATTACAACTACGTACGTTTGAGAACTGTTTTATTTAAATCAGTTTTTAGACAAGCATGGATTGCAGACTAACTGATTCTGATGCTATGTCTGTCTGTCCAATGATAAAATGGTACTTTTAGAATAATTATAAGCCTCAAAGAGATTTGTAGTTGAATTTGTATTTGAGTAAATTTGAATTTGTTTTGACCATTTCACTCAATTTATTAGTACTAATTAGAGGCGCTAAGGCCTGATTGTTATCATGTACAATTACTATCTAGAACTACTTATCAGTTGTATGGTTTTTGCAAGCTAAAGCTTTGAGTTCATTTTAAAAACAGCGCAGCTGCTAGACAGTATCGGATTTGCAAAACTATTAACAATAACTGCATGCGAAGAAAATTAAATACCACACGCCGCTTCAAATATACTCATGATCCTCGTTGGTCACAACTTTGATGCTGCACCTTTTCAGGTGACTAACTTTTTTGGCATTAGTGTATGTCATCTGAGTGCAGTGATCAGCTATTTCATTCAGTCAATCCATTCCACTTAATTGAAGGGCCGGTTTCCTAATTTTTGATGGTACGTACAGCTAAATACATCGAGTACTTGCCATAATCAGGCCTGTTTCTAAGTTTTCTTTAAATTTGCAATAAATTTGACGATAATTAATTTCTCCTAAGCTTGGCGGTATATGCCTTACAGCTGGATGAACAGCAGTAATTACTGACTTTCACCGGATTACCATTCACATAATTATATGAATTAAGTCTCAGGGCCATTTAAATGAAGCAAAATAATTTTGGATCTTGCCTGGTTGGTACACATCAGAGCTCTTAAATACATGGATGGCTATTTTAAAATTCCTAACTTATAATTAGGAGCATAGAGTTAAGGCATCGGCCTTTTTGTAGGAAACAGTCACGTGGTGATATATCACTTCTATAACCAATGAATTGCGCTCATGCCCCCATGGGAAAGACTTTCCTGGGTGGCAAACAAACTTCTAAATGCTGTTGTAGAAAGATGGACAATCGATTGCTAATTAACACTTATATCGATCTCGTACAAGCGCCTTTAAATTAAAAAAAAGTCAGAAACTTTGCCAACCAGTACAACCACGTGATTGCATTCCTGCAAAAGGCCCATTGTTAGCTAATAATAGCATTAAGTATTAATGGTAATCATGATTTAATTATGTCATTTGAGTGCAGTGACGATGCATGACAGCTATTTGAACGAGACAATTCATTCAGATTGAAAGGCCGGTTTCTCCATTTTTGATAGTACAGCTGGTGTATAGGTTTGTCCTTGCCATAATAATCAGGCCTGTTTCGGAAATTTCTTTAAATTTGCAATAAATTGGATGATAATTATTTTTTCCAAAGCTTGGCGGTATATGCTTAACAGATGGATGAACAACAGATTATAATTCACATAATTATATGAAGTTTCAGAGACATAATGCAGCAATACAATTGTGGATGGGGCTCGTGAGTTAATTATTGGAGCTTGCCTGGTTGGTGCACATCAGAGCTTACTTAATTAACCCTACCATGTAGATTGGATGCCTGTATAGTTCTATTTCTAAAATTCATTAATAATTCATAAAGGGTACTAGCCAATCATATGTGCTAAATGACACCACATGATGGCCTCTTTTAATATACCCCAGTATAGACACTGATCAATAAAACATCATTTCAGTGATATAGACATGATGTTTTATCAATCACATTTATATCAAATTTTATTAATCAGGTTTCTATCAAATTTGACATAAACCTGATTACTAAAACTTCATGTCTATGTCACTGATATAACGACTCTGATGTTTTATTATCAATCAGTGCTTGCTCCCAAACTGACAGTCCTAATATAAGTGCAATGTCTCGGGAAGGTCCAATGCAAAGGCTCCCGACATCACGGTGTTATATATATGCCAATGTGACCGAACTATCAATGTAGGACCCATTGTTTTGTTCCGTACTCTAACCGAGTATGTCAGTGATGCACGACATAGCTATAAACAAGAAATTAAATCAAAATTTATCAAAAAAAAAATTCTCTCTTAAGCTCAGGACCACACTTACACGATTATTGGGTAAATCGACGGTCGGGAGGTCGTAATGCGGTTGGATGATCGTACGTAAGGTCGTTGGATCAGTCGGTTGGCTTGCAATCATCCGAGCAGATTCTCCTGCAGGCCCGGGGGGGGGGGGGGACTCCCATATAAAAGGGGTAGGGATGCTCGTCGGACATTTTCGATTTGACCCCTAAGAGGTACTAAAATGGGCGTGGCTCAAGCTTATTTTGACCCCTAAAAGATAATAGAAATGTAAATTTATAACAGCTTTTTTGTTCAATTGACACCCGACCCCAAAAAGGTACCGCTTTACATAGAAATGTCTGTGTTTGATGGTGGATACCCTAAGTGGTACCAAACTCCTGATTTTGACCCCTAAAAGGTACGACGAGCATCCATGTACCCCTCACATAAGGGAGTCCCCCCCCCGGGCCTGCAGGGGCCATTAACTTATCAGATTATTGGGTAAATCGGACGGTCGTAATGCGGTATATATTCATTACGACGTCTAGCTATTCGTTTATCACTTACGTACGTACGTAATAGTTCATTAGTTACTTTTCTTCTATATATTTTAATATTAATAATACGATACATGTAGGTATATATAAGGATTGAATCATTTAAATTTAGTTCTCTCGCTTGTTGGACAGCCACAAGTACGCCAACTTAGTTGTCGTTTATATTTATATATCGATTTTCCATGGCCTATTATTGTTACTTTGCAATTTTAGATTTACTGTATTTGATTTAAGTATGTGTAAAGCCTCTTATTTGCTTTGCGATCGGATTATTATATTTTGATTTGATTTTCCCATTTCCCTGTAAATTGTATATGGTATTGGTTGTATACACATTCTTTCAGAATGTAAAATCTTACGGATTTGGAATGTTTAATGGCTTCCTTCAAGCCATGTTATATACTTTAGAAATTGTTATTAATATAATTGTTATATTTGTTAAGTATTATTTATTTACTATTTACCGTAGTTAATTAAAAAAAACGTTTGCTATATACTGTCCACCAGGCATTCGGCACTGTCACACACCACAAGTTGTCATGTTATTATTATCTTCGCGTCAAGCGTATATGGCGTAGTATGGGAAGGAATTTGATTTACCAAAACGTTGACTGTACTGCAGTTGTATGCAAGCTGGGACCAGCACTGAATCAATTTGAAATGTTGCTGTCGGGTTAAAGCTTAATGACATAATATATTATGGCCTTATAGCTCTAAGACAGGGCTAATGCATGCATATGGCTCTAATTCATGGCAGACGTCCTGATTGGATGTGGCCCTAATGGCATGTACATAAATTAAGCAGTGTCCCAGAAATAATGATTCATGAGACCACCTTTTGAAAAATCATGTTAGATATTCAACACAAATGAGTATATTTTATATACCGCATATTACCTGGCCCATACATTAATTGTTTGTACCTGCTATAGATGTCCAGTCCTCGATTGGCAGATTTCCAAGCATTAATTATTCAACACAAATGAGTATATTTTATATACCGCATATTACCTGGCCCATACATTAATTGTTTGTACCTGCTATAGATGTCCAGTCCTCGATTGGCAGATTTCCAAGCATTATCTAACTTGATTTTCCAAAAGGTGGTCACCATCACACTGGATTTATCAGACATTTTAGACTAGCTCCCAGGCTCCTGGAAAACAGTAAAAATGCTGGTTAAGGACCGTAGGTGCCTACGCCCATGTTCTGCGCTTGGTGCACAAACGGTCCATCCGATCCTGTATGTATATCCCCCCCTCCTGGATATTATTGGGGTTATTAAGCTTAATGACATACTATATTATGGCCTAGGTCTTACAGAAGACAGGGCTAATGCATGCATATGGCTCTAATTAATGGCAGACGTCCTAATTGCATGTACATAAATTAAGCAGTGTCCCAGAAATAATTATTAATGAGACCACCTTTTGAAAAATCATGTTAGATATTGAATACAAATGAGTATATTTTATATACCGCATATTACCTGGCCCATACATTAATTGTTTGTACCTGCTACAGATGTCCAGTCCTCGATTGGCAGATTTCCAAGCATTATCTAACTTGATTTTCCAAAAGGTGGTCACCATCACACTGGATTGATCAGACATTTCAGACTAGCTCCCAGGCTCCTGGAAATCAGTAAAAATGCTGGTTAAGGAGCGTAGGTGACACCGCCCATACCCTGGGCTTGGTGCACAACCCGTCCACCCGATCCTGTATATATATATTTCCCCCACCCTTCCTGGATATATATTGGCGTTAAAGCTTAATGACATAATAATTATATTATGGCCTTATAGCTCTAAGACAGGGCTAATGCATGCATATGGCTCTAATTCATGGCAGACGTCCTGATTGGATGTGGCCCTAATGGCATGTACATAAATTAAGCAGTGTCCCAGAAATAATGATTCATGAGACCACCTTTTGAAAAATCATGTTAGATATTCAACACAAATGAGTATATTTTATATACCGCATATTACCTGGCCCATACATTAATTGTTTGTACCTGCTATAGATGTCCAGTCCTCGATTGGCAGATTTCCAAGCATTATCTAACTTGATTTTCCAAAAGGTGGTCACCATCACACTGGATTTATCAGACATTTTAGACTAGCTCCCAGGCTCCTGGAAAACAGTAAAAATGCTGGTTAAGGACCGTAGGTGCCTACGCCCATGTTCTGCGCTTGGTGCACAAACGGTCCATCCGATCCTGTATGTATATCCCCCCCTCCTGGATATTATTGGGGTTATTAAGCTTAATGACATACTATATTATGGCCTAGGTCTTACAGAAGACAGGGCTAATGCATGCATATGGCTCTAATTAATGGCAGACGTCCTAATTGCATGTACATAAATTAAGCAGTGTCCCAGAAATAATTATTAATGAGACCACCTTTTGAAAAATCATGTTAGATATTGAATACAAATGAGTATATTTTATATACCGCATATTACCTGGCCCATACATTAATTGTTTGTACCTGCTACAGATGTCCAGTCCTCGATTGGCAGATTTCCAAGCATTATCTAACTTGATTTTCCAAAAGGTGGTCACCATCACACTGGATTGATCAGACATTTCAGACTAGCTCCCAGGCTCCTGGAAATCAGTAAAAATGCTGGTTAAGGAGCGTAGGTGACACCGCCCATACCCTGGGCTTGGTGCACAACCCGTCCACCCGATCCTGTATATATATATTTCCCCCACCCTTCCTGGATATATATTGGCGTTAAAGCTTAATGACATAATAATTATATTATGGCCTTATAGCTCTAAGACAGGGCTAATGCATGCATATGGCTCTAATTCATGGCAGACGTCCTGATTGGATGTGGCCCTAATGGCATGTACATAAATTAAGCAGTGTCCCAGAAATAATGATTCATGAGACCACCTTTTGAAAAATCATGTTAGATATTCAACACAAATGAGTATATTTTATATACCGCATATTACCTGGCCCATACATTAATTGTTTGTACCTGCTATAGATGTCCAGTCCTCGATTGGCAGATTTCCAAGCATTATCTAACTTGATTTTCCAAAAGGTGGTCACCATCACACTGGATTTATCAGACATTTTAGACTAGCTCCCAGGCTCCTGGAAAACAGTAAAAATGCTGGTTAAGGACCGTAGGTGCCTACGCCCATGTTCTGCGCTTGGTGCACAAACGGTCCATCCGATCCTGTATGTATATCCCCCCCTCCTGGATATTATTGGGGTTATTAAGCTTAATGACATACTATATTATGGCCTAGGTCTTACAGAAGACAGGGCTAATGCATGCATATGGCTCTAATTAATGGCAGACGTCCTAATTGCATGTACATAAATTAAGCAGTGTCCCAGAAATAATTATTAATGAGACCACCTTTTGAAAAATCATGTTAGATATTGAATACAAATGAGTATATTTTATATACCGCATATTACCTGGCCCATACATTAATTGTTTGTACCTGCTACAGATGTCCAGTCCTCGATTGGCAGATTTCCAAGCATTATCTAACTTGATTTTCCAAAAGGTGGTCACCATCACACTGGATTGATCAGACATTTCAGACTAGCTCCCAGGCTCCTGGAAATCAGTAAAAATGCTGGTTAAGGAGCGTAGGTGACACCGCCCATACCCTGGGCTTGGTGCACAACCCGTCCACCCGATCCTGTATATATATATTTCCCCCACCCTTCCTGGATATATATTGGCGTTAAAGCTTAATGACATAATAATTATATTATGGCCTTATAGCTCTAAGACAGGGCTAATGCATGCATATGGCTCTAATTCATGGCAGACGTCCTGATTGGATGTGGCCCTAATGGCATGTACATAAATTAAGCAGTGTCCCAGAAATAATGATTCATGAGACCACCTTTTGAAAAATCATGTTAGATATTCAACACAAATGAGTATATTTTATATACCGCATATTACCTGGCCCATACATTAATTGTTTGTACCTGCTATAGATGTCCAGTCCTCGATTGGCAGATTTCCAAGCATTATCTAACTTGATTTTCCAAAAGGTGGTCACCATCACACTGGATTTATCAGACATTTTAGACTAGCTCCCAGGCTCCTGGAAAACAGTAAAAATGCTGGTTAAGGACCGTAGGTGCCTACGCCCATGTTCTGCGCTTGGTGCACAAACGGTCCATCCGATCCTGTATGTATATCCCCCCCTCCTGGATATTATTGGGGTTATTAAGCTTAATGACATACTATATTATGGCCTAGGTCTTACAGAAGACAGGGCTAATGCATGCATATGGCTCTAATTAATGGCAGACGTCCTAATTGCATGTACATAAATTAAGCAGTGTCCCAGAAATAATTATTAATGAGACCACCTTTTGAAAAATCATGTTAGATATTGAATACAAATGAGTATATTTTATATACCGCATATTACCTGGCCCATACATTAATTGTTTGTACCTGCTACAGATGTCCAGTCCTCGATTGGCAGATTTCCAAGCATTATCTAACTTGATTTTCCAAAAGGTGGTCACCATCACACTGGATTGATCAGACATTTCAGACTAGCTCCCAGGCTCCTGGAAATCAGTAAAAATGCTGGTTAAGGAGCGTAGGTGACACCGCCCATACCCTGGGCTTGGTGCACAACCCGTCCACCCGATCCTGTATATATATATTTCCCCCACCCTTCCTGGATATATATTGGCGTTAAAGCTTAATGACATAATAATTATATTATGGCCTTATAGCTCTAAGACAGGGCTAATGCATGCATATGGCTCTAATTCATGGCAGACGTCCTGATTGGATGTGGCCCTAATGGCATGTACATAAATTAAGCAGTGTCCCAGAAATAATGATTCATGAGACCACCTTTTGAAAAATCATGTTAGATATTCAACACAAATGAGTATATTTTATATACCGCATATTACCTGGCCCATACATTAATTGTTTGTACCTGCTATAGATGTCCAGTCCTCGATTGGCAGATTTCCAAGCATTATCTAACTTGATTTTCCAAAAGGTGGTCACCATCACACTGGATTTATCAGACATTTTAGACTAGCTCCCAGGCTCCTGGAAAACAGTAAAAATGCTGGTTAAGGACCGTAGGTGCCTACGCCCATGTTCTGCGCTTGGTGCACAAACGGTCCATCCGATCCTGTATGTATATCCCCCCCTCCTGGATATTATTGGGGTTATTAAGCTTAATGACATACTATATTATGGCCTAGGTCTTACAGAAGACAGGGCTAATGCATGCATATGGCTCTAATTAATGGCAGACGTCCTAATTGCATGTACATAAATTAAGCAGTGTCCCAGAAATAATTATTAATGAGACCACCTTTTGAAAAATCATGTTAGATATTGAATACAAATGAGTATATTTTATATACCGCATATTACCTGGCCCATACATTAATTGTTTGTACCTGCTACAGATGTCCAGTCCTCGATTGGCAGATTTCCAAGCATTATCTAACTTGATTTTCCAAAAGGTGGTCACCATCACACTGGATTGATCAGACATTTCAGACTAGCTCCCAGGCTCCTGGAAATCAGTAAAAATGCTGGTTAAGGAGCGTAGGTGACACCGCCCATACCCTGGGCTTGGTGCACAACCCGTCCACCCGATCCTGTATATATATATTTCCCCCACCCTTCCTGGATATATATTGGCGTTAAAGCTTAATGACATAATAATTATATTATGGCCTTATAGCTCTAAGACAGGGCTAATGCATGCATATGGCTCTAATTCATGGCAGACGTCCTGATTGGATGTGGCCCTAATGGCATGTACATAAATTAAGCAGTGTCCCAGAAATAATGATTCATGAGACCACCTTTTGAAAAATCATGTTAGATATTCAACACAAATGAGTATATTTTATATACCGCATATTACCTGGCCCATACATTAATTGTTTGTACCTGCTATAGATGTCCAGTCCTCGATTGGCAGATTTCCAAGCATTATCTAACTTGATTTTCCAAAAGGTGGTCACCATCACACTGGATTTATCAGACATTTTAGACTAGCTCCCAGGCTCCTGGAAAACAGTAAAAATGCTGGTTAAGGACCGTAGGTGCCTACGCCCATGTTCTGCGCTTGGTGCACAAACGGTCCATCCGATCCTGTATGTATATCCCCCCCTCCTGGATATTATTGGGGTTATTAAGCTTAATGACATACTATATTATGGCCTAGGTCTTACAGAAGACAGGGCTAATGCATGCATATGGCTCTAATTAATGGCAGACGTCCTAATTGCATGTACATAAATTAAGCAGTGTCCCAGAAATAATTATTAATGAGACCACCTTTTGAAAAATCATGTTAGATATTGAATACAAATGAGTATATTTTATATACCGCATATTACCTGGCCCATACATTAATTGTTTGTACCTGCTACAGATGTCCAGTCCTCGATTGGCAGATTTCCAAGCATTATCTAACTTGATTTTCCAAAAGGTGGTCACCATCACACTGGATTGATCAGACATTTCAGACTAGCTCCCAGGCTCCTGGAAATCAGTAAAAATGCTGGTTAAGGAGCGTAGGTGACACCGCCCATACCCTGGGCTTGGTGCACAACCCGTCCACCCGATCCTGTATATATATATTTCCCCCACCCTTCCTGGATATATATTGGCGTTAAAGCTTAATGACATAATAATTATATTATGGCCTTATAGCTCTAAGACAGGGCTAATGCATGCATATGGCTCTAATTCATGGCAGACGTCCTGATTGGATGTGGCCCTAATGGCATGTACATAAATTAAGCAGTGTCCCAGAAATAATGATTCATGAGACCACCTTTTGAAAAATCATGTTAGATATTCAACACAAATGAGTATATTTTATATACCGCATATTACCTGGCCCATACATTAATTGTTTGTACCTGCTATAGATGTCCAGTCCTCGATTGGCAGATTTCCAAGCATTATCTAACTTGATTTTCCAAAAGGTGGTCACCATCACACTGGATTTATCAGACATTTTAGACTAGCTCCCAGGCTCCTGGAAAACAGTAAAAATGCTGGTTAAGGACCGTAGGTGCCTACGCCCATGTTCTGCGCTTGGTGCACAAACGGTCCATCCGATCCTGTATGTATATCCCCCCCTCCTGGATATTATTGGGGTTATTAAGCTTAATGACATACTATATTATGGCCTAGGTCTTACAGAAGACAGGGCTAATGCATGCATATGGCTCTAATTAATGGCAGACGTCCTAATTGCATGTACATAAATTAAGCAGTGTCCCAGAAATAATTATTAATGAGACCACCTTTTGAAAAATCATGTTAGATATTGAATACAAATGAGTATATTTTATATACCGCATATTACCTGGCCCATACATTAATTGTTTGTACCTGCTACAGATGTCCAGTCCTCGATTGGCAGATTTCCAAGCATTATCTAACTTGATTTTCCAAAAGGTGGTCACCATCACACTGGATTGATCAGACATTTCAGACTAGCTCCCAGGCTCCTGGAAATCAGTAAAAATGCTGGTTAAGGAGCGTAGGTGACACCGCCCATACCCTGGGCTTGGTGCACAACCCGTCCACCCGATCCTGTATATATATATTTCCCCCACCCTTCCTGGATATATATTGGCGTTAAAGCTTAATGACATAATAATTATATTATGGCCTTATAGCTCTAAGACAGGGCTAATGCATGCATATGGCTCTAATTCATGGCAGACGTCCTGATTGGATGTGGCCCTAATGGCATGTACATAAATTAAGCAGTGTCCCAGAAATAATGATTCATGAGACCACCTTTTGAAAAATCATGTTAGATATTCAACACAAATGAGTATATTTTATATACCGCATATTACCTGGCCCATACATTAATTGTTTGTACCTGCTATAGATGTCCAGTCCTCGATTGGCAGATTTCCAAGCATTATCTAACTTGATTTTCCAAAAGGTGGTCACCATCACACTGGATTTATCAGACATTTTAGACTAGCTCCCAGGCTCCTGGAAAACAGTAAAAATGCTGGTTAAGGACCGTAGGTGCCTACGCCCATGTTCTGCGCTTGGTGCACAAACGGTCCATCCGATCCTGTATGTATATCCCCCCCTCCTGGATATTATTGGGGTTATTAAGCTTAATGACATACTATATTATGGCCTAGGTCTTACAGAAGACAGGGCTAATGCATGCATATGGCTCTAATTAATGGCAGACGTCCTAATTGCATGTACATAAATTAAGCAGTGTCCCAGAAATAATTATTAATGAGACCACCTTTTGAAAAATCATGTTAGATATTGAATACAAATGAGTATATTTTATATACCGCATATTACCTGGCCCATACATTAATTGTTTGTACCTGCTACAGATGTCCAGTCCTCGATTGGCAGATTTCCAAGCATTATCTAACTTGATTTTCCAAAAGGTGGTCACCATCACACTGGATTGATCAGACATTTCAGACTAGCTCCCAGGCTCCTGGAAATCAGTAAAAATGCTGGTTAAGGAGCGTAGGTGACACCGCCCATACCCTGGGCTTGGTGCACAACCCGTCCACCCGATCCTGTATATATATATTTCCCCCACCCTTCCTGGATATATATTGGCGTTAAAGCTTAATGACATAATAATTATATTATGGCCTTATAGCTCTAAGACAGGGCTAATGCATGCATATGGCTCTAATTCATGGCAGACGTCCTGATTGGATGTGGCCCTAATGGCATGTACATAAATTAAGCAGTGTCCCAGAAATAATGATTCATGAGACCACCTTTTGAAAAATCATGTTAGATATTCAACACAAATGAGTATATTTTATATACCGCATATTACCTGGCCCATACATTAATTGTTTGTACCTGCTATAGATGTCCAGTCCTCGATTGGCAGATTTCCAAGCATTATCTAACTTGATTTTCCAAAAGGTGGTCACCATCACACTGGATTTATCAGACATTTTAGACTAGCTCCCAGGCTCCTGGAAAACAGTAAAAATGCTGGTTAAGGACCGTAGGTGCCTACGCCCATGTTCTGCGCTTGGTGCACAAACGGTCCATCCGATCCTGTATGTATATCCCCCCCTCCTGGATATTATTGGGGTTATTAAGCTTAATGACATACTATATTATGGCCTAGGTCTTACAGAAGACAGGGCTAATGCATGCATATGGCTCTAATTAATGGCAGACGTCCTAATTGCATGTACATAAATTAAGCAGTGTCCCAGAAATAATTATTAATGAGACCACCTTTTGAAAAATCATGTTAGATATTGAATACAAATGAGTATATTTTATATACCGCATATTACCTGGCCCATACATTAATTGTTTGTACCTGCTACAGATGTCCAGTCCTCGATTGGCAGATTTCCAAGCATTATCTAACTTGATTTTCCAAAAGGTGGTCACCATCACACTGGATTGATCAGACATTTCAGACTAGCTCCCAGGCTCCTGGAAATCAGTAAAAATGCTGGTTAAGGAGCGTAGGTGACACCGCCCATACCCTGGGCTTGGTGCACAACCCGTCCACCCGATCCTGTATATATATATTTCCCCCACCCTTCCTGGATATATATTGGCGTTAAAGCTTAATGACATAATAATTATATTATGGCCTTATAGCTCTAAGACAGGGCTAATGCATGCATATGGCTCTAATTCATGGCAGACGTCCTGATTGGATGTGGCCCTAATGGCATGTACATAAATTAAGCAGTGTCCCAGAAATAATGATTCATGAGACCACCTTTTGAAAAATCATGTTAGATATTCAACACAAATGAGTATATTTTATATACCGCATATTACCTGGCCCATACATTAATTGTTTGTACCTGCTATAGATGTCCAGTCCTCGATTGGCAGATTTCCAAGCATTATCTAACTTGATTTTCCAAAAGGTGGTCACCATCACACTGGATTTATCAGACATTTTAGACTAGCTCCCAGGCTCCTGGAAAACAGTAAAAATGCTGGTTAAGGACCGTAGGTGCCTACGCCCATGTTCTGCGCTTGGTGCACAAACGGTCCATCCGATCCTGTATGTATATCCCCCCCTCCTGGATATTATTGGGGTTATTAAGCTTAATGACATACTATATTATGGCCTAGGTCTTACAGAAGACAGGGCTAATGCATGCATATGGCTCTAATTAATGGCAGACGTCCTAATTGCATGTACATAAATTAAGCAGTGTCCCAGAAATAATTATTAATGAGACCACCTTTTGAAAAATCATGTTAGATATTGAATACAAATGAGTATATTTTATATACCGCATATTACCTGGCCCATACATTAATTGTTTGTACCTGCTACAGATGTCCAGTCCTCGATTGGCAGATTTCCAAGCATTATCTAACTTGATTTTCCAAAAGGTGGTCACCATCACACTGGATTGATCAGACATTTCAGACTAGCTCCCAGGCTCCTGGAAATCAGTAAAAATGCTGGTTAAGGAGCGTAGGTGACACCGCCCATACCCTGGGCTTGGTGCACAACCCGTCCACCCGATCCTGTATATATATATTTCCCCCACCCTTCCTGGATATATATTGGCGTTAAAGCTTAATGACATAATAATTATATTATGGCCTTATAGCTCTAAGACAGGGCTAATGCATGCATATGGCTCTAATTCATGGCAGACGTCCTGATTGGATGTGGCCCTAATGGCATGTACATAAATTAAGCAGTGTCCCAGAAATAATGATTCATGAGACCACCTTTTGAAAAATCATGTTAGATATTCAACACAAATGAGTATATTTTATATACCGCATATTACCTGGCCCATACATTAATTGTTTGTACCTGCTATAGATGTCCAGTCCTCGATTGGCAGATTTCCAAGCATTATCTAACTTGATTTTCCAAAAGGTGGTCACCATCACACTGGATTTATCAGACATTTTAGACTAGCTCCCAGGCTCCTGGAAAACAGTAAAAATGCTGGTTAAGGACCGTAGGTGCCTACGCCCATGTTCTGCGCTTGGTGCACAAACGGTCCATCCGATCCTGTATGTATATCCCCCCCTCCTGGATATTATTGGGGTTATTAAGCTTAATGACATACTATATTATGGCCTAGGTCTTACAGAAGACAGGGCTAATGCATGCATATGGCTCTAATTAATGGCAGACGTCCTAATTGCATGTACATAAATTAAGCAGTGTCCCAGAAATAATTATTAATGAGACCACCTTTTGAAAAATCATGTTAGATATTGAATACAAATGAGTATATTTTATATACCGCATATTACCTGGCCCATACATTAATTGTTTGTACCTGCTACAGATGTCCAGTCCTCGATTGGCAGATTTCCAAGCATTATCTAACTTGATTTTCCAAAAGGTGGTCACCATCACACTGGATTGATCAGACATTTCAGACTAGCTCCCAGGCTCCTGGAAATCAGTAAAAATGCTGGTTAAGGAGCGTAGGTGACACCGCCCATACCCTGGGCTTGGTGCACAACCCGTCCACCCGATCCTGTATATATATATTTCCCCCACCCTTCCTGGATATATATTGGCGTTAAAGCTTAATGACATAATAATTATATTATGGCCTTATAGCTCTAAGACAGGGCTAATGCATGCATATGGCTCTAATTCATGGCAGACGTCCTGATTGGATGTGGCCCTAATGGCATGTACATAAATTAAGCAGTGTCCCAGAAATAATGATTCATGAGACCACCTTTTGAAAAATCATGTTAGATATTCAACACAAATGAGTATATTTTATATACCGCATATTACCTGGCCCATACATTAATTGTTTGTACCTGCTATAGATGTCCAGTCCTCGATTGGCAGATTTCCAAGCATTATCTAACTTGATTTTCCAAAAGGTGGTCACCATCACACTGGATTTATCAGACATTTTAGACTAGCTCCCAGGCTCCTGGAAAACAGTAAAAATGCTGGTTAAGGACCGTAGGTGCCTACGCCCATGTTCTGCGCTTGGTGCACAAACGGTCCATCCGATCCTGTATGTATATCCCCCCCTCCTGGATATTATTGGGGTTATTAAGCTTAATGACATACTATATTATGGCCTAGGTCTTACAGAAGACAGGGCTAATGCATGCATATGGCTCTAATTAATGGCAGACGTCCTAATTGCATGTACATAAATTAAGCAGTGTCCCAGAAATAATTATTAATGAGACCACCTTTTGAAAAATCATGTTAGATATTGAATACAAATGAGTATATTTTATATACCGCATATTACCTGGCCCATACATTAATTGTTTGTACCTGCTACAGATGTCCAGTCCTCGATTGGCAGATTTCCAAGCATTATCTAACTTGATTTTCCAAAAGGTGGTCACCATCACACTGGATTGATCAGACATTTCAGACTAGCTCCCAGGCTCCTGGAAATCAGTAAAAATGCTGGTTAAGGAGCGTAGGTGACACCGCCCATACCCTGGGCTTGGTGCACAACCCGTCCACCCGATCCTGTATATATATATTTCCCCCACCCTTCCTGGATATATATTGGCGTTAAAGCTTAATGACATAATAATTATATTATGGCCTTATAGCTCTAAGACAGGGCTAATGCATGCATATGGCTCTAATTCATGGCAGACGTCCTGATTGGATGTGGCCCTAATGGCATGTACATAAATTAAGCAGTGTCCCAGAAATAATGATTCATGAGACCACCTTTTGAAAAATCATGTTAGATATTCAACACAAATGAGTATATTTTATATACCGCATATTACCTGGCCCATACATTAATTGTTTGTACCTGCTATAGATGTCCAGTCCTCGATTGGCAGATTTCCAAGCATTATCTAACTTGATTTTCCAAAAGGTGGTCACCATCACACTGGATTTATCAGACATTTTAGACTAGCTCCCAGGCTCCTGGAAAACAGTAAAAATGCTGGTTAAGGACCGTAGGTGCCTACGCCCATGTTCTGCGCTTGGTGCACAAACGGTCCATCCGATCCTGTATGTATATCCCCCCCTCCTGGATATTATTGGGGTTATTAAGCTTAATGACATACTATATTATGGCCTAGGTCTTACAGAAGACAGGGCTAATGCATGCATATGGCTCTAATTAATGGCAGACGTCCTAATTGCATGTACATAAATTAAGCAGTGTCCCAGAAATAATTATTAATGAGACCACCTTTTGAAAAATCATGTTAGATATTGAATACAAATGAGTATATTTTATATACCGCATATTACCTGGCCCATACATTAATTGTTTGTACCTGCTACAGATGTCCAGTCCTCGATTGGCAGATTTCCAAGCATTATCTAACTTGATTTTCCAAAAGGTGGTCACCATCACACTGGATTGATCAGACATTTCAGACTAGCTCCCAGGCTCCTGGAAATCAGTAAAAATGCTGGTTAAGGAGCGTAGGTGACACCGCCCATACCCTGGGCTTGGTGCACAACCCGTCCACCCGATCCTGTATATATATATTTCCCCCACCCTTCCTGGATATATATTGGCGTTAAAGCTTAATGACATAATAATTATATTATGGCCTTATAGCTCTAAGACAGGGCTAATGCATGCATATGGCTCTAATTCATGGCAGACGTCCTGATTGGATGTGGCCCTAATGGCATGTACATAAATTAAGCAGTGTCCCAGAAATAATGATTCATGAGACCACCTTTTGAAAAATCATGTTAGATATTCAACACAAATGAGTATATTTTATATACCGCATATTACCTGGCCCATACATTAATTGTTTGTACCTGCTATAGATGTCCAGTCCTCGATTGGCAGATTTCCAAGCATTATCTAACTTGATTTTCCAAAAGGTGGTCACCATCACACTGGATTTATCAGACATTTTAGACTAGCTCCCAGGCTCCTGGAAAACAGTAAAAATGCTGGTTAAGGACCGTAGGTGCCTACGCCCATGTTCTGCGCTTGGTGCACAAACGGTCCATCCGATCCTGTATGTATATCCCCCCCTCCTGGATATTATTGGGGTTATTAAGCTTAATGACATACTATATTATGGCCTAGGTCTTACAGAAGACAGGGCTAATGCATGCATATGGCTCTAATTAATGGCAGACGTCCTAATTGCATGTACATAAATTAAGCAGTGTCCCAGAAATAATTATTAATGAGACCACCTTTTGAAAAATCATGTTAGATATTGAATACAAATGAGTATATTTTATATACCGCATATTACCTGGCCCATACATTAATTGTTTGTACCTGCTACAGATGTCCAGTCCTCGATTGGCAGATTTCCAAGCATTATCTAACTTGATTTTCCAAAAGGTGGTCACCATCACACTGGATTGATCAGACATTTCAGACTAGCTCCCAGGCTCCTGGAAATCAGTAAAAATGCTGGTTAAGGAGCGTAGGTGACACCGCCCATACCCTGGGCTTGGTGCACAACCCGTCCACCCGATCCTGTATATATATATTTCCCCCACCCTTCCTGGATATATATTGGCGTTAAAGCTTAATGACATAATAATTATATTATGGCCTTATAGCTCTAAGACAGGGCTAATGCATGCATATGGCTCTAATTCATGGCAGACGTCCTGATTGGATGTGGCCCTAATGGCATGTACATAAATTAAGCAGTGTCCCAGAAATAATGATTCATGAGACCACCTTTTGAAAAATCATGTTAGATATTCAACACAAATGAGTATATTTTATATACCGCATATTACCTGGCCCATACATTAATTGTTTGTACCTGCTATAGATGTCCAGTCCTCGATTGGCAGATTTCCAAGCATTATCTAACTTGATTTTCCAAAAGGTGGTCACCATCACACTGGATTTATCAGACATTTTAGACTAGCTCCCAGGCTCCTGGAAAACAGTAAAAATGCTGGTTAAGGACCGTAGGTGCCTACGCCCATGTTCTGCGCTTGGTGCACAAACGGTCCATCCGATCCTGTATGTATATCCCCCCCTCCTGGATATTATTGGGGTTATTAAGCTTAATGACATACTATATTATGGCCTAGGTCTTACAGAAGACAGGGCTAATGCATGCATATGGCTCTAATTAATGGCAGACGTCCTAATTGCATGTACATAAATTAAGCAGTGTCCCAGAAATAATTATTAATGAGACCACCTTTTGAAAAATCATGTTAGATATTGAATACAAATGAGTATATTTTATATACCGCATATTACCTGGCCCATACATTAATTGTTTGTACCTGCTACAGATGTCCAGTCCTCGATTGGCAGATTTCCAAGCATTATCTAACTTGATTTTCCAAAAGGTGGTCACCATCACACTGGATTGATCAGACATTTCAGACTAGCTCCCAGGCTCCTGGAAATCAGTAAAAATGCTGGTTAAGGAGCGTAGGTGACACCGCCCATACCCTGGGCTTGGTGCACAACCCGTCCACCCGATCCTGTATATATATATTTCCCCCACCCTTCCTGGATATATATTGGCGTTAAAGCTTAATGACATAATAATTATATTATGGCCTTATAGCTCTAAGACAGGGCTAATGCATGCATATGGCTCTAATTCATGGCAGACGTCCTGATTGGATGTGGCCCTAATGGCATGTACATAAATTAAGCAGTGTCCCAGAAATAATGATTCATGAGACCACCTTTTGAAAAATCATGTTAGATATTCAACACAAATGAGTATATTTTATATACCGCATATTACCTGGCCCATACATTAATTGTTTGTACCTGCTATAGATGTCCAGTCCTCGATTGGCAGATTTCCAAGCATTATCTAACTTGATTTTCCAAAAGGTGGTCACCATCACACTGGATTTATCAGACATTTTAGACTAGCTCCCAGGCTCCTGGAAAACAGTAAAAATGCTGGTTAAGGACCGTAGGTGCCTACGCCCATGTTCTGCGCTTGGTGCACAAACGGTCCATCCGATCCTGTATGTATATCCCCCCCTCCTGGATATTATTGGGGTTATTAAGCTTAATGACATACTATATTATGGCCTAGGTCTTACAGAAGACAGGGCTAATGCATGCATATGGCTCTAATTAATGGCAGACGTCCTAATTGCATGTACATAAATTAAGCAGTGTCCCAGAAATAATTATTAATGAGACCACCTTTTGAAAAATCATGTTAGATATTGAATACAAATGAGTATATTTTATATACCGCATATTACCTGGCCCATACATTAATTGTTTGTACCTGCTACAGATGTCCAGTCCTCGATTGGCAGATTTCCAAGCATTATCTAACTTGATTTTCCAAAAGGTGGTCACCATCACACTGGATTGATCAGACATTTCAGACTAGCTCCCAGGCTCCTGGAAATCAGTAAAAATGCTGGTTAAGGAGCGTAGGTGACACCGCCCATACCCTGGGCTTGGTGCACAACCCGTCCACCCGATCCTGTATATATATTTCCCCCACCCTTCCTGGATATATATTGGCGTTAAAGCTTAATGACATAATAATTATATTATGGCCTTATAGCTCTAAGACAGGGCTAATGCATGCATATGGCTCTAATTCATGGCAGACGTCCTGATTGGATGTGGCCCTAATGGCATGTACATAAATTAAGCAGTGTCCCAGAAATAATGATTCATGAGACCACCTTTTGAAAAATCATGTTAGATATTCAACACAAATGAGTATATTTTATATACCGCATATTACCTGGCCCATACATTAATTGTTTGTACCTGCTATAGATGTCCAGTCCTCGATTGGCAGATTTCCAAGCATTATCTAACTTGATTTTCCAAAAGGTGGTCACCATCACACTGGATTTATCAGACATTTTAGACTAGCTCCCAGGCTCCTGGAAAACAGTAAAAATGCTGGTTAAGGACCGTAGGTGCCTACGCCCATGTTCTGCGCTTGGTGCACAAACGGTCCATCCGATCCTGTATGTATATCCCCCCCTCCTGGATATTATTGGGGTTATTAAGCTTAATGACATACTATATTATGGCCTAGGTCTTACAGAAGACAGGGCTAATGCATGCATATGGCTCTAATTAATGGCAGACGTCCTAATTGCATGTACATAAATTAAGCAGTGTCCCAGAAATAATTATTAATGAGACCACCTTTTGAAAAATCATGTTAGATATTGAATACAAATGAGTATATTTTATATACCGCATATTACCTGGCCCATACATTAATTGTTTGTACCTGCTACAGATGTCCAGTCCTCGATTGGCAGATTTCCAAGCATTATCTAACTTGATTTTCCAAAAGGTGGTCACCATCACACTGGATTGATCAGACATTTCAGACTAGCTCCCAGGCTCCTGGAAATCAGTAAAAATGCTGGTTAAGGAGCGTAGGTGACACCGCCCATACCCTGGGCTTGGTGCACAACCCGTCCACCCGATCCTGTATATATATATTTCCCCCACCCTTCCTGGATATATATTGGCGTTAAAGCTTAATGACATAATAATTATATTATGGCCTTATAGCTCTAAGACAGGGCTAATGCATGCATATGGCTCTAATTCATGGCAGACGTCCTGATTGGATGTGGCCCTAATGGCATGTACATAAATTAAGCAGTGTCCCAGAAATAATGATTCATGAGACCACCTTTTGAAAAATCATGTTAGATATTCAACACAAATGAGTATATTTTATATACCGCATATTACCTGGCCCATACATTAATTGTTTGTACCTGCTATAGATGTCCAGTCCTCGATTGGCAGATTTCCAAGCATTATCTAACTTGATTTTCCAAAAGGTGGTCACCATCACACTGGATTTATCAGACATTTTAGACTAGCTCCCAGGCTCCTGGAAAACAGTAAAAATGCTGGTTAAGGACCGTAGGTGCCTACGCCCATGTTCTGCGCTTGGTGCACAAACGGTCCATCCGATCCTGTATGTATATCCCCCCCTCCTGGATATTATTGGGGTTATTAAGCTTAATGACATACTATATTATGGCCTAGGTCTTACAGAAGACAGGGCTAATGCATGCATATGGCTCTAATTAATGGCAGACGTCCTAATTGCATGTACATAAATTAAGCAGTGTCCCAGAAATAATTATTAATGAGACCACCTTTTGAAAAATCATGTTAGATATTGAATACAAATGAGTATATTTTATATACCGCATATTACCTGGCCCATACATTAATTGTTTGTACCTGCTACAGATGTCCAGTCCTCGATTGGCAGATTTCCAAGCATTATCTAACTTGATTTTCCAAAAGGTGGTCACCATCACACTGGATTGATCAGACATTTCAGACTAGCTCCCAGGCTCCTGGAAATCAGTAAAAATGCTGGTTAAGGAGCGTAGGTGACACCGCCCATACCCTGGGCTTGGTGCACAACCCGTCCACCCGATCCTGTATATATATATTTCCCCCACCCTTCCTGGATATATATTGGCGTTAAAGCTTAATGACATAATAATTATATTATGGCCTTATAGCTCTAAGACAGGGCTAATGCATGCATATGGCTCTAATTCATGGCAGACGTCCTGATTGGATGTGGCCCTAATGGCATGTACATAAATTAAGCAGTGTCCCAGAAATAATGATTCATGAGACCACCTTTTGAAAAATCATGTTAGATATTCAACACAAATGAGTATATTTTATATACCGCATATTACCTGGCCCATACATTAATTGTTTGTACCTGCTATAGATGTCCAGTCCTCGATTGGCAGATTTCCAAGCATTATCTAACTTGATTTTCCAAAAGGTGGTCACCATCACACTGGATTTATCAGACATTTTAGACTAGCTCCCAGGCTCCTGGAAAACAGTAAAAATGCTGGTTAAGGACCGTAGGTGCCTACGCCCATGTTCTGCGCTTGGTGCACAAACGGTCCATCCGATCCTGTATGTATATCCCCCCCTCCTGGATATTATTGGGGTTATTAAGCTTAATGACATACTATATTATGGCCTAGGTCTTACAGAAGACAGGGCTAATGCATGCATATGGCTCTAATTAATGGCAGACGTCCTAATTGCATGTACATAAATTAAGCAGTGTCCCAGAAATAATTATTAATGAGACCACCTTTTGAAAAATCATGTTAGATATTGAATACAAATGAGTATATTTTATATACCGCATATTACCTGGCCCATACATTAATTGTTTGTACCTGCTACAGATGTCCAGTCCTCGATTGGCAGATTTCCAAGCATTATCTAACTTGATTTTCCAAAAGGTGGTCACCATCACACTGGATTGATCAGACATTTCAGACTAGCTCCCAGGCTCCTGGAAATCAGTAAAAATGCTGGTTAAGGAGCGTAGGTGACACCGCCCATACCCTGGGCTTGGTGCACAACCCGTCCACCCGATCCTGTATATATATATTTCCCCCACCCTTCCTGGATATATATTGGCGTTAAAGCTTAATGACATAATAATTATATTATGGCCTTATAGCTCTAAGACAGGGCTAATGCATGCATATGGCTCTAATTCATGGCAGACGTCCTGATTGGATGTGGCCCTAATGGCATGTACATAAATTAAGCAGTGTCCCAGAAATAATGATTCATGAGACCACCTTTTGAAAAATCATGTTAGATATTCAACACAAATGAGTATATTTTATATACCGCATATTACCTGGCCCATACATTAATTGTTTGTACCTGCTATAGATGTCCAGTCCTCGATTGGCAGATTTCCAAGCATTATCTAACTTGATTTTCCAAAAGGTGGTCACCATCACACTGGATTTATCAGACATTTTAGACTAGCTCCCAGGCTCCTGGAAAACAGTAAAAATGCTGGTTAAGGACCGTAGGTGCCTACGCCCATGTTCTGCGCTTGGTGCACAAACGGTCCATCCGATCCTGTATGTATATCCCCCCCTCCTGGATATTATTGGGGTTATTAAGCTTAATGACATACTATATTATGGCCTAGGTCTTACAGAAGACAGGGCTAATGCATGCATATGGCTCTAATTAATGGCAGACGTCCTAATTGCATGTACATAAATTAAGCAGTGTCCCAGAAATAATTATTAATGAGACCACCTTTTGAAAAATCATGTTAGATATTGAATACAAATGAGTATATTTTATATACCGCATATTACCTGGCCCATACATTAATTGTTTGTACCTGCTACAGATGTCCAGTCCTCGATTGGCAGATTTCCAAGCATTATCTAACTTGATTTTCCAAAAGGTGGTCACCATCACACTGGATTGATCAGACATTTCAGACTAGCTCCCAGGCTCCTGGAAATCAGTAAAAATGCTGGTTAAGGAGCGTAGGTGACACCGCCCATACCCTGGGCTTGGTGCACAACCCGTCCACCCGATCCTGTATATATATATTTCCCCCACCCTTCCTGGATATATATTGGCGTTAAAGCTTAATGACATAATAATTATATTATGGCCTTATAGCTCTAAGACAGGGCTAATGCATGCATATGGCTCTAATTCATGGCAGACGTCCTGATTGGATGTGGCCCTAATGGCATGTACATAAATTAAGCAGTGTCCCAGAAATAATGATTCATGAGACCACCTTTTGAAAAATCATGTTAGATATTCAACACAAATGAGTATATTTTATATACCGCATATTACCTGGCCCATACATTAATTGTTTGTACCTGCTATAGATGTCCAGTCCTCGATTGGCAGATTTCCAAGCATTATCTAACTTGATTTTCCAAAAGGTGGTCACCATCACACTGGATTTATCAGACATTTTAGACTAGCTCCCAGGCTCCTGGAAAACAGTAAAAATGCTGGTTAAGGACCGTAGGTGCCTACGCCCATGTTCTGCGCTTGGTGCACAAACGGTCCATCCGATCCTGTATGTATATCCCCCCCTCCTGGATATTATTGGGGTTATTAAGCTTAATGACATACTATATTATGGCCTAGGTCTTACAGAAGACAGGGCTAATGCATGCATATGGCTCTAATTAATGGCAGACGTCCTAATTGCATGTACATAAATTAAGCAGTGTCCCAGAAATAATTATTAATGAGACCACCTTTTGAAAAATCATGTTAGATATTGAATACAAATGAGTATATTTTATATACCGCATATTACCTGGCCCATACATTAATTGTTTGTACCTGCTACAGATGTCCAGTCCTCGATTGGCAGATTTCCAAGCATTATCTAACTTGATTTTCCAAAAGGTGGTCACCATCACACTGGATTGATCAGACATTTCAGACTAGCTCCCAGGCTCCTGGAAATCAGTAAAAATGCTGGTTAAGGAGCGTAGGTGACACCGCCCATACCCTGGGCTTGGTGCACAACCCGTCCACCCGATCCTGTATATATATATTTCCCCCACCCTTCCTGGATATATATTGGCGTTAAAGCTTAATGACATAATAATTATATTATGGCCTTATAGCTCTAAGACAGGGCTAATGCATGCATATGGCTCTAATTCATGGCAGACGTCCTGATTGGATGTGGCCCTAATGGCATGTACATAAATTAAGCAGTGTCCCAGAAATAATGATTCATGAGACCACCTTTTGAAAAATCATGTTAGATATTCAACACAAATGAGTATATTTTATATACCGCATATTACCTGGCCCATACATTAATTGTTTGTACCTGCTATAGATGTCCAGTCCTCGATTGGCAGATTTCCAAGCATTATCTAACTTGATTTTCCAAAAGGTGGTCACCATCACACTGGATTTATCAGACATTTTAGACTAGCTCCCAGGCTCCTGGAAAACAGTAAAAATGCTGGTTAAGGACCGTAGGTGCCTACGCCCATGTTCTGCGCTTGGTGCACAAACGGTCCATCCGATCCTGTATGTATATCCCCCCCTCCTGGATATTATTGGGGTTATTAAGCTTAATGACATACTATATTATGGCCTAGGTCTTACAGAAGACAGGGCTAATGCATGCATATGGCTCTAATTAATGGCAGACGTCCTAATTGCATGTACATAAATTAAGCAGTGTCCCAGAAATAATTATTAATGAGACCACCTTTTGAAAAATCATGTTAGATATTGAATACAAATGAGTATATTTTATATACCGCATATTACCTGGCCCATACATTAATTGTTTGTACCTGCTACAGATGTCCAGTCCTCGATTGGCAGATTTCCAAGCATTATCTAACTTGATTTTCCAAAAGGTGGTCACCATCACACTGGATTGATCAGACATTTCAGACTAGCTCCCAGGCTCCTGGAAATCAGTAAAAATGCTGGTTAAGGAGCGTAGGTGACACCGCCCATACCCTGGGCTTGGTGCACAACCCGTCCACCCGATCCTGTATATATATATTTCCCCCACCCTTCCTGGATATATATTGGCGTTAAAGCTTAATGACATAATAATTATATTATGGCCTTATAGCTCTAAGACAGGGCTAATGCATGCATATGGCTCTAATTCATGGCAGACGTCCTGATTGGATGTGGCCCTAATGGCATGTACATAAATTAAGCAGTGTCCCAGAAATAATGATTCATGAGACCACCTTTTGAAAAATCATGTTAGATATTCAACACAAATGAGTATATTTTATATACCGCATATTACCTGGCCCATACATTAATTGTTTGTACCTGCTATAGATGTCCAGTCCTCGATTGGCAGATTTCCAAGCATTATCTAACTTGATTTTCCAAAAGGTGGTCACCATCACACTGGATTTATCAGACATTTTAGACTAGCTCCCAGGCTCCTGGAAAACAGTAAAAATGCTGGTTAAGGACCGTAGGTGCCTACGCCCATGTTCTGCGCTTGGTGCACAAACGGTCCATCCGATCCTGTATGTATATCCCCCCCTCCTGGATATTATTGGGGTTATTAAGCTTAATGACATACTATATTATGGCCTAGGTCTTACAGAAGACAGGGCTAATGCATGCATATGGCTCTAATTAATGGCAGACGTCCTAATTGCATGTACATAAATTAAGCAGTGTCCCAGAAATAATTATTAATGAGACCACCTTTTGAAAAATCATGTTAGATATTGAATACAAATGAGTATATTTTATATACCGCATATTACCTGGCCCATACATTAATTGTTTGTACCTGCTACAGATGTCCAGTCCTCGATTGGCAGATTTCCAAGCATTATCTAACTTGATTTTCCAAAAGGTGGTCACCATCACACTGGATTGATCAGACATTTCAGACTAGCTCCCAGGCTCCTGGAAATCAGTAAAAATGCTGGTTAAGGAGCGTAGGTGACACCGCCCATACCCTGGGCTTGGTGCACAACCCGTCCACCCGATCCTGTATATATATATTTCCCCCACCCTTCCTGGATATATATTGGCGTTAAAGCTTAATGACATAATAATTATATTATGGCCTTATAGCTCTAAGACAGGGCTAATGCATGCATATGGCTCTAATTCATGGCAGACGTCCTGATTGGATGTGGCCCTAATGGCATGTACATAAATTAAGCAGTGTCCCAGAAATAATGATTCATGAGACCACCTTTTGAAAAATCATGTTAGATATTCAACACAAATGAGTATATTTTATATACCGCATATTACCTGGCCCATACATTAATTGTTTGTACCTGCTATAGATGTCCAGTCCTCGATTGGCAGATTTCCAAGCATTATCTAACTTGATTTTCCAAAAGGTGGTCACCATCACACTGGATTTATCAGACATTTTAGACTAGCTCCCAGGCTCCTGGAAAACAGTAAAAATGCTGGTTAAGGACCGTAGGTGCCTACGCCCATGTTCTGCGCTTGGTGCACAAACGGTCCATCCGATCCTGTATGTATATCCCCCCCTCCTGGATATTATTGGGGTTATTAAGCTTAATGACATACTATATTATGGCCTAGGTCTTACAGAAGACAGGGCTAATGCATGCATATGGCTCTAATTAATGGCAGACGTCCTAATTGCATGTACATAAATTAAGCAGTGTCCCAGAAATAATTATTAATGAGACCACCTTTTGAAAAATCATGTTAGATATTGAATACAAATGAGTATATTTTATATACCGCATATTACCTGGCCCATACATTAATTGTTTGTACCTGCTACAGATGTCCAGTCCTCGATTGGCAGATTTCCAAGCATTATCTAACTTGATTTTCCAAAAGGTGGTCACCATCACACTGGATTGATCAGACATTTCAGACTAGCTCCCAGGCTCCTGGAAATCAGTAAAAATGCTGGTTAAGGAGCGTAGGTGACACCGCCCATACCCTGGGCTTGGTGCACAACCCGTCCACCCGATCCTGTATATATATATTTCCCCCACCCTTCCTGGATATATATTGGCGTTAAAGCTTAATGACATAATAATTATATTATGGCCTTATAGCTCTAAGACAGGGCTAATGCATGCATATGGCTCTAATTCATGGCAGACGTCCTGATTGGATGTGGCCCTAATGGCATGTACATAAATTAAGCAGTGTCCCAGAAATAATGATTCATGAGACCACCTTTTGAAAAATCATGTTAGATATTCAACACAAATGAGTATATTTTATATACCGCATATTACCTGGCCCATACATTAATTGTTTGTACCTGCTATAGATGTCCAGTCCTCGATTGGCAGATTTCCAAGCATTATCTAACTTGATTTTCCAAAAGGTGGTCACCATCACACTGGATTTATCAGACATTTTAGACTAGCTCCCAGGCTCCTGGAAAACAGTAAAAATGCTGGTTAAGGACCGTAGGTGCCTACGCCCATGTTCTGCGCTTGGTGCACAAACGGTCCATCCGATCCTGTATGTATATCCCCCCCTCCTGGATATTATTGGGGTTATTAAGCTTAATGACATACTATATTATGGCCTAGGTCTTACAGAAGACAGGGCTAATGCATGCATATGGCTCTAATTAATGGCAGACGTCCTAATTGCATGTACATAAATTAAGCAGTGTCCCAGAAATAATTATTAATGAGACCACCTTTTGAAAAATCATGTTAGATATTGAATACAAATGAGTATATTTTATATACCGCATATTACCTGGCCCATACATTAATTGTTTGTACCTGCTACAGATGTCCAGTCCTCGATTGGCAGATTTCCAAGCATTATCTAACTTGATTTTCCAAAAGGTGGTCACCATCACACTGGATTGATCAGACATTTCAGACTAGCTCCCAGGCTCCTGGAAATCAGTAAAAATGCTGGTTAAGGAGCGTAGGTGACACCGCCCATACCCTGGGCTTGGTGCACAACCCGTCCACCCGATCCTGTATATATATATTTCCCCCACCCTTCCTGGATATATATTGGCGTTAAAGCTTAATGACATAATAATTATATTATGGCCTTATAGCTCTAAGACAGGGCTAATGCATGCATATGGCTCTAATTCATGGCAGACGTCCTGATTGGATGTGGCCCTAATGGCATGTACATAAATTAAGCAGTGTCCCAGAAATAATGATTCATGAGACCACCTTTTGAAAAATCATGTTAGATATTCAACACAAATGAGTATATTTTATATACCGCATATTACCTGGCCCATACATTAATTGTTTGTACCTGCTATAGATGTCCAGTCCTCGATTGGCAGATTTCCAAGCATTATCTAACTTGATTTTCCAAAAGGTGGTCACCATCACACTGGATTTATCAGACATTTTAGACTAGCTCCCAGGCTCCTGGAAAACAGTAAAAATGCTGGTTAAGGACCGTAGGTGCCTACGCCCATGTTCTGCGCTTGGTGCACAAACGGTCCATCCGATCCTGTATGTATATCCCCCCCTCCTGGATATTATTGGGGTTATTAAGCTTAATGACATACTATATTATGGCCTAGGTCTTACAGAAGACAGGGCTAATGCATGCATATGGCTCTAATTAATGGCAGACGTCCTAATTGCATGTACATAAATTAAGCAGTGTCCCAGAAATAATTATTAATGAGACCACCTTTTGAAAAATCATGTTAGATATTGAATACAAATGAGTATATTTTATATACCGCATATTACCTGGCCCATACATTAATTGTTTGTACCTGCTACAGATGTCCAGTCCTCGATTGGCAGATTTCCAAGCATTATCTAACTTGATTTTCCAAAAGGTGGTCACCATCACACTGGATTGATCAGACATTTCAGACTAGCTCCCAGGCTCCTGGAAATCAGTAAAAATGCTGGTTAAGGAGCGTAGGTGACACCGCCCATACCCTGGGCTTGGTGCACAACCCGTCCACCCGATCCTGTATATATATATTTCCCCCACCCTTCCTGGATATATATTGGCGTTAAAGCTTAATGACATAATAATTATATTATGGCCTTATAGCTCTAAGACAGGGCTAATGCATGCATATGGCTCTAATTCATGGCAGACGTCCTGATTGGATGTGGCCCTAATGGCATGTACATAAATTAAGCAGTGTCCCAGAAATAATGATTCATGAGACCACCTTTTGAAAAATCATGTTAGATATTCAACACAAATGAGTATATTTTATATACCGCATATTACCTGGCCCATACATTAATTGTTTGTACCTGCTATAGATGTCCAGTCCTCGATTGGCAGATTTCCAAGCATTATCTAACTTGATTTTCCAAAAGGTGGTCACCATCACACTGGATTTATCAGACATTTTAGACTAGCTCCCAGGCTCCTGGAAAACAGTAAAAATGCTGGTTAAGGACCGTAGGTGCCTACGCCCATGTTCTGCGCTTGGTGCACAAACGGTCCATCCGATCCTGTATGTATATCCCCCCCTCCTGGATATTATTGGGGTTATTAAGCTTAATGACATACTATATTATGGCCTAGGTCTTACAGAAGACAGGGCTAATGCATGCATATGGCTCTAATTAATGGCAGACGTCCTAATTGCATGTACATAAATTAAGCAGTGTCCCAGAAATAATTATTAATGAGACCACCTTTTGAAAAATCATGTTAGATATTGAATACAAATGAGTATATTTTATATACCGCATATTACCTGGCCCATACATTAATTGTTTGTACCTGCTACAGATGTCCAGTCCTCGATTGGCAGATTTCCAAGCATTATCTAACTTGATTTTCCAAAAGGTGGTCACCATCACACTGGATTGATCAGACATTTCAGACTAGCTCCCAGGCTCCTGGAAATCAGTAAAAATGCTGGTTAAGGAGCGTAGGTGACACCGCCCATACCCTGGGCTTGGTGCACAACCCGTCCACCCGATCCTGTATATATATATTTCCCCCACCCTTCCTGGATATATATTGGCGTTAAAGCTTAATGACATAATAATTATATTATGGCCTTATAGCTCTAAGACAGGGCTAATGCATGCATATGGCTCTAATTCATGGCAGACGTCCTGATTGGATGTGGCCCTAATGGCATGTACATAAATTAAGCAGTGTCCCAGAAATAATGATTCATGAGACCACCTTTTGAAAAATCATGTTAGATATTCAACACAAATGAGTATATTTTATATACCGCATATTACCTGGCCCATACATTAATTGTTTGTACCTGCTATAGATGTCCAGTCCTCGATTGGCAGATTTCCAAGCATTATCTAACTTGATTTTCCAAAAGGTGGTCACCATCACACTGGATTTATCAGACATTTTAGACTAGCTCCCAGGCTCCTGGAAAACAGTAAAAATGCTGGTTAAGGACCGTAGGTGCCTACGCCCATGTTCTGCGCTTGGTGCACAAACGGTCCATCCGATCCTGTATGTATATCCCCCCCTCCTGGATATTATTGGGGTTATTAAGCTTAATGACATACTATATTATGGCCTAGGTCTTACAGAAGACAGGGCTAATGCATGCATATGGCTCTAATTAATGGCAGACGTCCTAATTGCATGTACATAAATTAAGCAGTGTCCCAGAAATAATTATTAATGAGACCACCTTTTGAAAAATCATGTTAGATATTGAATACAAATGAGTATATTTTATATACCGCATATTACCTGGCCCATACATTAATTGTTTGTACCTGCTACAGATGTCCAGTCCTCGATTGGCAGATTTCCAAGCATTATCTAACTTGATTTTCCAAAAGGTGGTCACCATCACACTGGATTGATCAGACATTTCAGACTAGCTCCCAGGCTCCTGGAAATCAGTAAAAATGCTGGTTAAGGAGCGTAGGTGACACCGCCCATACCCTGGGCTTGGTGCACAACCCGTCCACCCGATCCTGTATATATATATTTCCCCCACCCTTCCTGGATATATATTGGCGTTAAAGCTTAATGACATAATAATTATATTATGGCCTTATAGCTCTAAGACAGGGCTAATGCATGCATATGGCTCTAATTCATGGCAGACGTCCTGATTGGATGTGGCCCTAATGGCATGTACATAAATTAAGCAGTGTCCCAGAAATAATGATTCATGAGACCACCTTTTGAAAAATCATGTTAGATATTCAACACAAATGAGTATATTTTATATACCGCATATTACCTGGCCCATACATTAATTGTTTGTACCTGCTATAGATGTCCAGTCCTCGATTGGCAGATTTCCAAGCATTATCTAACTTGATTTTCCAAAAGGTGGTCACCATCACACTGGATTTATCAGACATTTTAGACTAGCTCCCAGGCTCCTGGAAAACAGTAAAAATGCTGGTTAAGGACCGTAGGTGCCTACGCCCATGTTCTGCGCTTGGTGCACAAACGGTCCATCCGATCCTGTATGTATATCCCCCCCTCCTGGATATTATTGGGGTTATTAAGCTTAATGACATACTATATTATGGCCTAGGTCTTACAGAAGACAGGGCTAATGCATGCATATGGCTCTAATTAATGGCAGACGTCCTAATTGCATGTACATAAATTAAGCAGTGTCCCAGAAATAATTATTAATGAGACCACCTTTTGAAAAATCATGTTAGATATTGAATACAAATGAGTATATTTTATATACCGCATATTACCTGGCCCATACATTAATTGTTTGTACCTGCTACAGATGTCCAGTCCTCGATTGGCAGATTTCCAAGCATTATCTAACTTGATTTTCCAAAAGGTGGTCACCATCACACTGGATTGATCAGACATTTCAGACTAGCTCCCAGGCTCCTGGAAATCAGTAAAAATGCTGGTTAAGGAGCGTAGGTGACACCGCCCATACCCTGGGCTTGGTGCACAACCCGTCCACCCGATCCTGTATATATATATTTCCCCCACCCTTCCTGGATATATATTGGCGTTAAAGCTTAATGACATAATAATTATATTATGGCCTTATAGCTCTAAGACAGGGCTAATGCATGCATATGGCTCTAATTCATGGCAGACGTCCTGATTGGATGTGGCCCTAATGGCATGTACATAAATTAAGCAGTGTCCCAGAAATAATGATTCATGAGACCACCTTTTGAAAAATCATGTTAGATATTCAACACAAATGAGTATATTTTATATACCGCATATTACCTGGCCCATACATTAATTGTTTGTACCTGCTATAGATGTCCAGTCCTCGATTGGCAGATTTCCAAGCATTATCTAACTTGATTTTCCAAAAGGTGGTCACCATCACACTGGATTTATCAGACATTTTAGACTAGCTCCCAGGCTCCTGGAAAACAGTAAAAATGCTGGTTAAGGACCGTAGGTGCCTACGCCCATGTTCTGCGCTTGGTGCACAAACGGTCCATCCGATCCTGTATGTATATCCCCCCCTCCTGGATATTATTGGGGTTATTAAGCTTAATGACATACTATATTATGGCCTAGGTCTTACAGAAGACAGGGCTAATGCATGCATATGGCTCTAATTAATGGCAGACGTCCTAATTGCATGTACATAAATTAAGCAGTGTCCCAGAAATAATTATTAATGAGACCACCTTTTGAAAAATCATGTTAGATATTGAATACAAATGAGTATATTTTATATACCGCATATTACCTGGCCCATACATTAATTGTTTGTACCTGCTACAGATGTCCAGTCCTCGATTGGCAGATTTCCAAGCATTATCTAACTTGATTTTCCAAAAGGTGGTCACCATCACACTGGATTGATCAGACATTTCAGACTAGCTCCCAGGCTCCTGGAAATCAGTAAAAATGCTGGTTAAGGAGCGTAGGTGACACCGCCCATACCCTGGGCTTGGTGCACAACCCGTCCACCCGATCCTGTATATATATATTTCCCCCACCCTTCCTGGATATATATTGGCGTTAAAGCTTAATGACATAATAATTATATTATGGCCTTATAGCTCTAAGACAGGGCTAATGCATGCATATGGCTCTAATTCATGGCAGACGTCCTGATTGGATGTGGCCCTAATGGCATGTACATAAATTAAGCAGTGTCCCAGAAATAATGATTCATGAGACCACCTTTTGAAAAATCATGTTAGATATTCAACACAAATGAGTATATTTTATATACCGCATATTACCTGGCCCATACATTAATTGTTTGTACCTGCTATAGATGTCCAGTCCTCGATTGGCAGATTTCCAAGCATTATCTAACTTGATTTTCCAAAAGGTGGTCACCATCACACTGGATTTATCAGACATTTTAGACTAGCTCCCAGGCTCCTGGAAAACAGTAAAAATGCTGGTTAAGGACCGTAGGTGCCTACGCCCATGTTCTGCGCTTGGTGCACAAACGGTCCATCCGATCCTGTATGTATATCCCCCCCTCCTGGATATTATTGGGGTTATTAAGCTTAATGACATACTATATTATGGCCTAGGTCTTACAGAAGACAGGGCTAATGCATGCATATGGCTCTAATTAATGGCAGACGTCCTAATTGCATGTACATAAATTAAGCAGTGTCCCAGAAATAATTATTAATGAGACCACCTTTTGAAAAATCATGTTAGATATTGAATACAAATGAGTATATTTTATATACCGCATATTACCTGGCCCATACATTAATTGTTTGTACCTGCTACAGATGTCCAGTCCTCGATTGGCAGATTTCCAAGCATTATCTAACTTGATTTTCCAAAAGGTGGTCACCATCACACTGGATTGATCAGACATTTCAGACTAGCTCCCAGGCTCCTGGAAATCAGTAAAAATGCTGGTTAAGGAGCGTAGGTGACACCGCCCATACCCTGGGCTTGGTGCACAACCCGTCCACCCGATCCTGTATATATATATTTCCCCCACCCTTCCTGGATATATATTGGCGTTAAAGCTTAATGACATAATAATTATATTATGGCCTTATAGCTCTAAGACAGGGCTAATGCATGCATATGGCTCTAATTCATGGCAGACGTCCTGATTGGATGTGGCCCTAATGGCATGTACATAAATTAAGCAGTGTCCCAGAAATAATGATTCATGAGACCACCTTTTGAAAAATCATGTTAGATATTCAACACAAATGAGTATATTTTATATACCGCATATTACCTGGCCCATACATTAATTGTTTGTACCTGCTATAGATGTCCAGTCCTCGATTGGCAGATTTCCAAGCATTATCTAACTTGATTTTCCAAAAGGTGGTCACCATCACACTGGATTTATCAGACATTTTAGACTAGCTCCCAGGCTCCTGGAAAACAGTAAAAATGCTGGTTAAGGACCGTAGGTGCCTACGCCCATGTTCTGCGCTTGGTGCACAAACGGTCCATCCGATCCTGTATGTATATCCCCCCCTCCTGGATATTATTGGGGTTATTAAGCTTAATGACATACTATATTATGGCCTAGGTCTTACAGAAGACAGGGCTAATGCATGCATATGGCTCTAATTAATGGCAGACGTCCTAATTGCATGTACATAAATTAAGCAGTGTCCCAGAAATAATTATTAATGAGACCACCTTTTGAAAAATCATGTTAGATATTGAATACAAATGAGTATATTTTATATACCGCATATTACCTGGCCCATACATTAATTGTTTGTACCTGCTACAGATGTCCAGTCCTCGATTGGCAGATTTCCAAGCATTATCTAACTTGATTTTCCAAAAGGTGGTCACCATCACACTGGATTGATCAGACATTTCAGACTAGCTCCCAGGCTCCTGGAAATCAGTAAAAATGCTGGTTAAGGAGCGTAGGTGACACCGCCCATACCCTGGGCTTGGTGCACAACCCGTCCACCCGATCCTGTATATATATATTTCCCCCACCCTTCCTGGATATATATTGGCGTTAAAGCTTAATGACATAATAATTATATTATGGCCTTATAGCTCTAAGACAGGGCTAATGCATGCATATGGCTCTAATTCATGGCAGACGTCCTGATTGGATGTGGCCCTAATGGCATGTACATAAATTAAGCAGTGTCCCAGAAATAATGATTCATGAGACCACCTTTTGAAAAATCATGTTAGATATTCAACACAAATGAGTATATTTTATATACCGCATATTACCTGGCCCATACATTAATTGTTTGTACCTGCTATAGATGTCCAGTCCTCGATTGGCAGATTTCCAAGCATTATCTAACTTGATTTTCCAAAAGGTGGTCACCATCACACTGGATTTATCAGACATTTTAGACTAGCTCCCAGGCTCCTGGAAAACAGTAAAAATGCTGGTTAAGGACCGTAGGTGCCTACGCCCATGTTCTGCGCTTGGTGCACAAACGGTCCATCCGATCCTGTATGTATATCCCCCCCTCCTGGATATTATTGGGGTTATTAAGCTTAATGACATACTATATTATGGCCTAGGTCTTACAGAAGACAGGGCTAATGCATGCATATGGCTCTAATTAATGGCAGACGTCCTAATTGCATGTACATAAATTAAGCAGTGTCCCAGAAATAATTATTAATGAGACCACCTTTTGAAAAATCATGTTAGATATTGAATACAAATGAGTATATTTTATATACCGCATATTACCTGGCCCATACATTAATTGTTTGTACCTGCTACAGATGTCCAGTCCTCGATTGGCAGATTTCCAAGCATTATCTAACTTGATTTTCCAAAAGGTGGTCACCATCACACTGGATTGATCAGACATTTCAGACTAGCTCCCAGGCTCCTGGAAATCAGTAAAAATGCTGGTTAAGGAGCGTAGGTGACACCGCCCATACCCTGGGCTTGGTGCACAACCCGTCCACCCGATCCTGTATATATATATTTCCCCCACCCTTCCTGGATATATATTGGCGTTAAAGCTTAATGACATAATAATTATATTATGGCCTTATAGCTCTAAGACAGGGCTAATGCATGCATATGGCTCTAATTCATGGCAGACGTCCTGATTGGATGTGGCCCTAATGGCATGTACATAAATTAAGCAGTGTCCCAGAAATAATGATTCATGAGACCACCTTTTGAAAAATCATGTTAGATATTCAACACAAATGAGTATATTTTATATACCGCATATTACCTGGCCCATACATTAATTGTTTGTACCTGCTATAGATGTCCAGTCCTCGATTGGCAGATTTCCAAGCATTATCTAACTTGATTTTCCAAAAGGTGGTCACCATCACACTGGATTTATCAGACATTTTAGACTAGCTCCCAGGCTCCTGGAAAACAGTAAAAATGCTGGTTAAGGACCGTAGGTGCCTACGCCCATGTTCTGCGCTTGGTGCACAAACGGTCCATCCGATCCTGTATGTATATCCCCCCCTCCTGGATATTATTGGGGTTATTAAGCTTAATGACATACTATATTATGGCCTAGGTCTTACAGAAGACAGGGCTAATGCATGCATATGGCTCTAATTAATGGCAGACGTCCTAATTGCATGTACATAAATTAAGCAGTGTCCCAGAAATAATTATTAATGAGACCACCTTTTGAAAAATCATGTTAGATATTGAATACAAATGAGTATATTTTATATACCGCATATTACCTGGCCCATACATTAATTGTTTGTACCTGCTACAGATGTCCAGTCCTCGATTGGCAGATTTCCAAGCATTATCTAACTTGATTTTCCAAAAGGTGGTCACCATCACACTGGATTGATCAGACATTTCAGACTAGCTCCCAGGCTCCTGGAAATCAGTAAAAATGCTGGTTAAGGAGCGTAGGTGACACCGCCCATACCCTGGGCTTGGTGCACAACCCGTCCACCCGATCCTGTATATATATATTTCCCCCACCCTTCCTGGATATATATTGGCGTTAAAGCTTAATGACATAATAATTATATTATGGCCTTATAGCTCTAAGACAGGGCTAATGCATGCATATGGCTCTAATTCATGGCAGACGTCCTGATTGGATGTGGCCCTAATGGCATGTACATAAATTAAGCAGTGTCCCAGAAATAATGATTCATGAGACCACCTTTTGAAAAATCATGTTAGATATTCAACACAAATGAGTATATTTTATATACCGCATATTACCTGGCCCATACATTAATTGTTTGTACCTGCTATAGATGTCCAGTCCTCGATTGGCAGATTTCCAAGCATTATCTAACTTGATTTTCCAAAAGGTGGTCACCATCACACTGGATTTATCAGACATTTTAGACTAGCTCCCAGGCTCCTGGAAAACAGTAAAAATGCTGGTTAAGGACCGTAGGTGCCTACGCCCATGTTCTGCGCTTGGTGCACAAACGGTCCATCCGATCCTGTATGTATATCCCCCCCTCCTGGATATTATTGGGGTTATTAAGCTTAATGACATACTATATTATGGCCTAGGTCTTACAGAAGACAGGGCTAATGCATGCATATGGCTCTAATTAATGGCAGACGTCCTAATTGCATGTACATAAATTAAGCAGTGTCCCAGAAATAATTATTAATGAGACCACCTTTTGAAAAATCATGTTAGATATTGAATACAAATGAGTATATTTTATATACCGCATATTACCTGGCCCATACATTAATTGTTTGTACCTGCTACAGATGTCCAGTCCTCGATTGGCAGATTTCCAAGCATTATCTAACTTGATTTTCCAAAAGGTGGTCACCATCACACTGGATTGATCAGACATTTCAGACTAGCTCCCAGGCTCCTGGAAATCAGTAAAAATGCTGGTTAAGGAGCGTAGGTGACACCGCCCATACCCTGGGCTTGGTGCACAACCCGTCCACCCGATCCTGTATATATATATTTCCCCCACCCTTCCTGGATATATATTGGCGTTAAAGCTTAATGACATAATAATTATATTATGGCCTTATAGCTCTAAGACAGGGCTAATGCATGCATATGGCTCTAATTCATGGCAGACGTCCTGATTGGATGTGGCCCTAATGGCATGTACATAAATTAAGCAGTGTCCCAGAAATAATGATTCATGAGACCACCTTTTGAAAAATCATGTTAGATATTCAACACAAATGAGTATATTTTATATACCGCATATTACCTGGCCCATACATTAATTGTTTGTACCTGCTATAGATGTCCAGTCCTCGATTGGCAGATTTCCAAGCATTATCTAACTTGATTTTCCAAAAGGTGGTCACCATCACACTGGATTTATCAGACATTTTAGACTAGCTCCCAGGCTCCTGGAAAACAGTAAAAATGCTGGTTAAGGACCGTAGGTGCCTACGCCCATGTTCTGCGCTTGGTGCACAAACGGTCCATCCGATCCTGTATGTATATCCCCCCCTCCTGGATATTATTGGGGTTATTAAGCTTAATGACATACTATATTATGGCCTAGGTCTTACAGAAGACAGGGCTAATGCATGCATATGGCTCTAATTAATGGCAGACGTCCTAATTGCATGTACATAAATTAAGCAGTGTCCCAGAAATAATTATTAATGAGACCACCTTTTGAAAAATCATGTTAGATATTGAATACAAATGAGTATATTTTATATACCGCATATTACCTGGCCCATACATTAATTGTTTGTACCTGCTACAGATGTCCAGTCCTCGATTGGCAGATTTCCAAGCATTATCTAACTTGATTTTCCAAAAGGTGGTCACCATCACACTGGATTGATCAGACATTTCAGACTAGCTCCCAGGCTCCTGGAAATCAGTAAAAATGCTGGTTAAGGAGCGTAGGTGACACCGCCCATACCCTGGGCTTGGTGCACAACCCGTCCACCCGATCCTGTATATATATATTTCCCCCACCCTTCCTGGATATATATTGGCGTTAAAGCTTAATGACATAATAATTATATTATGGCCTTATAGCTCTAAGACAGGGCTAATGCATGCATATGGCTCTAATTCATGGCAGACGTCCTGATTGGATGTGGCCCTAATGGCATGTACATAAATTAAGCAGTGTCCCAGAAATAATGATTCATGAGACCACCTTTTGAAAAATCATGTTAGATATTCAACACAAATGAGTATATTTTATATACCGCATATTACCTGGCCCATACATTAATTGTTTGTACCTGCTATAGATGTCCAGTCCTCGATTGGCAGATTTCCAAGCATTATCTAACTTGATTTTCCAAAAGGTGGTCACCATCACACTGGATTTATCAGACATTTTAGACTAGCTCCCAGGCTCCTGGAAAACAGTAAAAATGCTGGTTAAGGACCGTAGGTGCCTACGCCCATGTTCTGCGCTTGGTGCACAAACGGTCCATCCGATCCTGTATGTATATCCCCCCCTCCTGGATATTATTGGGGTTATTAAGCTTAATGACATACTATATTATGGCCTAGGTCTTACAGAAGACAGGGCTAATGCATGCATATGGCTCTAATTAATGGCAGACGTCCTAATTGCATGTACATAAATTAAGCAGTGTCCCAGAAATAATTATTAATGAGACCACCTTTTGAAAAATCATGTTAGATATTGAATACAAATGAGTATATTTTATATACCGCATATTACCTGGCCCATACATTAATTGTTTGTACCTGCTACAGATGTCCAGTCCTCGATTGGCAGATTTCCAAGCATTATCTAACTTGATTTTCCAAAAGGTGGTCACCATCACACTGGATTGATCAGACATTTCAGACTAGCTCCCAGGCTCCTGGAAATCAGTAAAAATGCTGGTTAAGGAGCGTAGGTGACACCGCCCATACCCTGGGCTTGGTGCACAACCCGTCCACCCGATCCTGTATATATATATTTCCCCCACCCTTCCTGGATATATATTGGCGTTAAAGCTTAATGACATAATAATTATATTATGGCCTTATAGCTCTAAGACAGGGCTAATGCATGCATATGGCTCTAATTCATGGCAGACGTCCTGATTGGATGTGGCCCTAATGGCATGTACATAAATTAAGCAGTGTCCCAGAAATAATGATTCATGAGACCACCTTTTGAAAAATCATGTTAGATATTCAACACAAATGAGTATATTTTATATACCGCATATTACCTGGCCCATACATTAATTGTTTGTACCTGCTATAGATGTCCAGTCCTCGATTGGCAGATTTCCAAGCATTATCTAACTTGATTTTCCAAAAGGTGGTCACCATCACACTGGATTTATCAGACATTTTAGACTAGCTCCCAGGCTCCTGGAAAACAGTAAAAATGCTGGTTAAGGACCGTAGGTGCCTACGCCCATGTTCTGCGCTTGGTGCACAAACGGTCCATCCGATCCTGTATGTATATCCCCCCCTCCTGGATATTATTGGGGTTATTAAGCTTAATGACATACTATATTATGGCCTAGGTCTTACAGAAGACAGGGCTAATGCATGCATATGGCTCTAATTAATGGCAGACGTCCTAATTGCATGTACATAAATTAAGCAGTGTCCCAGAAATAATTATTAATGAGACCACCTTTTGAAAAATCATGTTAGATATTGAATACAAATGAGTATATTTTATATACCGCATATTACCTGGCCCATACATTAATTGTTTGTACCTGCTACAGATGTCCAGTCCTCGATTGGCAGATTTCCAAGCATTATCTAACTTGATTTTCCAAAAGGTGGTCACCATCACACTGGATTGATCAGACATTTCAGACTAGCTCCCAGGCTCCTGGAAATCAGTAAAAATGCTGGTTAAGGAGCGTAGGTGACACCGCCCATACCCTGGGCTTGGTGCACAACCCGTCCACCCGATCCTGTATATATATATTTCCCCCACCCTTCCTGGATATATATTGGCGTTAAAGCTTAATGACATAATAATTATATTATGGCCTTATAGCTCTAAGACAGGGCTAATGCATGCATATGGCTCTAATTCATGGCAGACGTCCTGATTGGATGTGGCCCTAATGGCATGTACATAAATTAAGCAGTGTCCCAGAAATAATGATTCATGAGACCACCTTTTGAAAAATCATGTTAGATATTCAACACAAATGAGTATATTTTATATACCGCATATTACCTGGCCCATACATTAATTGTTTGTACCTGCTATAGATGTCCAGTCCTCGATTGGCAGATTTCCAAGCATTATCTAACTTGATTTTCCAAAAGGTGGTCACCATCACACTGGATTTATCAGACATTTTAGACTAGCTCCCAGGCTCCTGGAAAACAGTAAAAATGCTGGTTAAGGACCGTAGGTGCCTACGCCCATGTTCTGCGCTTGGTGCACAAACGGTCCATCCGATCCTGTATGTATATCCCCCCCTCCTGGATATTATTGGGGTTATTAAGCTTAATGACATACTATATTATGGCCTAGGTCTTACAGAAGACAGGGCTAATGCATGCATATGGCTCTAATTAATGGCAGACGTCCTAATTGCATGTACATAAATTAAGCAGTGTCCCAGAAATAATTATTAATGAGACCACCTTTTGAAAAATCATGTTAGATATTGAATACAAATGAGTATATTTTATATACCGCATATTACCTGGCCCATACATTAATTGTTTGTACCTGCTACAGATGTCCAGTCCTCGATTGGCAGATTTCCAAGCATTATCTAACTTGATTTTCCAAAAGGTGGTCACTGCAACTATCACACTCAAGCTTAATGACATAATATATTATGGCCTTATAGCTCTAAGACAGGGCTAATGCATGCATATGGCTCTAATTCATGGCAGACGTCCTGATTGGATGTGGCCCTAATGGCATGTACATAAATTAAGCAGTGTCCCAGAAATAATGATTCATGAGACCACCTTTTGAAAAATCATGTTAGATATTCAACACAAATGAGTATATTTTATATACCGCATATTACCTGGCCCATACATTAATTGTTTGTACCTGCTACAGATGTCCAGTCCTCGATTGGCAGATTTCCAAGCATTAATTATTGAACACAAATGAGTATATTTTATATACCGCATATTACCTGGCCCATACATTAATTGTTTGTACCTGCTACAGATGTCCAGTCCTCGATTGGCAGATTTCCAAGCATTAATTATTGAACACAAATGAGTATATACCGCATATTAGCTGGCCTGTACATTGTTTGTACCTGATACAGATGTCCAGTCCTCGATTGGCAGATTTCAAAGCATTAATTAATGCTTTGAAATCTGCCAATCGAGGACTGGACATTTGTATCAGGTACAAACAATGTACTCATTTGTGATTGGATCATGCATTAAGGGTTGATCAAAATATTCTCATTGAAAGCTACCATTTCAGTGCCACAGCATGCTGTGTCATACGTCAGAGCTGTAACATCACCCCCAGGGTTGTCAGTAGAAATTGAGACAAGAGCTAGGCTACACAGTGTTTCACAGGTGGTTACAAGATTGAGAGAGAATTAGGTTAAAATGTGATAAATGAAGGTAAATTTGGGGAAAATGGACTGCTATTTTTAACTGACTGCTGGATGAATTCGCTGTTTGCCTTCTTCTACTGACATTTTAGTCACAACCAGTGACCACTTACACAAAATCTGCTCTATTACATCAGTTGTTTACAGTACATACCGAGGGGACTCTGCACAACTTGCTCACAGCCAAGTTGGTACACAATTTGTCTGAGTGATATCTCTCTGGCTCTTCAATACACGTTTTTATCCTTGGCCCTGTTCAGGAGATCGATGAGGAAAACACCGTATCATGAAATTCCATGTCTACAGACTACAGTGTATAAATTAAGCGATACATCAAACATTTTGATTCAATACTCTACTCTGCTTGGGCTAGCTCTGGTAAAAGCACTATGAAGTATAAAAAAGTGCTTGATAATAATAATAATTAAAAATTGAAAATAACATATGTCATTATAATTATTATTATTACTTCTTTCCTATCATTCCCTTGAGTCCCTAAACACACAGCAAAACTTTGTGATGATGGATCCATGCAGGCCTATATATACACATCCACACTATATTCTTATTTGTGCAATCTGCACAATTATGTACACTAAGCAATTATTGGATGCGGTTGAGCATAATCATAGTGAAAATTATCAAGACGGAGGTCTGCGTTAATTCACAGACCGAGGTCTTGATACTGTTTTCTCTATCATGTCAAAACCGAATTCAATAATAATATTGTTTTATTATACATTTTTTATAACTAGCTCAAGTTTTAGCAAAACAAAAAGCTATCGAAAACAAAGCCAAATGAAACGCTGTATAAAATTGGTTTATTTATGATTGAATATCTGATTCAAGATGTTTTCTTTCTTATTCAAGCTAAATAAAATATTGCATTTATTTTACAAGTTTGGGAGAAAGGAATGACTACAAACATTAGCTGTCAGCACTTAAAATAGCATTAAATGGCTCAAAATAATGAAATAATTCAGTGCCCTGCTTTAAATCTAGTGTAAAATTGTCATATTTGCTAATATCATCGAGCGCTAATTATTATCTGGCGCCTAGCAATTCAATTCACCATGTGAGCTGATAATCATAAGACTAGCTAGGACCAATCGTTAAAAATGTTGATATAGCAATTATAGTCCTATGACCTCACACATAGGGATGTATAGAATATAAGGGACCATTCATTATTTATGCCAGGGGGTGGGCTGGCAAGATCCATCATAAGCCTAAACAAAACCTCTTGACCCCCTTCCAAGGAAAAGCAAAAACTCATGACCCCTCTAGATGTAATTTGAAAAATAGCCCCCCACCCCCACATTTAATTGTTTCCATATTTTCTGATGACCCCCCCTCGAGTGTCCTGAATTTATCGTGCCCCCCCCCCCCCCCCCCCCTCCCCACACCTCATTCTTGCCAGCCCACCCCCTGGCATAAATAATGAATGGTCCCTAAGGTTCTCTGAGCACATCTGCTGTACATGTAGTTCATGCTTTTATAGCCATTAATCTGGGAAGCAATATTTAGCAATACCACTATCATATATACTTGTTAATTCCACTGCAGCAATAGCACCATTTTTTATTAGCAAAAACATGTTACTGTTAGATAGGTATCAAGCAAAACGATTATCCCCAAATGCCCAGGATGTGGTGGGCAAGACATAATTGGGAGATTACTGAAGCAAGCTCCCCCTGACCCCGAGGCGAACAAAAGAGAAAAAACGAATACGGTAACTGCTCTTGAGAAGGAGTGTTTGACTTAGAAATAGAAGAAGAAAATTCCGTGTTTTTAAAATTAATATAATTAATCCAACTCTGTCATCTGTGTCAGTTTAATTGTCGCTATAAATCTGACAGTTCTGGTATTTAGATTTTAGAATTTATTTTAGGGGAAGAAAGAAATTTAGTCACGATTCAGGACAACATAACTTAACTCATGTTATTACATTCTGCTCCATTATCATTTAAACTATTTTTGTAGATACTAAGAAGGTAGACTCACCCGTTTACAGGCTCGGAATATGTGAAGGTATTAGAAATGAGCGAGATATCTGCATGTGAATACAGTCATTACACGTGCAAGGCCGCTGTGCATTGTTGTTCATGATATCAAACCAGGCACCCCAAGCTTTATTGTTATGATATTATGAGGTATGTATGGGATAAATCTAGAATGGTACTAAAATAGTAATAGTCATGAAAGTTTACCTGTGCGTTGAGAAGTTGTTTATCTTCCCCAATTATGTACTTAAACTTGGTGTGAGTCAATTGTTTTACCCTCCCCAGCGTATTTCCCATGCCTTCTCGCTTGGGTTCCCTGTGTATTACTCCTCGTGTATTACCGGATGGTGTAATTTGCGGCTCGACGGCTTGACGGCTCGACGGCTTGACGGCTTGGCGGCTCGACGGCTCGACGGCTTGACGGAATGGCGGAATAACATATTTTTTTTCAGAGGCTTTGTAAGAAGTGCAAACATACATACATACACTTTATTTATCCTCAAATTTACAGAGTAGCTGAAATAAGCTAACGTTTCGAAACGTTTGAAACAGGGACAATTGACGAAAAGGCTAATTGATCTGTTTCATATAAATATAAACTTTGATAGACCCAGCTGGCAATTGGAGGATTTGCAAGAGCTCCAGTTTAACTTTTTTTAAACCTTTTTCAAAGTTCTTACTCGACAAAGCTTAAAGGGGAATTATGCCGTTGAGTTTCTTTTCCCTGAAACTTTTCTCGGCTTTCTTTATTTCCCCGGGGGTCTTCCCTGTTTAACTTCCGTTTAATACTTACTTGCATTTGTGTGAATGCAATACAATTTTATTTGAGTTTTTAGTATGGGTCTGTACAATGTGCGAGGCATGCGAGCCAGCGATGCGAGCCATGAAAAATATATATAATTAATCAAAAACAAAATTTAGTCAGACAAATAAAATTCAATCGATTATTTCCAGTACTGATGTCATTATTCAGTTGACCGGGAATAGGGAAAGTTGTGTTAAAGGAAAAAAATGGCGTTTAAAATTAAAGACATGATCTGTCGCAGTGTGGAAATTTCGAAGATCGGCTGAGCCAAGTCCAAGAGAATTTGACTTTCTTTCCGATTAACGATAAAAAGCAAGCATTTTTGACGACCTTTCGGAATCAGTATTCTCCAGATACAGAACCGAGATGAACAGACCGAAACTAACAGAACAGAGATGAACAGACTGATGGTTTTAATACGGACATGAATCGAATTAGTGCAGAACTGAATAAACTACTTTTCGGATTGCAAAAACAATTTATCGAACTGCAAATGACGTGAACAAACTAGTAGGATAAAGAAGAAAAGTATTAAACCGGAAAAAAACGACAGAACAAGAAAAACGAGCGAAACTGAACTCTGAGAGGAAATTATAAAATTGGCCGGACCCCTGTGGAAACATCAACAAAGGGTGACTTTCGATTCTCGCTGGAAAATCGATGGAAACAACGGTTGTCACGGTTTTAGTTTAGAAGTCGCATGTGTGTTACAGAACTGTTGACGTTTCATGGGTTTAGCGCTATGGATTCGGGAACGCACTGACATACAGCTATGTCGATTGTATTGTAGAGCGGCCATATCGAATGTATATTGGAACAAGAGCCCACTGGACTTTCACTCGGGCCACTATATATTCATCAGGATACATTTTGCATGTCCCATCTTTATGGAGGAATGGGTACTCCCATAAAGAAATTGTTTTCAGTGTCCAAGGGAAGCACCATTAGAAATGTGGACGGGGGAGGTAGGACTTCCTCAAGCTAAGATGCACATTTTGTTCGTCGCTGGAAGCGGATCAGAGAAACTAAGTAATATATTGAACTGAATTGTGATTGTAATCGAAATATTGTAAATTAGAATTAGAAAGGACTTAGCTGTGAATAACTGTGAGGGTAAAGAGAACAAAATAAAACTTACAGCGAGGTATACGCTGGTATAAAAATAAAAACGTTTCATTTTTCTAGGGATCCAGTAGCAGGGGTCCACGTTTCGTCGACTGACTCGGGTTCCTGTAAACGGAAAATTTGATTTTTCCACCTCAAAAAGCATTTACCATTGCAGGAACTCTAATCTCAATTTTCTTACTTTTTCTTGCAACTCGCATTTTTAAACTTGCAACTCGCATTTTTCAACTCGCATTTTTCAACTCGCATCAAATCCATTCTCCATGTTGACTGACAACCAGTAAGCAAAGCACACACTGGCGGAAGCTGAATACTTACCTTCTCACATTCATTTGCAACGAAAACCCCAAAACCCTAGCCCTGAAAACACATGGTAATTCGAGCCACCGACATAAAATCCGCGGCTGAACTGAATATCAATAGCAAAGTTTTTTGCAACAGTTGGTTACATTGTACAACGTGTCGTGTGAATGGGATTGGTGCCTGTACCAAGCATTTTGGCCAAGTGTCTACACCCTAAATTTGGTCCGCGGACCCAAACGTTTTCGGCACGACACCTATTTTTGTCGTGTACATATGAGCATTTCTGGGTCCGCGGACCCATATTATCTCGGTCCGCCTGGTTGGAGAGCCGTCCTTGAGAATTATAGCATAAGTCTACAATAATTATTACCTTAAATAAAGCTTTCCAAACATAACGAAGGTATATCGGTTAATAAGAGTTTTATTATATGGCCATTTTGAAATCTAAAATAAAAGGTAAAGGCAGGGAAATGTTTTTTTATTTGCATTGCTACAGCGCACGTGTAACACTCAAATGGCTTCTCCAGTACTTTTACTTTTACTACGCTTGGGATTTTTAAAACGATCGATAGTATCGTTGTTTTAGGCATGAAATCTAACAAGAGGAAAGCCTATAAAGCAAAAAGGTGTTCAAAAGTGAACAGTGTTCATTTAAAATGAGATAAATCAAACATCTTTCATCACTAAAGCGGCGCGGCAATATGTTAATTCAAACCGGTAAAGTAGAATCCACCACACCTTCATCAACTACTACATGAGGGTGGGGGGTCTACATGTCAGTTGTCAGTTAAAATTTTGGCCATTTATCAGTTGTCAGTTAGTCCTAGTTAATCATTACTAGAGAAAATTTACAATGTTTGACCCACAAAAAAATAAATTTGTCAGTTGTCAGTTATTTTTCGGTTGTCAGTAAAAAAATCGTCATTTGTCAGTTCTCTGTTATTTTTAAGGCCGTTTGCCAGTAGTTAGTTAACCCCATTCAGACCCTCCTACATGCAGCTTTGATAGGAATTCGCAGCAATTTATGTGAGTATTTTATTTATTTTTTGTATGTGAGGTTTTTTTCATGGCTCGCATGGCTCGCATCGTTGGCTCACATGTTGTCCACACTCCTTCATTTTCCCGCCTCCTACACCCGCGTTCGTTTATTAAATAAGATCGACAGTTTCACACGGTCGCGATAGATAGATTTTTAATACAACGGTTTGAACGTTTGAGCAATTCGATGGTTTTGTTTATTTGACGTGCCAGTATTTTAAGTGTAAACTTAAATGGAAGAAAATATCTAAGATCTAAGAGCCTCCTTTGTATGTGATTAAATAATTATAAATTTCTGGGAAACCTGTCTCGAAATCCTGACTTAGGATTCTGACTAGAGATCTCCTTCCTGCCGCCGTTGTCGGAGCAACTAACCACAGTTAAGTTTACTACGGTAAACCGGCAGGTCACACTGCATGAGGATGCCGTTAACTATAGTAAATTTCGTCCAGTAATTAAATTTATCATAATGTTCTCATTCCACCGTTCCGTCAAAGCCGTCGAGCCGTCGAGCCGTCAAGCCGCAAATTACACCATCCGCGTGTATTACTCCTCTACTGTTGGAAGCTCTACCCACTATAATCTAAGGGGCCGACCATTTGACTTTTGAGGGGGGGGGGGGGGGGGGGGGGGGTGGGTGTTCTTGTCTGTGCTCGATTTTTTTTTCTTTAGCAGTGTTGTTGCACGAATTTTTTTTTGCGAAAAAAGCGGAGCCAGAACAACGCTTTTCCGCTTGCAGGATATTTTTTTTCGCCACCGTTGGCTTGCAGGTTATTTTTTTTCAAAAACACCCACCCCCCCCCCCCCCCCCCCCCCCCCCTCAAAAGTCAAATGGTCGGCCCCTAAGGGGCCGTGATACGAGACTTTGTCTTCCGCAACCAAAAACAGAATTTATGAAGAAAAGTTTCTCGTATCACGGCGCCAAGACATGGAATGACCTGCCAACAGAATTACGTGAAATTAAATCACTAGGCTCTTTTAAAAACAAAATCAAAACAGTCGCCGTCCTAAATGACCAATGATGTTTTGAAAATTGATAATAGTATGTAGTAGTTTTCATAATTTTAGGATATCATATTATTAGTATAGTATATATATTTTTATATTATTATTATTATTACATTGACAATTCTGTATTTTTATATATATTTAATAGTAGTTAACACGGCTTCTATGTAAATTAGTTTTTCTTATCTGTTAGAATTCCGTGTATAAATATTAATAAAGTTGAAGTTGAAGTTGAAGTTGGAGCCATCAGATTATACTTATTATATACTTTCCGAAATCACAAGTATGTCAGTACATCTTTAAACCGAGTGACCGAGTGTCGTAATAAGTCATTCATTTACTTTCATGTGCTCCTCTCAATATTTCCCAAAATGGCCGCCACAAATCAAGAGGGAGTGGTCTATCTCTTCGAGCTTGCAATTGTGATCTGTTTTCATGACCATTCGACAGATTCGATAAAGTCACGAGGCTAATACTTTTTCGTGACAGTTTCCCTGAAAACATATAATAATATGACGGGTATTTTACTGTAATTCATTCAGGGTCAGTGGTGCATAATTTCTTGGTCCAACTAGAACGGTTGGAAATTTTAAGAGGTAAAAGTGAAATTTGATACCCTCAAGTTTCAACGAATTTAACATACTTTTCCACGATGTCTAGTTGGACTGGCAAACTACATGGTAAACTGCATTACTTCCACCGGTTTTAATTCTGACATTTGTGCGCTCTACTTTCCTCCCGAAGCATTGCTTAATATTTTCTTGAAGATGAGATCAAAAACGTTAAAATGTGAACTCTACATGAGACATAGTGAACTCAATGTTATCGGCTACGACCAAACGAAAGTAGATTCCATCCCTTTACTTTTAAGGGGTGTGGTCGTTCTTGACACAGGCCTTAATATACCTGAGTATACCTAGCCTGGCTTTGGATATTGATGAGAACAGAGCAACCCTGATCAAATTGATATCAATAACATCAAAATGGTCATGAGACTTCTGTATTAAATTTACTACAATTTATAACAGTATCGGTCGATCGAAACCAAGAGCGAGAAGTAATATAGCATTACCAAGCTCCCGGGGGGGGACTCCCCATAAAAATAGACGGGGGTGCTCGACCTCTCTTTTAGGGGTTAAAATCGTTAGCAGTGCTATCTCTTAGGGGTCTTCCAAAGGTCTGCTATCTTTTAGGGGTCTCCGAGACCCAAAATTTTTGTGGCCGAGAAAAAATAGCGCTGGATCCTCGAGCATGAGACCCCACAAGTTGAATCGGTATAATGTCTTTATATAGTCTCTAATAAATCCAATTAATGCCATTTTCTTGTCTTTTGGAGTGCTATCTTTTAGGGGTAATTTTTTTGTGAGCCACGCCCATATTGCTATCTTTTAGGGGTGAATTTCATTTCTCACGTCGAGCACACCCGTCTATTTTTATGGGGAGTCCCCCCCCCCCCCCCCCCCGGGACCAAGCTACCATCATGAAAAACGTTGGAAAATAAGCAATTTGCTATATAATCGTAAATGGTTTAGGATTGTTTAGATTTACAGTTTAGGAAACTCTTAGGATTAGAAGTGGTAAAAAGCATAACAAAAACAAAGTACGAAGAAAGTTTAATAGCTGAGCTGTCACGCGAGCACGGAGCACCATATATAGATCAGTATAGATTGACTGACTTACTATTTTCCTCGTGCAACTGCGCGCGCACTGTTGCAAGCTATCATTGTCGAATGCGTGTTCGATTCTGGCGTCTCGCGCACTTTTAATCGGCTGTAACGTAAATGCGTTCGTTGCCGCGAGTAAATTCAAATCACTCCATTACCACATCGTGTACTTCGAATAATGTAACATGGCAACGTTTGTGTGCGCGAAATTTAAATCGTCCCACTCTCGCGAATATGTAACTGTGAAGACCTTTACGTTGTTCGTTGTGTTCTGCTACTGCTACTGTTGTTGCTGCTTCTGCTGTCGTTGTTGGTTTATGCTATTTATTTATGTCCTCCGAACTCCAAGGAAACATTAATCTACTGTACAGATACAATGCCAGTCGGCCATGGTCTCACAGAGGAGATATTCCTCCCTCAGAAAGCTCCGTTAAAAGAGGGACACACAAAACAAGATCCCAGATGGCAAGAGTCTACATCTCCAAAAGAAATAAGAACCGCCTTAGGAAAAACGCACCATTCCAGAATCTACACTTGTTGACATTAGACTGTTGTAAAAAATGCTGTTTGACTTCACTTGGAAAAGAGGACATCACATCTCAAAGGCGAGCATTATACGCTCAAAATTACGCAAGTCAGAATTACGCCATGTCCAACCTTATCAAGACAGAAACACTCTATAATGGAAAGACCAAAATAACATACAGCGTACCATCAGTGGGCCAGGTTTGTAAAACCGCATTCCGGAAATGTTTTGCGGTGTCAAACAGAAAAATAGAGATCCTCTTAAGGAAAAGAAGAGAAGATGGGCCGACCCTGATAGAAGATCGCAGAGGTACTCATAAGAACAATCACAGGAAACTGTTACCAACCACAAGGGATGCGGTAGTGTCATTTATACGAACGTTTAACCCAACACCCAGCCACTACCGCCGGAAACAATCTACAAAAACATTCTTCAGTCCAGTGTACACAATGAGAAAGATGTGGAGAGACTTTCTAAAACTAAATCCAGACATCAAGAGCACCAGATTGCACCAAAAAAACAAGGGACCTGCACTTAGCTATTCTTGCTTTCGGGACATTTTCAGGAACCATCTAAGCCATGAATGCTCTTTTAGCGTGGCGAGGGTAGACACATGTCAGTGCTGCGATAGACTCTCCAACAAGCAGGCAAACTGCGAAAGGGAAATACTCCTCCAGGGAACAGAAGAAGGACGCGTAGAAAAAGAGCTAGCTCTCGTAGCCATTAGGGCTGAACTTAACAAACACCTTAAAGAGAGCGAGAGAAGGTATGGCGCGCTGGATTATGATATTCGAATGTTAGCACTTGCATGATAAAACGTAACCTAACAATACTATGTTTACCATTTAAACAACCTGGGACATTAGGGGGCAAAAAGAAATAGGATCACGTTAACAGTTTCTATCATACGCTAAGTAATGGCAAAAATTAAGAAGTGCTAAAAAGTATAAGGGGAGCCGGGGTGGCGCAGTGGTTAAGCGTTTCGCCTCTCACCTCTATGGCCCAGGTTCGATCCCTGGACGCGGTGCTATATGTGAGTTGAGTTTGTTGGTATCTCGCCCTCGCTCCGAGGGTTTTTCTCCGAATTCAGCCAACACGCTGAATTCCAATTTATCCGGGTCCTGGCTTTGATAAGCCCATATGGTTGTTTCAGGTTCCCGTTAGAATTCAGAGTAAAAAATCAAACCTCAGTTTCCAAACGTTTCTCAAATAGAAGTAATGCGGGTTGAAAATTTCGCCTAGTAATTGATTTTAAATGTCTGAGAAAGACATCCGCCCTGACACTGTGTAATTAAGGATACATTATTGGGATAAAACAAAAGTTATTGGCTTTAATGTTATGTCACGTTACACATGCAATGCAACAATTCAATTCAACTTATTTAAACACGGAGATTTCAACATGAAAGCCGTGTATAATACACTAAGTAAAAATACAAATAATTCTCATAACAAGTAATTAAAGATATTAAACTGTACTATATTAAGCATCTAACTAATATATCTATATCAATATATCTACTGGGGTCATATATTAACAATTAGAAGCAAACTTTATACATTAGTAGTCAGTGACAGACGTTTAATAGTGATTTCTAACATCTTTTATCTCAAGTATGTTAAGGCATGGTTTGAGCATGACATCGAGGCTAAAGCTATTTTATTGAATAGATGGGCTTATATTTGCCCGAGTTCTACAAAAAATGTAAATATTTCTAATGCCAGCGTGTTTAGTCGTTTGAACATATTTTGTTGTGAAATGTATATCACGTGACCAACCACGTGATTACAAAACTCAAAATTGGCCGGTACACATTGCAGTTTTAAAGTAACGATTTCTTGCTTATCCGATTTCACTTCTCGGATGTTTCTAAAGCTCCGTTTGGAATGGTTGCCTCCCTGATAGATTGTTAAGGCGAAAATAGAGAAAACAGGTCACGTGACCTGCTCTTGGAACCAATTTTCTCACTGCCTCCAATGGCAAAATATCAACCATTCCAAACGCAATTTTATAAACGACCAGATGTGACATCAGATATTCAAAAAAACATTACTTAAAAAAAATGCAATGTTACCGGCTCGTTTTGATTTCTTTGTTTTATCAGCGGCTTAAGGTCACGTGACCTTCAAACTCTAAAATCTTAAGACACATAATTACCTCCTAATTACAGATTCCTAGAGTGTTTCATTTAAAAATTATAAAGATAGCGAATTTAGAGTATTCATCATAATTTATGATAAACCATACCTTAACATGCTTGAGATGTTTAAAACAACAACAAAAGCTATATATGTGCTATATATGTGTGCATTAGGTTCGATTCGTGCACGCTCTAAATAGATCGAATTTACTTAATTGGAATAATATTTAAGTTCAGTTCATATCACAATTTCAACGCACGTGTTGAAAAGAATGTCAAGGGAAAATTGTAAGAGGGAGTTTATTTTAGTTACGTCACAGTGCACCGATTTTACTCGCGCGCACAACCTGAGCGCGTTATTTGATGTCAACATATCTTTTTTTGCGGCACGCGCCATTTTTTAAATCGATCACTGTAACTACTGACTACTCGTACGTTAGACAGATCCGTTGTTCATGATGCCTAAAACTGTTGTCCTACAGCTGGATTACCACAAATCATTCAATATACCAAAAGTTTCAAGTCAAGATGCGTACTATATGAAAAGATTAACAACGCGTTTATTTGGAATATTCGACGCGGGTAAAAAGAAGTTACATGCCTTCATTTATCCAAGCACAATAGGTGGGGAGGGACCAGACGAGGTAATTTCACTGATAGATGTATTTCTTAACGACATACAAAGTGGATTTGACCATTTGATACTATGGGCAGATAACTGTCCTGGACAGTTCAAGGAGAATTTTCTGTTTTTCTTTTGCCAATGGCTCGTAAAAAGCAACAGATTTTTGCGAGTAGACCTAAAGTTTCTTTTGGAAGGACACACGTATTCAATATGCGATCGACGCTTTGGAAATATAGAAACAGCGACAAAGCGTTTTGAAACTATCGAAACCCCTTCAGACTGGATATGCAAATTAAGACGAACTGAGATCGCAAATCTGGAAATACATGAAGCAACTCTGGGCATGATAAAGTCATACAAAACATTTTTACGCAACATTTACGTGAGCCGAAATGAAGATGTAGATGGGAACAAATTCTCTGTCCGAAAACTGGCATGGCTCAACTTTGGCTTCGGAGAGATCAAAGACGAACACGGGGTGTTTCATTTGACGAAACTTGGAGATGGAGAATGTTTCGTTCGATTTTCAATTGACCCTAACGAAAAACCACTTCGTGTCAATTACATCAAGAAGAAGCAATGTGGCTCACTTGATAATGCAAACCTTACCACAAAGAACAGCCAGCTAATTCCAGTATCAGGCGATGTGAGGGACAACTGCGTGAGATTGGCCACAAAATATTTAAGCAATAACGCCACACAATATTACCAAGCCCTTCCAATAATGCAAGAAAGTGAGAGCGACTGAAACAAAACAAAATATGGTATTTTCTTTTGAAGATCGGTGCACTTTGACGTAAACAATTAGACTGCGAACTCGGCGGATAGTTAGCAAGGGGCGTAGCCCGAGTCACCGGTTATCAAAGCCGATAGAAACCAAGAGCGACAATTAAGTCTAGATCTAGCATAACTAAGCCACCGTTCTGTCAACTATAAAGATTGAGAAAATTGACAGCACACAAAAAAAACGTTTTTTCTAAGTGATTTTGTCTGCAGCGCGTGCAGGGTCGACTATAACTGTCGATAGACAGCGCCTGGTTAGCCAATCGGATGGCGAGTTTGGCAAAAGACGGCGGCTGGATTATGCTAATTATATAGCTTAAGCCATATTTGGACACTTTTCGAGTACTGAGCCTGAGATGTTGTGAGACTGTTTTTAGAAATGCAGGGGGGGGGGGGGGGGGGTGGGGGGCGGCGAGACATTTGTATAATCATAAATGTAGAAGAGAGGACGTAATTTCCATATATTTGTTATTATTTGTTTTAACTAGAAATAGTACCACCAAGAAAGACACAATTAATGAAACGTTGCTAGTAATGGCCTTTTACGGGAATGCAATCACGTGGTTCTACTGGTTGGCAAAAAAATCTGACGTCATTTATTTGAAGACACTAGCTTGTATGAAGACACTTGGACGATGATCAAACTAACCTTTTCCATGGGATCACGAGCGCAATTGAATGGTTATTGAAGTGATATATCAGCACGTGACTGTGTTTCCTGCAAAAGGCCTATTGTGTCTATCATCTATTTTTACAGTTTATCGACAAGTTTATCGACAATTATGCTTTGCAAGGGAGTAGCTATTGCACGTTGTGTTCTTTCTACGAATACGAAAACAATACTACAATTTATATCCATTTTTGTTACGCTTTTAAGCTCGGAATTTATTATCAGACGAAATTTGCATAGTTGAGTCTGGCAAAGCGTTAACGTATGATATACGGTCTTACTATAACCAACGGTAACTTGGCTTATAGTTCATTTGAAGATGCCATCTGAAAATAAATGTCATTAAAACAGTATCAGTTCTAGAGGCTTTCCAACGTAACAAAGTGAGTTGGAAAGCGTCTTCATTACGGCACGTAGCTATTTGTTTATCACTTAAGTGATAGTTCATTAGTTCTTTTCTTGTACATATGTTTAATATTCATATTTGAGGTATATAAAGACCAATCAGTTTAGAATTCTTTCTCTCGCTTGCTGGACAGCCACAAGTCAGCCAAACTTTCTGACGGAGATTTTATAGTGGAAGATACGTATGCAACTCTACGCGAAGGTATACGTATATATTCGTAATGTTTTTGAACACGTCGTATATTCACGAAATGTTTGACTCAACGATGCAGTAGACATAATTTGTTAGGGCTTGTTTTTTGCTTTACAAGGCATTTGTGACATTAATGATTCTTCTGTCTATTTTTTCTCCTATGAATTCTCGTCTCCATCGCGGGAAAATCGGACAATTTTGGAGGAACTATTATCCAAGAACCTTCAGCGTTGAAACACAACGGAAGAGCACTGAGTTTGAGCTAAAGATTCTTTCAAGTCTCCTTGGAAGGTGGCGTACTTATTCTGTTAAGAGGTAAATTAGAGGATACCTTTGAAACTCTACGTGAAGGTATGTATTCGTACTGTTGCATAGTCGTAAAAGTCAACGAGGCAGTACAAAAAGTTTGAGAATTTAAAAATTCAGTCCTACAACGTAGTACATAACATTTAGTGCTCCTTATGTGTTTTACAAGCCTTCTGACATGATTTTTCTTTGTCTATTTTTTCTCCTATGAATTCTCGTCTCCTCCGCGGGAGAACCGGATATTTTTGGAGGAACTGTTATCTCGGGATCCTTGCTGGCCATGGTCAGCCGCCCAGTCACACGTGCACGTGCAGATCGAACATCTCAACATGCACCAAAGGGTCGCGAGTCCCTATACAAACGCCATCCAGATTGTTATACCAAGAGAAACCTTTAGCTTAATGAGTTCAGTTGTTATACGATCAGACTTTCATTATTTTTAAGATTCTTCAATTTTTGTTTAGGTGACATTGATTTTGAATTATTGTCTGCTGTTTTCGATAAACTATAGGCGAAGTTGCTTGAGAGTTAATGATCTATAAGTGTTTAATGTGAAGGATTTCTTTCTGTAGTTATAAACATTGATAGTTTGAGGTTTGCGGATATCAGTTGCTTTTATATAGCTTAAGTATAGAGCTCGCTCTTATTCAGTTATTTTTAACTACAGTAATTAGGTGTTATTGATTCATCCAGATTTCACTGGGAATGCAATTCATGAATTATTACGTAACAGATTTAGAGTGAATTTTCAGCTAACTCTTTGTAATATATTTTTTGTAGCTGACAGAAGGCCGTAAATTATTACTACTCTTAGTCATTCAGTTACCCCGTATTATGTCATTCAAGTTCAAGTATATGAAGTGGTTCATTTTGGCTACTTTATCGATTCTTTAACGAAATGCTAAGAGAAGGATTGTTTTTCTCTTACTAGTGATTTGGATTAGTTGAAATTTATTATCACGTACCATTGCTCGGGTATTAATCCAAATCGTTGAAAGTGTCTGTCCCAAAAAATCAAGGATTTTCTGGGATATATTGCGATATATTAATATCGTGTTTAAATATATCGTTCAGACTTTATTATTACTAGTTAGATGATAGTAATTTTGCTTGTAAAATTTGTCTTTACATATATATATATATATATCTGCTTACTGAAATTCGTTTGTAAAGTCTGATTTAAAATCGGGCTGGAAGTGTAATGATAAAAGTTTAATTAGTTGTAACTATCCTATCGAACCATTATTTTACTTTATTAGTTTTGTTACGCAGGACCTCATTGTAAACTCCTCGAAGATATGTGAACCCTGTCTAAACATAGCAGTTGTTGTTATTAGTATTAGTATTATTGTGAGCCTCTTAGACGGGCGAATGATTTGGTATTATTAAGTATACCATGTTTGTACGTTGTTTAAGATTGTGAAATTGATCTGTTTGAAGCAGATTTCCCTGACCTTAGAGTAAGGGATGTGATATAGTGTAGCACGATTTCAGTGCCGTTGTCTTTTTGGCATTACTGCATGGATTGCATTAGGTCCAATTGGACCAGATTATCTATCAGACAAATAATGGATCAGTATTTTCTGATTTTGCAAAAGAGTATTGAAATATGTATATAATGAAAGCGTTTGATGGTGTATTAAATGAATACATTTTTAAGGATTTTAATTTCATATTGACAGTTTTGTCTTGTATAGCAGCTTTGATCTGTGATGCAAGTTTTACAGGTTATGGTGCATTTATTTTTTGTTGATCGCAAAATTCTGTATTGTATATGAAATGAAGATGTTAGTGTAGAGAGATTACTGTTGAGAGTTGGACTGTTGTTAATTTACGTTATTCATGTATTATAGTCCTATTGTCATTTTCATGATTTATTTTATTAACCTTTTGTTTTCAGACTCGTTGGATTCCTCGAGACCAGATTTCATTTGTTGGATATAGATATCAATAATGGGTTGTTAACCCTAAGCTGTTCAAAATGATTTTCAGTCAGTCTTAGTCCGTTTTGATATAGACATGATGTGCTGACATTCAATTCTTACTTGCCACGGTTAACTATTCCGATCTTGAATCTGTTGTTTTTCCAACACAAATGTTGGAGTGATTTGTAACAATTGGGCTGGAAGTGTGATGATAACAGTTTAACTGTGAGCCTCTTAGCGGGCGAATGATTATATAGGTATGCTCTTAGGTATACCATATACTAGAATGTTATTTAAGATTCTGAAATTGATCTGTTTTAAATAGATTTCCCAGACCTTAGATAAGGGATGTATTACTAGTGTAGTGTGGTTTCAGTATCGTCTTTTACACTGTATCGATCGCATTTAAGGTCGAATTTCACCACATTTTTATCAAACAAGTGGATCAGTATCTTCTGATTCTGCAAAGAAGTATTGATATACGTATTTAATTAGGAATACCTGTACCCTTTGTTGTCGATCGTGCTCTGTTTATCGAGTAGAAACTAAAAGTCAGTGTTTTCTGCATGTCCTAAATTTAGTGTAAAAATTATTGAAGAGGGAACTGCACACGTGTAAGATAGCGGTATGATGCATGTTTTTCTCATGTTACTCTTTTTGTTTTGTTGTCAACGGTCTTCCCACAGGTCGGAGTCTTGAGCCGAGCATGACAGGTTGAACATCGCCTCAAATGCCGATGCTTAGCAGATCACTTCCTCCTTATCAGATGTGTTTCAAGGCATCGTTCTTCTCCTCAAACGCTGAGGCTAGCAGTTCACTTCCTCCTTATCAGATGTGTTTCAAGGCATCGTTCACGATTGTAGGAATACAAGAATGCATGGATTCATTGGGGGAAAGAGAATAGATCGCGAAGTTCTAATTGTTTTACCCATGTTCATTGCTGTTGTCTTCTCGTATTTTAGAGATTAATTTTGTCTTTTTGAAGCTTCATTGCAAGTCACCTGCACGTGCCTAGTTAAGGAAGCCTTGTACGGTGTATGGTGTTGACGAGCCATAAAGTTGCATGTCTATTTTCAACTGATATTTCGTTACGTTTCGGTAAAACAAACTGAGGCATCCATGAAATTGCTAGGAAAACTAGTATACTGAAAGAAACCCCGAGAATAGAATTGTAATCTCTTGGTGGCCAGAATCAGTTCTCTTTTTTCATTTAAGGGCAATGTTTCATCTTGTTTCGTTTGTACCCTTTATAAGATGGTAATGAATTCAAATCGTTAGGAAGCATGTGGCTCATATTTACCTGAGCACATGATTATTTTTGCTCTAAGCGTTCAGTATTCCTTTTATGCTCTGTGTTACTTCAGTATTATTTCAGTACTTCTGGTGGTGTATTCCAACTTCATGCGGTTTCCAATTTCTTTTCCAGAGACGGGAAGCCAGTAAACATGTTATGCTGTTGCCATTAGATTACAAGATGATAAGCTAATGGTATCTAGATCTTTCGATCGATTATTTATTTACTTGTCTCTTTCTATGCTTGCTTCCGTTACGGTTCTCGTCTTTGTAGTTTTCTCGTTTGCCGTTTGATGCTGTCCACCAGGCATCCGGCACTGTCACACTCCACTAGTTGTAGTGTTATTATGATTTTGTACGCTTTGGGCGTGTTTCGTAGTATAGGAATGAATAGAGGCTTTCCAACGTAACAAAGTGAGTTGGAAAGCGTCTTCATTACGGCACGTAGCTATTTGTTTATCACTTAAGTGATAGTTCATTAGTTCTTTTCTTGTACATATGTTTAATATTCATATTTGAGGTATATAAAGACCAATCAGTTTAGAATTCTTTCTCTCGCTTGCTGGACAGCCACAAGTCAGCCAAACTTTAGTTTTAATGTTTTTAAATTATTATTCATCAAGATATAACCATTTTGGCTTTAGCCCTCGGAGCCTTGTACGATTGCATTCGGTCGAGGAGTACGTTTCCAGAAGTTTTTCCACGTAGCAAGACGTGGTTTTTTACGATGGTTTTTCGTACCGGGCAACGTACATTATTTTCTTTAGATATCGATTTTTCGGTATTATTTGATTTAAGCATGTGAAAAGCTATTTATTATCATGTGATTACGTCATTTGATTGTGCAACCATCCGTTTAGGATGATGTGTGGTTATGGAATGTTTTCTCTATTCCTTCATGTCCTGTTAAATCATGTCCTGTTAAATATTATGATTTTGTAATATTAGTACTATGTAATGATTTGTAATACCGTAGTTTATTAAAGAAACCGTTTGATGCTGTCCACCAGGCATCCGGCACTGTCACACTCCACTAGTTGTAGTGTTATTATGATTTTGTACGCTTTGGGCGTGTTTCGTAGTATAGGAATGAAATATCACTGTTGTCATATTTTGTTTTGTATATATATATATATCGTCAGCTGGTGTCACTTTTTAAAAGGTATAACTTAAATAACAGTACTACACTGGCCTTGCTACTTACAAACAATTTAGTGTATAACATCTGTAACATAGCATCGTTTCTAGGTATCAAATTAAAAGGCACAGAGCGAGTAATTAAGTCTAGAGTGAAAAGCTTAAAGTGATATTAAAGTCGGGTGGTATGGCCAGTCTCCGCGTTAAACAGTTAATAGCGAAGTTTCTGATCGAGTGTCTAAAAGTAATTAAGTGATTGCTTTCGATTCGATTGGTTAGTTATCTGTGATATTGCGCGTTTACTTGTCCTCGTGATCAGTTGGCTCTTGAAAGTAAAACCAGTCACTTCAGGTCCTAATTAGGGTTTGACACATTATGCTCCTAAAATTCGGTATTATGCCCCTTGGCGTCACCCTCGAAAACGAAATATTATGCTCCAAATTATCAGCTCGACTGTAGATATTATGATCGTTAATATGCCGGGAAAAGATATTTACCCCTCCGCTCTCCTCCTTCCCCGCTTCCGCAGAAAATAAAAATTGATTATAAAATAACCTTTAATCCACACACCCCCCTCTCCCAGTTCAGCAGAAAAAAAAACCATACAATACCGTACAAATTCGATTTAGCGCCCCATTCCAATTAGCGCCCCCCCTCCCCTTGACCATATTTTTTTTAAATAAGCGCCCCCTCCCCCCTCGATTGACCAGGATGACGGAGAAGAGGATCCAGTAGCTAGACTATCAAGTATATCTTGAATTTCACAAAGTGTGCACATACTGATGTTCGTTTATCAAACTACCGATCGCGAACGGGTAATAAAATAAATACCGAAAATCATGAAGTTCATGTTGAAAACAATTAATAAGCACCCCTCTCCAATAAGCGCCCATCCTTCAGCTCCAAATATTAAATAAGCGCCCAGGGCGCTAAATCGATTTTTTTACGGTTGCAGTTCATATATAAATGCAGTTTTGTACGCTAAACTTCACTTAGAAGAACTTTAGCACTGGTCTGCATGATTATCAGTTTGTTTGTTTGATATATCACAGTTTAGTTTACTCAAAAAGGACAAAGGTTACTATAAACATCAATCCAGTTTATTTCATGATTTACTTAAAGCACTTGATGAGTCATGCTATTTGATTGTTATAATGTCAACATTTAAGGTTGGCCTATAGAGATGCTAACTGCACGTCATCCATTGTCATTAATGTGCCAACCAGAGATCGATTGGTTCCTGACACAAAGCGGCCTTTTGAAATCATGGTTGTACATTAAAGGCATAACAATTGTAATGCCGTGTATCAACACAAAGTATCTCTATAGAGTGATTTTACTTGTCCCGAGAAATAGAAACTACTAGGCCAAGATAAACACAAAGGAATTAGAGTGTAATACGCTGCTATTTTACGAGTTGAGTAAAATCACTCTAATAGGAGATTGCTGTTGTGTGTGGGGCTCTCATGTTATAATTAAATGGAGTGCATTTTAATTTGAGTTGAAGTTTTTCTCACCCATATTTATTAATCTGGTGTGATGAAATGGGATTGTAGAATATAAACCAGAGGTGATCACTTGCCATTACATAAATTCTAATTTCGATGAAAACAAGTGTACTTTCTTGAATTATTAAAAGGTATTAATTAATCCATGTTATTAGAAATAATAATCTCATAGGATTACTGTCATGTATTTTTGGTTCCTAAACTTGTCTGTGAGGTGGTACCCTGATTGCCAGAGGTTCTAATGCCCTCTCTTAGCCGAAGTCAGCGAGAAGCTAAGAGATGCCCGCCGTCTTGTCCCTTCGCTCCTCGCCGCTTTGCGCCTAAACTTTGGCTTAGAGAGGGCAGTAGAACCTCTGGCATCCAGGGTAATGTGGAGGCACAGAACACAAAAACTTCAGATCATTTACTGGCCCATAAATAACTGATAAACATGTACGTGGCATCACCGCATGAAGCTATGGAATTAGTATTTTGATTAACTGGCCACCCCCTGACAAAAAAATAATACAATATTCTACAACAGCGATGGTAACATATTTTTATTGAGATACACTTTTAATATCAATTACAATTACATAAAAGCTTCCGGCAAACAATTACAGATTCCACGTTTCTGAAATTAGAGCTGTGATCCATTTTTGGCAGGTAAATAAAACCAGTTACAGTTACTTTGCGGGGTTTTGTAATATATACCTTAAGGTTAATTAGGGATGGTTAAATTTATAATATATGACAAGGGAAATGAAGAAATTAAATTTTCACAACTACACCACGACCATGCACCTCTCTTTCTCTGTTATCAGTTTTGTTAGAAAAAGAACAAACGAATAGGATGAAGAAAAAAGAAAAATCGACGGTCTAGTCAAAGCGATCACATAAAAGCATAATAATAATAATAATAATTTTATTTCAGTGTCAGAATCGAGAGCAGTTTCCCACTAAACGAGGAAACTATATATAAATAAATACAGAAATACAGAAATTAAAACTATGAAATCCACTACTTAACCCCCGGCCCCAATGAATTATTTATCTAAGATGATAGCTATTTACAATGTTGATTAAAATACTAAATATCAAAAAGGCTAAATAGTCCAGTCAATCTACGAAAATTTTAGGGTCCAGTTCAAACTAATTGCAACATAATTTATTTCACTGCTAAATGTTACACAATAACAAGATACACCTTGAATACCGAGAACACACTAGCTATTTACATAATCTGTATATAATTTGCGTTAATAAATGTGAAATTCACGTGTCTTATGCATAATAGTGGCAGAACAGCCACGTTATTGAAGCCATGTTATTGAATTTCTAATGAAATTTCAACAGTAAAAAAAAAAGCCAATGGGATTAGACAATCCAACCGGTCATTCTAGAATCTGGAACTGATTTCCATTGTTCTCAAAGGAAACATTTGTTTAGCATTTATCAGGTTCCCTTCTGCGATCCTCTAGCTACAGAGCTCAGTTTAGATAATAAATCAAGAGTCACCCCAAAACTGAAAGCAATGTTGTTTATTTATTTATTTCTACGTCTATTTATCTATTTTACTCCTTGATAGGGCTTATAAATTGAAAAACGAAACAAAATCACGAAGAGAAAGTGTTTAATTTTGATTCTGTAAAAAAGTGAAACATTCTCGACGCGGGTACCCTGTGGTATACAAAAAAGGCAATTTGCTTTATTTTTCGGCTGTAAAACGTTGTTCCAAATATCTTTAACATGAATTCTATTATTTTTTAGGTGTTGAACATGAAAACTGTGAAAAAGAACGCATTTTCGTTAATTTTTACCGTTTATTTGATTCTACTCGACGCGGGTACCCTGTGGTAAAAGTTTGAAATGTTTATCGCTAAATTTCGGAATATTCCACCGAAGGGATTTTTTGTGATTTTTAGTATGTTACTAAGGTCACTTTAAAACTTCTTTTAGCAGTGAAATAAATTCTGTTGCAATTAGTTTGAACTCAAACCACAGATTGACTGGACTAAAAAAGATAAATATTTACATTGTACATTATCTCTCACTAAAATTCAGGTACAGTTCTGACAATCATATTTGCTAACCAATTGCTCAAGATCATTAATTTATTATCATTACTTTCTACATTTGAAAGCGACTTTTTTAATATTCTATCTTCATTTCTACGCACAAAAAAGTCCCCTCCCCTCTAGGCGCAGCGGATATTATTAATGTATTAGCTTGTTCTGACCGTATATCATACGGTCAGAACAAGCTAATACATTAATAATATCCGTTTGAAGGATGAAAATTAAACACGCACTAAGCGCGTTATAGAAACTTCTTTTGTGCGTAAATAGGGGAAGCAATTTTCATCAAGTATGTGTTCAGCTCGTGTTGACAAAAAGAATCCGAGCAGAAATAGCCTTTGAATCGAAAAACAACAACATTTGTCTTGATAAGAAAGGAATCTTTGTCTAGCAGGGCAGTAAGAAAGGATGAAACAGTTTGAAACCCAATTACAACACACACTGAGCGCGTGGGGAACTTGCTATGTGTGTAATATAGGAAACGAAATTCTTCACATAGGTTCACATAGAATCCGCAGTATTATCAAAGAAAATATTTGAGTTCAGTTGAAAGAATTGAATGAACGACATCCGTTTGCAAACTTGCACAGTCAAGTCATTTCGAAGACTTTAGTGAGGTTAATTTCAAGTTGGAATCACGAAATAATGCAAAGACTATTTCCAGTTCTTTTACACAAATTCTTTTGAGCCTTACATTCGAACTGTGGTTAAACCAATCCAACTTTTAAGCTTTACACGCACCTAATAGCTTTCTCGAAGTTCCGCCGTCGAAGCTGATTATAAAGACTAGCCACCTTTAACACTGCACATTATTGACAGGTGTCAATCTTTTATATATTGGCCAATAGCAGAATCGTTCCCAGCTTTGACGCAATCTATTTTGTTTTTCATTTGTTTCTCAGTTTAGCAAACTAATGGGAAATTGAGCTTTATAAGGTCTAAGACTTTGCTATATTTTCACATGCAAACTCACGGTCATGGCGAAGGAATTTGTCAATCGATCGGACTTTTGTCCCTTTCGAGTGGAGATCTACGACGGCGAGAAAGTACCAACAACTCTGCAATCCTCTCTCGAATCACTTTTAAACGACACGGAAGCAAGGAGCGTTCACCTCTCACGAGAGGCATACAAAGCTGAAATTCGCGAACTTTGCGGCCACAATAGCGGAGAAACTTTGACAGCTTTAGCTTACGAGAAAGAGAATGTACAGCCCGCTGGTATTGTAATCTTAGAAAAGCGCGGTTATGACTCTCAGCTTTTGGTACCCATCCCTGGACATGAAATTGCCGCAGAAATCAAGAATACTGCAAGAAAGTCATTGTGGGAGCTCAAGTATTGTGTCCGTAGAGCTGATCTGAAAGGCAAAGCTGTGGGAGATATCTGCATGGGGTGTGCTATCGAAGGCGTGATTCAGTCTCAGACAAGTAGACGCAGCCTACCAAGAAATACCAACATCTGGCTGAAGGTTGCTGGATCATTTAAGAATACAGCAGCAATTAGACTCTACCTAACATATAACTTTATTTTTGCAGGATTTTATCAAGATGAAAGAAGCGCCGGTCATGCTTCCTTAGTAATGGTTTTGCCGAACGTCAACGAAGCTGAGAAGGTGGAAAAGTCCTTTCGCAGCTTAAGAGCTAGGTTGCAAGCTCTTTATCTTTTGCCCAGTCTTTTAGAGGTTAGAAAGAAAACTATTCAAGATTTAAAACTGTTCTTACCTAAAATTCATTTTAATCAATGAATAAGCTATTTGCCAATTTGGACTCAAAAAGAAGCTGAAATTATTTAAAATAACTTTTTTTTTCAAACTTCGTCCAGTTATTACCCACAGCAGAAATATGCGAAATGTCAGCATGAGTAAACTGCGCCTTTAACTGCTAGTCTAACTGTTCATAGGCATAGCGAACAAATGAGTTTATGATGTAGTTATGTATACCAAACTTAACGCAGTACAATCCTTAAAAATACAGTACTGTAGCAAAATATTGCGAAATCTGTTTTGTTATATCCCTGAACGAGCGTAAAAATAGATACTTAAAATATTTGGATCCAGAAATTATAAACTTAAAATATTAGATACTTAAAATATTTGCATCCAGAAATTAATTTTTTTTAAATTCTTTATACTGTGATACGTGTTGCCAACTTTGCAGTGATAAATATGGAAGAAAATAAGGCGGTGGGGTCACCATTTTTTTGCAAAAAATACTTTTTTCGAGGAAGGACTGGGGCGAGTTTCGCAAAAGTCGTCTTAAATTAACTTATTTTTCACTGCCAACGTTAAATAACTGTTAAGATATGTAGGATTCGGTTATACACCCAAACACTGATATTTGTTCCCATGATTTAGGTTTCACCAACATGTGCATTGCAAAACAAGGGAATCACCTTAATTCCGCCTTTTGATGTTTTTCATTTGTGTGTATTTGCCAGACACCTGCATCAGCTGACCCCAGCAGGACTGCATCTGTCGAACCAGATCAACCATCGTTATCTGTCGACCACACCCCTGGCTCATCAGGAGATGGAACTTTACAGGTATGCATAACTATGATAACTGAAACAAATGGGGGAACTAACGGAATGTCTTCGATGTTGTACGGTAAGCTATAGAATAACCTCAGGTAGGGACTCCCTATTTGAAGTGACAGGGGTGATCAGCCTAGAAAGTCAAAATGATTTTGACCACTAAAAGATACGACCTTATAACTTCTGTTAAAATATTTGTGTTTAATCACAAGCACAGTAAAAATACATCTAACTATATCAATTTCAGAAACTAAAAGGTACGGACTTGTGTTACGTACATAATTAGCTTTTATCAAAGGACCCCCTAAATGGTATGGGAGTGACAGAAATGACCCCCAAAAGTGCAATGCCTAAAAGTTAAAAAAAACACTAATATTTTAAAAATGGGAATACCCTAAGGTAGTGGCGAGTAACAAATACCTTAGACTTCCTTGGGTAATCCCCCTTTCCACTCTATGCCAAAGATCCTATGCATAATCCCCTTCACCACCCCTCCCCGTCCTAGTAGATAGCCCATTCGCCTTGATAGTCCCCCCAACAAAATTCCAGATTTTATAACTTGCAAAAAAATAAAGCGTTTACTGACAAGTACAAGAACACGTATATGTAAATGTTTTGTTGACAAGTACACGCTACGTCTGCCATGGATTACGTTTTGTACTTTCTGCATGACTTTCATTTTTGTTTTCCAATGCAAATGGCAATCGCCACTACTGTAGTGTCTGTCTATTTCCTCATTTTTCCTTGCCATAAAAATAATGCCGGCCTTTTTTGATCTGACGAAGGGCTAGCGCTCGAAACGTCAGCTGCTACTCGCTCCCCACGCCGGTTATCATACCATAATCGACTTTTAGTTGATCATACCAGTGTTTATCTTCTCCGCCGACGCAGAACAACACTAGTTTTAACGGGAACTAGTCACCCATCATAAATAATACTCCCGCGCAAAATACTCGCGCAGCTCTAATAACGACCCCTCTCCTACTAGGATGACCAAGGATCATTAAACGATTCTAATGACCAGGCAGGAACAGACCAAACACACAGAGCACGGAAGCGTAGAAGACGACGTGGCGTCGCTGTCGCTGCCTCACCAAGGCCTGCAGTTGCTGGAGTGCGTCGCTTAATAAATGGCCTGAAATTTCGAAACTACTTGGAGCAACTTCGCTACTCAGCTACTATCATTGAAGCTCAGAAAGACATCTCTGCAGAAGATATGATTCAAAGAAGTCAATTAATGCTTGAAAACATCAACAACTGCGAACAGAGTCACGCCCTATTGCAGAATTTGGAAATCGCCCGCCAACTGGAGTACATTAGCAGAGAAAGGGATGAACATGTTTTGAACACGGCATCTTCGTTGGATAGACAAGGTGATAAGATCTCTTACCGATTCCCTTGAAATGAACCAATTTTCTATATCCGCGTTTTTTAGTTTTGAGCGCCACAAGGGAGGCTTATTTAAGCACGACCAACTTTTACAAGAAGTTAAGGGCATTTTAACAGATAGGCTGTATTGGATCTATATCCAAAATAATGTGCCAAATAGCATCCACAAGGTATTGCAGAGTATCCGCCTTCCGTTTAAATGGAACGTGTCAGTTCTGATAACTGGTCCAGTCAGTTCCTAGAACTGAAGCGTTCCATTTATGAAATGGCCAGTCAGACCAGTCAGTTCGTGTAAATGGAAAGCACCCTAAGTAGATGATCTGGTAGTTATTAAGACTACGAGCTAACGCCTTTTTTTTTACCAAGGTCAACTTCCATTCAGCCTTGCTTACGCGCGTGAAGTGTTAAAGGCGGCTTGGGCGATTTACAGATATCCTGTATTACGGCAAGTCAAGCTTACTTGGACAAATGCTGTGAGGGCTTTACCAGAGATAGCTGAATTTCTAGACGAAGAGGTAAGGCTTTTGTTGACACTGTCTGTTGCAAATGTGTATCAACATGTTTCTGCAATTACGCAAACGTAGTGTTTCAGAAAACGCTTTACAGTTACGAAATAGAAAACACTTTCGTTGTTTACATAGCGTTATGTAAACACAGACAGTTCTCAACTTCTTTTATAACAATGGAAGTTTTTTGTTTTAAAGAAAATCTAAACGCAAACAAATCTCTGGCCGTGACCACCCTCAGTGAATATAACCATTATTATTATTATTATATATTTCTATTTCTGTTTGGTTGTTGTATTTCGCTTCTTTGACGTCAACCGAGTCCGAGTTTAAATATCCTTATGCAAACATCCGAGTGTGCGTAATACAGGCTCTTCTTAATATTTATGCTAATTTACGCGAAAGCGAGGACGAAGAGAGGATAAATCGGATCCAAATTATAATAATCCATGACCAATTACAAAGTGAGTAAAAAACGCTTTAATGACATAAAAGCAAACCACAACTTCGCGTTCAATGTTCACTTTTAACGTCTTGCAAGCAGCTTGCACGAAAGTATTTAAAGCCCACGCATAACTTCTTTTCTCCACTACTACTATCAGATTTTCTCACGAGTTCTTCTGTAAAAATAAAAGTGAAATATGGATGAAAGATCGAAGTCTCGAGATATCTCTTTGACCGAGGAAGCCGCCAGCCTGGAATTTGATCCGTGCTCTCACTTCGCCCGAATTAGCATAAATATTAAGATGAGCCTATTAAAGTGCCTATAACCCCAAAAATTTATTTTTTTGAATTGAAACTTTAAACCATTATTCAGAACTTAAGGCAAATATAGGAGGCTAAAACTCAACAGTATTTTTTTTACGGCGTTTCAAAGTTGAGAACCAGAACATGTGGCCGTCAGTTTTCAATTCCCTTTGGGAGCCTGGAGACCAGTGGCCTGTGACGTGTATGTAGTCAGGCGTTCGTTCAATCCCATACAAACGTCTCTTATTTCTGCGACTCTTGCAAGCTCACCACATGATAAATATCCAATGAAATATCACCAAACTTGGTAAATTTACTAATTTCGTTGTGCTCTTTCTTGTGATGGAGTTTATTTCCTATTGATTAGACTATAATAGGACGTTTTTCCTTTTTGAATTCTTTTTCTTATTCAGATTTTCCAACTCCTTTGAGAATACCAAGACAATAGTCTAAATTAAAGGAACAAAAGAAACCGTGCAAAGGATTCTGGTAGTTGTAGTAAAATGCGCCCGATTGACGTCATAATTCCAGGCCCTCACCAAGACTCGCGCTGACTTCCAACTGGAAACAGGAAGCCCAAAACGGATGTTTTCGCTAACTTTGACACCAGTAAAATCGTCGAAGTTTAGTTTTTTCACTTTTATTTTTTCGAATTCTTTGTCAGGGCGCTATACAGAATAGACGTCAAAAATATTTTTTTGGGGGTTATTGGCACTTTAAGTCTTTATAACAATATTAATGTGCAATGTATCTGACTATACCCAAAGGTGAAACTCAACAAAGCACTACCGGATACTATTCGCATGGCACAGGATGAACAATACCAATTTTCCTTGAGGTTATCAATTCAGTTCCCAGAAGCATGTTTAGGAGACGGTGATGGTTTGCCTGGCACTAGGGTTAACAGGAACCATGGATTTTACCAAGACGACAATGCAATTGACGATATCCATACCGTGCAGTTACTTTGGAAACCATACGTGAAATACTTTGGCGAGTATGACAGTCAGGTACTTGCAGGTAGATCGCTTCTAAGAAGTAGACTTGTCGGCTTTGATACGCAAGAGGCTCCTAGACCACCTGGTAGGAGAGATGCGAAAGTCCCTCAGCCTTTTTGGAGAGAAGGAAAAGAAACCCTGGAAAGAGAACTGGAAAGGCTCAGAGGTGACATACCAATTCCATCTGCTAACATCTTGGTCGACTGCTATGGAGTAGATGTGTTTGGACGACTCCTAGTAGACATCCGGGGAATAAACAGAAGTAACAATGAAGCTAATCCAACAACGGAAAGATTTGACTTAGCTAAGAGAGTTCTCTTAAGTGGATACGCATATCCAACAACCCAGTACTTTACGAATGATACACTATTGAATGCTTTTCAGGAATCGGTGAGAGAGAAACGTGGCTGTTTTAAGGGCGATAGACCAACTGCGCATCCAATTATATGCAGGAGAGACCGACATCAGTTGGAGATTTCCACTTCAAGGGCCCGTCGTCATATGTACTCTGAGTAACTGGTAATGGGTAGTTGATATTTTTGGTGTTCACTGGACGCTAAGAGTTCCAACAGGTGTGATGTGAACTGAGTAGCGTCACATCTGGAAGAGAGCTGGGAGTCCTCGGTGCATCAAATAACAAAACCCATATCTGGAAAGAGGAGTAGAAGCTAGATCAATCAGAAACAGCCAGACCAAACAAAAAGGATAAGAATAATAACAAAAATGGCAACAATACAATAATAACAACAATAATAATAATTTAGTAAGAGTTAAGGTATTGTTAGCTAATAATAGGATTAATTAAAGTATGAATTCTAATATACACTCATTTCAATAATTTAAAAGTTAGTCACCCGAAAAGCTAGGTAAAAGCATCACGGGAAGTATTACAACTACGTACGTTTGAGAACTGTTTTATTTAAATCAGTTTTTAGACAAGCATGGATTGCAGACTAACTGATTCTGATGCTATGTCTGTCTGTCCAATGATAAAATGGTACTTTTAGAATAATTATAAGCCTCAAAGAGATTTGTAGTTGAATTTGTATTTGAGTAAATTTGAATTTGTTTTGACCATTTCACTCAATTTATTAGTACTAATTAGAGGCGCTAAGGCCTGATTGTTATCATGTACAATTACTATCTAGAACTACTTATCAGTTGTATGGTTTTTGCAAGCTAAAGCTTTGAGTTCATTTTAAAAACAGCGCAGCTGCTAGACAGTATCGGATTTGCAAAACTATTAACAATAACTGCATGCGAAGAAAATTAAATACCACACGCCGCTTCAAATATACTCATGATCCTCGTTGGTCACAACTTTGATGCTGCACCTTTTCAGGTGACTAACTTTTTTGGCATTAGTGTATGTCATCTGAGTGCAGTGATCAGCTATTTCATTCAGTCAATCCATTCCACTTAATTGAAGGGCCGGTTTCCTAATTTTTGATGGTACGTACAGCTAAATACATCGAGTACTTGCCATAATCAGGCCTGTTTCTAAGTTTTCTTTAAATTTGCAATAAATTTGACGATAATTAATTTCTCCTAAGCTTGGCGGTATATGCCTTACAGCTGGATGAACAGCAGTAATTACTGACTTTCACCGGATTACCATTCACATAATTATATGAATTAAGTCTCAGGGCCATTTAAATGAAGCAAAATAATTTTGGATCTTGCCTGGTTGGTACACATCAGAGCTCTTAAATACATGGATGGCTATTTTAAAATTCCTAACTTATAATTAGGAGCATAGAGTTAAGGCATCGGCCTTTTTGTAGGAAACAGTCACGTGGTGATATATCACTTCTATAACCAATGAATTGCGCTCATGCCCCCATGGGAAAGACTTTCCTGGGTGGCAAACAAACTTCTAAATGCTGTTGTAGAAAGATGGACAATCGATTGCTAATTAACACTTATATCGATCTCGTACAAGCGCCTTTAAATTAAAAAAAAGTCAGAAACTTTGCCAACCAGTACAACCACGTGATTGCATTCCTGCAAAAGGCCCATTGTTAGCTAATAATAGCATTAAGTATTAATGGTAATCATGATTTAATTATGTCATTTGAGTGCAGTGACGATGCATGACAGCTATTTGAACGAGACAATTCATTCAGATTGAAAGGCCGGTTTCTCCATTTTTGATAGTACAGCTGGTGTATAGGTTTGTCCTTGCCATAATAATCAGGCCTGTTTCGGAAATTTCTTTAAATTTGCAATAAATTGGATGATAATTATTTTTTCCAAAGCTTGGCGGTATATGCTTAACAGATGGATGAACAACAGATTATAATTCACATAATTATATGAAGTTTCAGAGACATAATGCAGCAATACAATTGTGGATGGGGCTCGTGAGTTAATTATTGGAGCTTGCCTGGTTGGTGCACATCAGAGCTTACTTAATTAACCCTACCATGTAGATTGGATGCCTGTATAGTTCTATTTCTAAAATTCATTAATAATTCATAAAGGGTACTAGCCAATCATATGTGCTAAATGACACCACATGATGGCCTCTTTTAATATACCCCAGTATAGACACTGATCAATAAAACATCATTTCAGTGATATAGACATGATGTTTTATCAATCACATTTATATCAAATTTTATTAATCAGGTTTCTATCAAATTTGACATAAACCTGATTACTAAAACTTCATGTCTATGTCACTGATATAACGACTCTGATGTTTTATTATCAATCAGTGCTTGCTCCCAAACTGACAGTCCTAATATAAGTGCAATGTCTCGGGAAGGTCCAATGCAAAGGCTCCCGACATCACGGTGTTATATATATGCCAATGTGACCGAACTATCAATGTAGGACCCATTGTTTTGTTCCGTACTCTAACCGAGTATGTCAGTGATGCACGACATAGCTATAAACAAGAAATTAAATCAAAATTTATCAAAAAAAAAATTCTCTCTTAAGCTCAGGACCACACTTACACGATTATTGGGTAAATCGACGGTCGGGAGGTCGTAATGCGGTTGGATGATCGTACGTAAGGTCGTTGGATCAGTCGGTTGGCTTGCAATCATCCGAGCAGATTCTCCTGCAGGCCCGGGGGGGGGGGGGGGACTCCCATATAAAAGGGGTAGGGATGCTCGTCGGACATTTTCGATTTGACCCCTAAGAGGTACTAAAATGGGCGTGGCTCAAGCTTATTTTGACCCCTAAAAGATAATAGAAATGTAAATTTATAACAGCTTTTTTGTTCAATTGACACCGACCCCAAAAAGGTACCGCTTTACATAGAAATGTCTGTGTTTGATGGTGGATACCCTAAGTGGTACCAAACTCCTGATTTTGACCCCTAAAAGGTACGACGAGCATCCATGTACCCCTCACATAAGGGAGTCCCCCCCCCGGGCCTGCAGGGGCCATTAACTTATCAGATTATTGGGTAAATCGGACGGTCGTAATGCGGTATATATTCATTACGACGTCTAGCTATTCGTTTATCACTTACGTACGTACGTAATAGTTCATTAGTTACTTTTCTTCTATATATTTTAATATTAATAATACGATACATGTAGGTATATATAAGGATTGAATCATTTAAATTTAGTTCTCTCGCTTGTTGGACAGCCACAAGTACGCCAACTTAGTTGTCGTTTATATTTATATATCGATTTTCCATGGCCTATTATTGTTACTTTGCAATTTTAGATTTACTGTATTTGATTTAAGTATGTGTAAAGCCTCTTATTTGCTTTGCGATCGGATTATTATATTTTGATTTGATTTTCCCATTTCCCTGTAAATTGTATATGGTATTGGTTGTATACACATTCTTTCAGAATGTAAAATCTTACGGATTTGGAATGTTTAATGGCTTCCTTCAAGCCATGTTATATACTTTAGAAATTGTTATTAATATAATTGTTATATTTGTTAAGTATTATTTATTTACTATTTACCGTAGTTAATTAAAAAAAACGTTTGCTATATACTGTCCACCAGGCATTCGGCACTGTCACACACCACAAGTTGTCATGTTATTATTATCTTCGCGTCAAGCGTATATGGCGTAGTATGGGAAGGAATTTGATTTACCAAAACGTTGACTGTACTGCAGTTGTATGCAAGCTGGGACCAGCACTGAATCAATTTGAAATGTTGCTGTCGGGTTAAAGCTTAATGACATAATATATTATGGCCTTATAGCTCTAAGACAGGGCTAATGCATGCATATGGCTCTAATTCATGGCAGACGTCCTGATTGGATGTGGCCCTAATGGCATGTACATAAATTAAGCAGTGTCCCAGAAATAATGATTCATGAGACCACCTTTTGAAAAATCATGTTAGATATTCAACACAAATGAGTATATTTTATATACCGCATATTACCTGGCCCATACATTAATTGTTTGTACCTGCTATAGATGTCCAGTCCTCGATTGGCAGATTTCCAAGCATTAATTATTCAACACAAATGAGTATATTTTATATACCGCATATTACCTGGCCCATACATTAATTGTTTGTACCTGCTATAGATGTCCAGTCCTCGATTGGCAGATTTCCAAGCATTATCTAACTTGATTTTCCAAAAGGTGGTCACCATCACACTGGATTTATCAGACATTTTAGACTAGCTCCCAGGCTCCTGGAAAACAGTAAAAATGCTGGTTAAGGACCGTAGGTGCCTACGCCCATGTTCTGCGCTTGGTGCACAAACGGTCCATCCGATCCTGTATGTATATCCCCCCCTCCTGGATATTATTGGGGTTATTAAGCTTAATGACATACTATATTATGGCCTAGGTCTTACAGAAGACAGGGCTAATGCATGCATATGGCTCTAATTAATGGCAGACGTCCTAATTGCATGTACATAAATTAAGCAGTGTCCCAGAAATAATTATTAATGAGACCACCTTTTGAAAAATCATGTTAGATATTGAATACAAATGAGTATATTTTATATACCGCATATTACCTGGCCCATACATTAATTGTTTGTACCTGCTACAGATGTCCAGTCCTCGATTGGCAGATTTCCAAGCATTATCTAACTTGATTTTCCAAAAGGTGGTCACCATCACACTGGATTGATCAGACATTTCAGACTAGCTCCCAGGCTCCTGGAAATCAGTAAAAATGCTGGTTAAGGAGCGTAGGTGACACCGCCCATACCCTGGGCTTGGTGCACAACCCGTCCACCCGATCCTGTATATATATATTTCCCCCACCCTTCCTGGATATATATTGGCGTTAAAGCTTAATGACATAATAATTATATTATGGCCTTATAGCTCTAAGACAGGGCTAATGCATGCATATGGCTCTAATTCATGGCAGACGTCCTGATTGGATGTGGCCCTAATGGCATGTACATAAATTAAGCAGTGTCCCAGAAATAATGATTCATGAGACCACCTTTTGAAAAATCATGTTAGATATTCAACACAAATGAGTATATTTTATATACCGCATATTACCTGGCCCATACATTAATTGTTTGTACCTGCTATAGATGTCCAGTCCTCGATTGGCAGATTTCCAAGCATTATCTAACTTGATTTTCCAAAAGGTGGTCACCATCACACTGGATTTATCAGACATTTTAGACTAGCTCCCAGGCTCCTGGAAAACAGTAAAAATGCTGGTTAAGGACCGTAGGTGCCTACGCCCATGTTCTGCGCTTGGTGCACAAACGGTCCATCCGATCCTGTATGTATATCCCCCCCTCCTGGATATTATTGGGGTTATTAAGCTTAATGACATACTATATTATGGCCTAGGTCTTACAGAAGACAGGGCTAATGCATGCATATGGCTCTAATTAATGGCAGACGTCCTAATTGCATGTACATAAATTAAGCAGTGTCCCAGAAATAATTATTAATGAGACCACCTTTTGAAAAATCATGTTAGATATTGAATACAAATGAGTATATTTTATATACCGCATATTACCTGGCCCATACATTAATTGTTTGTACCTGCTACAGATGTCCAGTCCTCGATTGGCAGATTTCCAAGCATTATCTAACTTGATTTTCCAAAAGGTGGTCACCATCACACTGGATTGATCAGACATTTCAGACTAGCTCCCAGGCTCCTGGAAATCAGTAAAAATGCTGGTTAAGGAGCGTAGGTGACACCGCCCATACCCTGGGCTTGGTGCACAACCCGTCCACCCGATCCTGTATATATATATTTCCCCCACCCTTCCTGGATATATATTGGCGTTAAAGCTTAATGACATAATAATTATATTATGGCCTTATAGCTCTAAGACAGGGCTAATGCATGCATATGGCTCTAATTCATGGCAGACGTCCTGATTGGATGTGGCCCTAATGGCATGTACATAAATTAAGCAGTGTCCCAGAAATAATGATTCATGAGACCACCTTTTGAAAAATCATGTTAGATATTCAACACAAATGAGTATATTTTATATACCGCATATTACCTGGCCCATACATTAATTGTTTGTACCTGCTATAGATGTCCAGTCCTCGATTGGCAGATTTCCAAGCATTATCTAACTTGATTTTCCAAAAGGTGGTCACCATCACACTGGATTTATCAGACATTTTAGACTAGCTCCCAGGCTCCTGGAAAACAGTAAAAATGCTGGTTAAGGACCGTAGGTGCCTACGCCCATGTTCTGCGCTTGGTGCACAAACGGTCCATCCGATCCTGTATGTATATCCCCCCCTCCTGGATATTATTGGGGTTATTAAGCTTAATGACATACTATATTATGGCCTAGGTCTTACAGAAGACAGGGCTAATGCATGCATATGGCTCTAATTAATGGCAGACGTCCTAATTGCATGTACATAAATTAAGCAGTGTCCCAGAAATAATTATTAATGAGACCACCTTTTGAAAAATCATGTTAGATATTGAATACAAATGAGTATATTTTATATACCGCATATTACCTGGCCCATACATTAATTGTTTGTACCTGCTACAGATGTCCAGTCCTCGATTGGCAGATTTCCAAGCATTATCTAACTTGATTTTCCAAAAGGTGGTCACCATCACACTGGATTGATCAGACATTTCAGACTAGCTCCCAGGCTCCTGGAAATCAGTAAAAATGCTGGTTAAGGAGCGTAGGTGACACCGCCCATACCCTGGGCTTGGTGCACAACCCGTCCACCCGATCCTGTATATATATATTTCCCCCACCCTTCCTGGATATATATTGGCGTTAAAGCTTAATGACATAATAATTATATTATGGCCTTATAGCTCTAAGACAGGGCTAATGCATGCATATGGCTCTAATTCATGGCAGACGTCCTGATTGGATGTGGCCCTAATGGCATGTACATAAATTAAGCAGTGTCCCAGAAATAATGATTCATGAGACCACCTTTTGAAAAATCATGTTAGATATTCAACACAAATGAGTATATTTTATATACCGCATATTACCTGGCCCATACATTAATTGTTTGTACCTGCTATAGATGTCCAGTCCTCGATTGGCAGATTTCCAAGCATTATCTAACTTGATTTTCCAAAAGGTGGTCACCATCACACTGGATTTATCAGACATTTTAGACTAGCTCCCAGGCTCCTGGAAAACAGTAAAAATGCTGGTTAAGGACCGTAGGTGCCTACGCCCATGTTCTGCGCTTGGTGCACAAACGGTCCATCCGATCCTGTATGTATATCCCCCCCTCCTGGATATTATTGGGGTTATTAAGCTTAATGACATACTATATTATGGCCTAGGTCTTACAGAAGACAGGGCTAATGCATGCATATGGCTCTAATTAATGGCAGACGTCCTAATTGCATGTACATAAATTAAGCAGTGTCCCAGAAATAATTATTAATGAGACCACCTTTTGAAAAATCATGTTAGATATTGAATACAAATGAGTATATTTTATATACCGCATATTACCTGGCCCATACATTAATTGTTTGTACCTGCTACAGATGTCCAGTCCTCGATTGGCAGATTTCCAAGCATTATCTAACTTGATTTTCCAAAAGGTGGTCACCATCACACTGGATTGATCAGACATTTCAGACTAGCTCCCAGGCTCCTGGAAATCAGTAAAAATGCTGGTTAAGGAGCGTAGGTGACACCGCCCATACCCTGGGCTTGGTGCACAACCCGTCCACCCGATCCTGTATATATATATTTCCCCCACCCTTCCTGGATATATATTGGCGTTAAAGCTTAATGACATAATAATTATATTATGGCCTTATAGCTCTAAGACAGGGCTAATGCATGCATATGGCTCTAATTCATGGCAGACGTCCTGATTGGATGTGGCCCTAATGGCATGTACATAAATTAAGCAGTGTCCCAGAAATAATGATTCATGAGACCACCTTTTGAAAAATCATGTTAGATATTCAACACAAATGAGTATATTTTATATACCGCATATTACCTGGCCCATACATTAATTGTTTGTACCTGCTATAGATGTCCAGTCCTCGATTGGCAGATTTCCAAGCATTATCTAACTTGATTTTCCAAAAGGTGGTCACCATCACACTGGATTTATCAGACATTTTAGACTAGCTCCCAGGCTCCTGGAAAACAGTAAAAATGCTGGTTAAGGACCGTAGGTGCCTACGCCCATGTTCTGCGCTTGGTGCACAAACGGTCCATCCGATCCTGTATGTATATCCCCCCCTCCTGGATATTATTGGGGTTATTAAGCTTAATGACATACTATATTATGGCCTAGGTCTTACAGAAGACAGGGCTAATGCATGCATATGGCTCTAATTAATGGCAGACGTCCTAATTGCATGTACATAAATTAAGCAGTGTCCCAGAAATAATTATTAATGAGACCACCTTTTGAAAAATCATGTTAGATATTGAATACAAATGAGTATATTTTATATACCGCATATTACCTGGCCCATACATTAATTGTTTGTACCTGCTACAGATGTCCAGTCCTCGATTGGCAGATTTCCAAGCATTATCTAACTTGATTTTCCAAAAGGTGGTCACCATCACACTGGATTGATCAGACATTTCAGACTAGCTCCCAGGCTCCTGGAAATCAGTAAAAATGCTGGTTAAGGAGCGTAGGTGACACCGCCCATACCCTGGGCTTGGTGCACAACCCGTCCACCCGATCCTGTATATATATATTTCCCCCACCCTTCCTGGATATATATTGGCGTTAAAGCTTAATGACATAATAATTATATTATGGCCTTATAGCTCTAAGACAGGGCTAATGCATGCATATGGCTCTAATTCATGGCAGACGTCCTGATTGGATGTGGCCCTAATGGCATGTACATAAATTAAGCAGTGTCCCAGAAATAATGATTCATGAGACCACCTTTTGAAAAATCATGTTAGATATTCAACACAAATGAGTATATTTTATATACCGCATATTACCTGGCCCATACATTAATTGTTTGTACCTGCTATAGATGTCCAGTCCTCGATTGGCAGATTTCCAAGCATTATCTAACTTGATTTTCCAAAAGGTGGTCACCATCACACTGGATTTATCAGACATTTTAGACTAGCTCCCAGGCTCCTGGAAAACAGTAAAAATGCTGGTTAAGGACCGTAGGTGCCTACGCCCATGTTCTGCGCTTGGTGCACAAACGGTCCATCCGATCCTGTATGTATATCCCCCCCTCCTGGATATTATTGGGGTTATTAAGCTTAATGACATACTATATTATGGCCTAGGTCTTACAGAAGACAGGGCTAATGCATGCATATGGCTCTAATTAATGGCAGACGTCCTAATTGCATGTACATAAATTAAGCAGTGTCCCAGAAATAATTATTAATGAGACCACCTTTTGAAAAATCATGTTAGATATTGAATACAAATGAGTATATTTTATATACCGCATATTACCTGGCCCATACATTAATTGTTTGTACCTGCTACAGATGTCCAGTCCTCGATTGGCAGATTTCCAAGCATTATCTAACTTGATTTTCCAAAAGGTGGTCACCATCACACTGGATTGATCAGACATTTCAGACTAGCTCCCAGGCTCCTGGAAATCAGTAAAAATGCTGGTTAAGGAGCGTAGGTGACACCGCCCATACCCTGGGCTTGGTGCACAACCCGTCCACCCGATCCTGTATATATATATTTCCCCCACCCTTCCTGGATATATATTGGCGTTAAAGCTTAATGACATAATAATTATATTATGGCCTTATAGCTCTAAGACAGGGCTAATGCATGCATATGGCTCTAATTCATGGCAGACGTCCTGATTGGATGTGGCCCTAATGGCATGTACATAAATTAAGCAGTGTCCCAGAAATAATGATTCATGAGACCACCTTTTGAAAAATCATGTTAGATATTCAACACAAATGAGTATATTTTATATACCGCATATTACCTGGCCCATACATTAATTGTTTGTACCTGCTATAGATGTCCAGTCCTCGATTGGCAGATTTCCAAGCATTATCTAACTTGATTTTCCAAAAGGTGGTCACCATCACACTGGATTTATCAGACATTTTAGACTAGCTCCCAGGCTCCTGGAAAACAGTAAAAATGCTGGTTAAGGACCGTAGGTGCCTACGCCCATGTTCTGCGCTTGGTGCACAAACGGTCCATCCGATCCTGTATGTATATCCCCCCCTCCTGGATATTATTGGGGTTATTAAGCTTAATGACATACTATATTATGGCCTAGGTCTTACAGAAGACAGGGCTAATGCATGCATATGGCTCTAATTAATGGCAGACGTCCTAATTGCATGTACATAAATTAAGCAGTGTCCCAGAAATAATTATTAATGAGACCACCTTTTGAAAAATCATGTTAGATATTGAATACAAATGAGTATATTTTATATACCGCATATTACCTGGCCCATACATTAATTGTTTGTACCTGCTACAGATGTCCAGTCCTCGATTGGCAGATTTCCAAGCATTATCTAACTTGATTTTCCAAAAGGTGGTCACCATCACACTGGATTGATCAGACATTTCAGACTAGCTCCCAGGCTCCTGGAAATCAGTAAAAATGCTGGTTAAGGAGCGTAGGTGACACCGCCCATACCCTGGGCTTGGTGCACAACCCGTCCACCCGATCCTGTATATATATATTTCCCCCACCCTTCCTGGATATATATTGGCGTTAAAGCTTAATGACATAATAATTATATTATGGCCTTATAGCTCTAAGACAGGGCTAATGCATGCATATGGCTCTAATTCATGGCAGACGTCCTGATTGGATGTGGCCCTAATGGCATGTACATAAATTAAGCAGTGTCCCAGAAATAATGATTCATGAGACCACCTTTTGAAAAATCATGTTAGATATTCAACACAAATGAGTATATTTTATATACCGCATATTACCTGGCCCATACATTAATTGTTTGTACCTGCTATAGATGTCCAGTCCTCGATTGGCAGATTTCCAAGCATTATCTAACTTGATTTTCCAAAAGGTGGTCACCATCACACTGGATTTATCAGACATTTTAGACTAGCTCCCAGGCTCCTGGAAAACAGTAAAAATGCTGGTTAAGGACCGTAGGTGCCTACGCCCATGTTCTGCGCTTGGTGCACAAACGGTCCATCCGATCCTGTATGTATATCCCCCCCTCCTGGATATTATTGGGGTTATTAAGCTTAATGACATACTATATTATGGCCTAGGTCTTACAGAAGACAGGGCTAATGCATGCATATGGCTCTAATTAATGGCAGACGTCCTAATTGCATGTACATAAATTAAGCAGTGTCCCAGAAATAATTATTAATGAGACCACCTTTTGAAAAATCATGTTAGATATTGAATACAAATGAGTATATTTTATATACCGCATATTACCTGGCCCATACATTAATTGTTTGTACCTGCTACAGATGTCCAGTCCTCGATTGGCAGATTTCCAAGCATTATCTAACTTGATTTTCCAAAAGGTGGTCACCATCACACTGGATTGATCAGACATTTCAGACTAGCTCCCAGGCTCCTGGAAATCAGTAAAAATGCTGGTTAAGGAGCGTAGGTGACACCGCCCATACCCTGGGCTTGGTGCACAACCCGTCCACCCGATCCTGTATATATATATTTCCCCCACCCTTCCTGGATATATATTGGCGTTAAAGCTTAATGACATAATAATTATATTATGGCCTTATAGCTCTAAGACAGGGCTAATGCATGCATATGGCTCTAATTCATGGCAGACGTCCTGATTGGATGTGGCCCTAATGGCATGTACATAAATTAAGCAGTGTCCCAGAAATAATGATTCATGAGACCACCTTTTGAAAAATCATGTTAGATATTCAACACAAATGAGTATATTTTATATACCGCATATTACCTGGCCCATACATTAATTGTTTGTACCTGCTATAGATGTCCAGTCCTCGATTGGCAGATTTCCAAGCATTATCTAACTTGATTTTCCAAAAGGTGGTCACCATCACACTGGATTTATCAGACATTTTAGACTAGCTCCCAGGCTCCTGGAAAACAGTAAAAATGCTGGTTAAGGACCGTAGGTGCCTACGCCCATGTTCTGCGCTTGGTGCACAAACGGTCCATCCGATCCTGTATGTATATCCCCCCCTCCTGGATATTATTGGGGTTATTAAGCTTAATGACATACTATATTATGGCCTAGGTCTTACAGAAGACAGGGCTAATGCATGCATATGGCTCTAATTAATGGCAGACGTCCTAATTGCATGTACATAAATTAAGCAGTGTCCCAGAAATAATTATTAATGAGACCACCTTTTGAAAAATCATGTTAGATATTGAATACAAATGAGTATATTTTATATACCGCATATTACCTGGCCCATACATTAATTGTTTGTACCTGCTACAGATGTCCAGTCCTCGATTGGCAGATTTCCAAGCATTATCTAACTTGATTTTCCAAAAGGTGGTCACCATCACACTGGATTGATCAGACATTTCAGACTAGCTCCCAGGCTCCTGGAAATCAGTAAAAATGCTGGTTAAGGAGCGTAGGTGACACCGCCCATACCCTGGGCTTGGTGCACAACCCGTCCACCCGATCCTGTATATATATATTTCCCCCACCCTTCCTGGATATATATTGGCGTTAAAGCTTAATGACATAATAATTATATTATGGCCTTATAGCTCTAAGACAGGGCTAATGCATGCATATGGCTCTAATTCATGGCAGACGTCCTGATTGGATGTGGCCCTAATGGCATGTACATAAATTAAGCAGTGTCCCAGAAATAATGATTCATGAGACCACCTTTTGAAAAATCATGTTAGATATTCAACACAAATGAGTATATTTTATATACCGCATATTACCTGGCCCATACATTAATTGTTTGTACCTGCTATAGATGTCCAGTCCTCGATTGGCAGATTTCCAAGCATTATCTAACTTGATTTTCCAAAAGGTGGTCACCATCACACTGGATTTATCAGACATTTTAGACTAGCTCCCAGGCTCCTGGAAAACAGTAAAAATGCTGGTTAAGGACCGTAGGTGCCTACGCCCATGTTCTGCGCTTGGTGCACAAACGGTCCATCCGATCCTGTATGTATATCCCCCCCTCCTGGATATTATTGGGGTTATTAAGCTTAATGACATACTATATTATGGCCTAGGTCTTACAGAAGACAGGGCTAATGCATGCATATGGCTCTAATTAATGGCAGACGTCCTAATTGCATGTACATAAATTAAGCAGTGTCCCAGAAATAATTATTAATGAGACCACCTTTTGAAAAATCATGTTAGATATTGAATACAAATGAGTATATTTTATATACCGCATATTACCTGGCCCATACATTAATTGTTTGTACCTGCTACAGATGTCCAGTCCTCGATTGGCAGATTTCCAAGCATTATCTAACTTGATTTTCCAAAAGGTGGTCACCATCACACTGGATTGATCAGACATTTCAGACTAGCTCCCAGGCTCCTGGAAATCAGTAAAAATGCTGGTTAAGGAGCGTAGGTGACACCGCCCATACCCTGGGCTTGGTGCACAACCCGTCCACCCGATCCTGTATATATATATTTCCCCCACCCTTCCTGGATATATATTGGCGTTAAAGCTTAATGACATAATAATTATATTATGGCCTTATAGCTCTAAGACAGGGCTAATGCATGCATATGGCTCTAATTCATGGCAGACGTCCTGATTGGATGTGGCCCTAATGGCATGTACATAAATTAAGCAGTGTCCCAGAAATAATGATTCATGAGACCACCTTTTGAAAAATCATGTTAGATATTCAACACAAATGAGTATATTTTATATACCGCATATTACCTGGCCCATACATTAATTGTTTGTACCTGCTATAGATGTCCAGTCCTCGATTGGCAGATTTCCAAGCATTATCTAACTTGATTTTCCAAAAGGTGGTCACCATCACACTGGATTTATCAGACATTTTAGACTAGCTCCCAGGCTCCTGGAAAACAGTAAAAATGCTGGTTAAGGACCGTAGGTGCCTACGCCCATGTTCTGCGCTTGGTGCACAAACGGTCCATCCGATCCTGTATGTATATCCCCCCCTCCTGGATATTATTGGGGTTATTAAGCTTAATGACATACTATATTATGGCCTAGGTCTTACAGAAGACAGGGCTAATGCATGCATATGGCTCTAATTAATGGCAGACGTCCTAATTGCATGTACATAAATTAAGCAGTGTCCCAGAAATAATTATTAATGAGACCACCTTTTGAAAAATCATGTTAGATATTGAATACAAATGAGTATATTTTATATACCGCATATTACCTGGCCCATACATTAATTGTTTGTACCTGCTACAGATGTCCAGTCCTCGATTGGCAGATTTCCAAGCATTATCTAACTTGATTTTCCAAAAGGTGGTCACCATCACACTGGATTGATCAGACATTTCAGACTAGCTCCCAGGCTCCTGGAAATCAGTAAAAATGCTGGTTAAGGAGCGTAGGTGACACCGCCCATACCCTGGGCTTGGTGCACAACCCGTCCACCCGATCCTGTATATATATATTTCCCCCACCCTTCCTGGATATATATTGGCGTTAAAGCTTAATGACATAATAATTATATTATGGCCTTATAGCTCTAAGACAGGGCTAATGCATGCATATGGCTCTAATTCATGGCAGACGTCCTGATTGGATGTGGCCCTAATGGCATGTACATAAATTAAGCAGTGTCCCAGAAATAATGATTCATGAGACCACCTTTTGAAAAATCATGTTAGATATTCAACACAAATGAGTATATTTTATATACCGCATATTACCTGGCCCATACATTAATTGTTTGTACCTGCTATAGATGTCCAGTCCTCGATTGGCAGATTTCCAAGCATTATCTAACTTGATTTTCCAAAAGGTGGTCACCATCACACTGGATTTATCAGACATTTTAGACTAGCTCCCAGGCTCCTGGAAAACAGTAAAAATGCTGGTTAAGGACCGTAGGTGCCTACGCCCATGTTCTGCGCTTGGTGCACAAACGGTCCATCCGATCCTGTATGTATATCCCCCCCTCCTGGATATTATTGGGGTTATTAAGCTTAATGACATACTATATTATGGCCTAGGTCTTACAGAAGACAGGGCTAATGCATGCATATGGCTCTAATTAATGGCAGACGTCCTAATTGCATGTACATAAATTAAGCAGTGTCCCAGAAATAATTATTAATGAGACCACCTTTTGAAAAATCATGTTAGATATTGAATACAAATGAGTATATTTTATATACCGCATATTACCTGGCCCATACATTAATTGTTTGTACCTGCTACAGATGTCCAGTCCTCGATTGGCAGATTTCCAAGCATTATCTAACTTGATTTTCCAAAAGGTGGTCACCATCACACTGGATTGATCAGACATTTCAGACTAGCTCCCAGGCTCCTGGAAATCAGTAAAAATGCTGGTTAAGGAGCGTAGGTGACACCGCCCATACCCTGGGCTTGGTGCACAACCCGTCCACCCGATCCTGTATATATATATTTCCCCCACCCTTCCTGGATATATATTGGCGTTAAAGCTTAATGACATAATAATTATATTATGGCCTTATAGCTCTAAGACAGGGCTAATGCATGCATATGGCTCTAATTCATGGCAGACGTCCTGATTGGATGTGGCCCTAATGGCATGTACATAAATTAAGCAGTGTCCCAGAAATAATGATTCATGAGACCACCTTTTGAAAAATCATGTTAGATATTCAACACAAATGAGTATATTTTATATACCGCATATTACCTGGCCCATACATTAATTGTTTGTACCTGCTATAGATGTCCAGTCCTCGATTGGCAGATTTCCAAGCATTATCTAACTTGATTTTCCAAAAGGTGGTCACCATCACACTGGATTTATCAGACATTTTAGACTAGCTCCCAGGCTCCTGGAAAACAGTAAAAATGCTGGTTAAGGACCGTAGGTGCCTACGCCCATGTTCTGCGCTTGGTGCACAAACGGTCCATCCGATCCTGTATGTATATCCCCCCCTCCTGGATATTATTGGGGTTATTAAGCTTAATGACATACTATATTATGGCCTAGGTCTTACAGAAGACAGGGCTAATGCATGCATATGGCTCTAATTAATGGCAGACGTCCTAATTGCATGTACATAAATTAAGCAGTGTCCCAGAAATAATTATTAATGAGACCACCTTTTGAAAAATCATGTTAGATATTGAATACAAATGAGTATATTTTATATACCGCATATTACCTGGCCCATACATTAATTGTTTGTACCTGCTACAGATGTCCAGTCCTCGATTGGCAGATTTCCAAGCATTATCTAACTTGATTTTCCAAAAGGTGGTCACCATCACACTGGATTGATCAGACATTTCAGACTAGCTCCCAGGCTCCTGGAAATCAGTAAAAATGCTGGTTAAGGAGCGTAGGTGACACCGCCCATACCCTGGGCTTGGTGCACAACCCGTCCACCCGATCCTGTATATATATATTTCCCCCACCCTTCCTGGATATATATTGGCGTTAAAGCTTAATGACATAATAATTATATTATGGCCTTATAGCTCTAAGACAGGGCTAATGCATGCATATGGCTCTAATTCATGGCAGACGTCCTGATTGGATGTGGCCCTAATGGCATGTACATAAATTAAGCAGTGTCCCAGAAATAATGATTCATGAGACCACCTTTTGAAAAATCATGTTAGATATTCAACACAAATGAGTATATTTTATATACCGCATATTACCTGGCCCATACATTAATTGTTTGTACCTGCTATAGATGTCCAGTCCTCGATTGGCAGATTTCCAAGCATTATCTAACTTGATTTTCCAAAAGGTGGTCACCATCACACTGGATTTATCAGACATTTTAGACTAGCTCCCAGGCTCCTGGAAAACAGTAAAAATGCTGGTTAAGGACCGTAGGTGCCTACGCCCATGTTCTGCGCTTGGTGCACAAACGGTCCATCCGATCCTGTATGTATATCCCCCCCTCCTGGATATTATTGGGGTTATTAAGCTTAATGACATACTATATTATGGCCTAGGTCTTACAGAAGACAGGGCTAATGCATGCATATGGCTCTAATTAATGGCAGACGTCCTAATTGCATGTACATAAATTAAGCAGTGTCCCAGAAATAATTATTAATGAGACCACCTTTTGAAAAATCATGTTAGATATTGAATACAAATGAGTATATTTTATATACCGCATATTACCTGGCCCATACATTAATTGTTTGTACCTGCTACAGATGTCCAGTCCTCGATTGGCAGATTTCCAAGCATTATCTAACTTGATTTTCCAAAAGGTGGTCACCATCACACTGGATTGATCAGACATTTCAGACTAGCTCCCAGGCTCCTGGAAATCAGTAAAAATGCTGGTTAAGGAGCGTAGGTGACACCGCCCATACCCTGGGCTTGGTGCACAACCCGTCCACCCGATCCTGTATATATATATTTCCCCCACCCTTCCTGGATATATATTGGCGTTAAAGCTTAATGACATAATAATTATATTATGGCCTTATAGCTCTAAGACAGGGCTAATGCATGCATATGGCTCTAATTCATGGCAGACGTCCTGATTGGATGTGGCCCTAATGGCATGTACATAAATTAAGCAGTGTCCCAGAAATAATGATTCATGAGACCACCTTTTGAAAAATCATGTTAGATATTCAACACAAATGAGTATATTTTATATACCGCATATTACCTGGCCCATACATTAATTGTTTGTACCTGCTATAGATGTCCAGTCCTCGATTGGCAGATTTCCAAGCATTATCTAACTTGATTTTCCAAAAGGTGGTCACCATCACACTGGATTTATCAGACATTTTAGACTAGCTCCCAGGCTCCTGGAAAACAGTAAAAATGCTGGTTAAGGACCGTAGGTGCCTACGCCCATGTTCTGCGCTTGGTGCACAAACGGTCCATCCGATCCTGTATGTATATCCCCCCCTCCTGGATATTATTGGGGTTATTAAGCTTAATGACATACTATATTATGGCCTAGGTCTTACAGAAGACAGGGCTAATGCATGCATATGGCTCTAATTAATGGCAGACGTCCTAATTGCATGTACATAAATTAAGCAGTGTCCCAGAAATAATTATTAATGAGACCACCTTTTGAAAAATCATGTTAGATATTGAATACAAATGAGTATATTTTATATACCGCATATTACCTGGCCCATACATTAATTGTTTGTACCTGCTACAGATGTCCAGTCCTCGATTGGCAGATTTCCAAGCATTATCTAACTTGATTTTCCAAAAGGTGGTCACCATCACACTGGATTGATCAGACATTTCAGACTAGCTCCCAGGCTCCTGGAAATCAGTAAAAATGCTGGTTAAGGAGCGTAGGTGACACCGCCCATACCCTGGGCTTGGTGCACAACCCGTCCACCCGATCCTGTATATATATATTTCCCCCACCCTTCCTGGATATATATTGGCGTTAAAGCTTAATGACATAATAATTATATTATGGCCTTATAGCTCTAAGACAGGGCTAATGCATGCATATGGCTCTAATTCATGGCAGACGTCCTGATTGGATGTGGCCCTAATGGCATGTACATAAATTAAGCAGTGTCCCAGAAATAATGATTCATGAGACCACCTTTTGAAAAATCATGTTAGATATTCAACACAAATGAGTATATTTTATATACCGCATATTACCTGGCCCATACATTAATTGTTTGTACCTGCTATAGATGTCCAGTCCTCGATTGGCAGATTTCCAAGCATTATCTAACTTGATTTTCCAAAAGGTGGTCACCATCACACTGGATTTATCAGACATTTTAGACTAGCTCCCAGGCTCCTGGAAAACAGTAAAAATGCTGGTTAAGGACCGTAGGTGCCTACGCCCATGTTCTGCGCTTGGTGCACAAACGGTCCATCCGATCCTGTATGTATATCCCCCCCTCCTGGATATTATTGGGGTTATTAAGCTTAATGACATACTATATTATGGCCTAGGTCTTACAGAAGACAGGGCTAATGCATGCATATGGCTCTAATTAATGGCAGACGTCCTAATTGCATGTACATAAATTAAGCAGTGTCCCAGAAATAATTATTAATGAGACCACCTTTTGAAAAATCATGTTAGATATTGAATACAAATGAGTATATTTTATATACCGCATATTACCTGGCCCATACATTAATTGTTTGTACCTGCTACAGATGTCCAGTCCTCGATTGGCAGATTTCCAAGCATTATCTAACTTGATTTTCCAAAAGGTGGTCACCATCACACTGGATTGATCAGACATTTCAGACTAGCTCCCAGGCTCCTGGAAATCAGTAAAAATGCTGGTTAAGGAGCGTAGGTGACACCGCCCATACCCTGGGCTTGGTGCACAACCCGTCCACCCGATCCTGTATATATATATTTCCCCCACCCTTCCTGGATATATATTGGCGTTAAAGCTTAATGACATAATAATTATATTATGGCCTTATAGCTCTAAGACAGGGCTAATGCATGCATATGGCTCTAATTCATGGCAGACGTCCTGATTGGATGTGGCCCTAATGGCATGTACATAAATTAAGCAGTGTCCCAGAAATAATGATTCATGAGACCACCTTTTGAAAAATCATGTTAGATATTCAACACAAATGAGTATATTTTATATACCGCATATTACCTGGCCCATACATTAATTGTTTGTACCTGCTATTGATGTCCAGTCCTCGATTGGCAGATTTCCAAGCATTATCTAACTTGATTTTCCAAAAGGTGGTCACCATCACACTGGATTTATCAGACATTTTAGACTAGCTCCCAGGCTCCTGGAAAACAGTAAAAATGCTGGTTAAGGACCGTAGGTGCCTACGCCCATGTTCTGCGCTTGGTGCACAAACGGTCCATCCGATCCTGTATGTATATCCCCCCCTCCTGGATATTATTGGGGTTATTAAGCTTAATGACATACTATATTATGGCCTAGGTCTTACAGAAGACAGGGCTAATGCATGCATATGGCTCTAATTAATGGCAGACGTCCTAATTGCATGTACATAAATTAAGCAGTGTCCCAGAAATAATTATTAATGAGACCACCTTTTGAAAAATCATGTTAGATATTGAATACAAATGAGTATATTTTATATACCGCATATTACCTGGCCCATACATTAATTGTTTGTACCTGCTACAGATGTCCAGTCCTCGATTGGCAGATTTCCAAGCATTATCTAACTTGATTTTCCAAAAGGTGGTCACCATCACACTGGATTGATCAGACATTTCAGACTAGCTCCCAGGCTCCTGGAAATCAGTAAAAATGCTGGTTAAGGAGCGTAGGTGACACCGCCCATACCCTGGGCTTGGTGCACAACCCGTCCACCCGATCCTGTATATATATATTTCCCCCACCCTTCCTGGATATATATTGGCGTTAAAGCTTAATGACATAATAATTATATTATGGCCTTATAGCTCTAAGACAGGGCTAATGCATGCATATGGCTCTAATTCATGGCAGACGTCCTGATTGGATGTGGCCCTAATGGCATGTACATAAATTAAGCAGTGTCCCAGAAATAATGATTCATGAGACCACCTTTTGAAAAATCATGTTAGATATTCAACACAAATGAGTATATTTTATATACCGCATATTACCTGGCCCATACATTAATTGTTTGTACCTGCTATAGATGTCCAGTCCTCGATTGGCAGATTTCCAAGCATTATCTAACTTGATTTTCCAAAAGGTGGTCACCATCACACTGGATTTATCAGACATTTTAGACTAGCTCCCAGGCTCCTGGAAAACAGTAAAAATGCTGGTTAAGGACCGTAGGTGCCTACGCCCATGTTCTGCGCTTGGTGCACAAACGGTCCATCCGATCCTGTATGTATATCCCCCCCTCCTGGATATTATTGGGGTTATTAAGCTTAATGACATACTATATTATGGCCTAGGTCTTACAGAAGACAGGGCTAATGCATGCATATGGCTCTAATTAATGGCAGACGTCCTAATTGCATGTACATAAATTAAGCAGTGTCCCAGAAATAATTATTAATGAGACCACCTTTTGAAAAATCATGTTAGATATTGAATACAAATGAGTATATTTTATATACCGCATATTACCTGGCCCATACATTAATTGTTTGTACCTGCTACAGATGTCCAGTCCTCGATTGGCAGATTTCCAAGCATTATCTAACTTGATTTTCCAAAAGGTGGTCACCATCACACTGGATTGATCAGACATTTCAGACTAGCTCCCAGGCTCCTGGAAATCAGTAAAAATGCTGGTTAAGGAGCGTAGGTGACACCGCCCATACCCTGGGCTTGGTGCACAACCCGTCCACCCGATCCTGTATATATATATTTCCCCCACCCTTCCTGGATATATATTGGCGTTAAAGCTTAATGACATAATAATTATATTATGGCCTTATAGCTCTAAGACAGGGCTAATGCATGCATATGGCTCTAATTCATGGCAGACGTCCTGATTGGATGTGGCCCTAATGGCATGTACATAAATTAAGCAGTGTCCCAGAAATAATGATTCATGAGACCACCTTTTGAAAAATCATGTTAGATATTCAACACAAATGAGTATATTTTATATACCGCATATTACCTGGCCCATACATTAATTGTTTGTACCTGCTATAGATGTCCAGTCCTCGATTGGCAGATTTCCAAGCATTATCTAACTTGATTTTCCAAAAGGTGGTCACCATCACACTGGATTTATCAGACATTTTAGACTAGCTCCCAGGCTCCTGGAAAACAGTAAAAATGCTGGTTAAGGAGCGTAGGTGCCTACGCCCATGTTCTGCGCTTGGTGCACAAACGGTCCATCCGATCCTGTATGTATATCCCCCCCTCCTGGATATTATTGGGGTTATTAAGCTTAATGACATACTATATTATGGCCTAGGTCTTACAGAAGACAGGGCTAATGCATGCATATGGCTCTAATTAATGGCAGACGTCCTAATTGCATGTACATAAATTAAGCAGTGTCCCAGAAATAATTATTAATGAGACCACCTTTTGAAAAATCATGTTAGATATTGAATACAAATGAGTATATTTTATATACCGCATATTACCTGGCCCATACATTAATTGTTTGTACCTGCTACAGATGTCCAGTCCTCGATTGGCAGATTTCCAAGCATTATCTAACTTGATTTTCCAAAAGGTGGTCACCATCACACTGGATTGATCAGACATTTCAGACTAGCTCCCAGGCTCCTGGAAATCAGTAAAAATGCTGGTTAAGGAGCGTAGGTGACACCGCCCATACCCTGGGCTTGGTGCACAACCCGTCCACCCGATCCTGTATATATATATTTCCCCCACCCTTCCTGGATATATATTGGCGTTAAAGCTTAATGACATAATAATTATATTATGGCCTTATAGCTCTAAGACAGGGCTAATGCATGCATATGGCTCTAATTCATGGCAGACGTCCTGATTGGATGTGGCCCTAATGGCATGTACATAAATTAAGCAGTGTCCCAGAAATAATGATTCATGAGACCACCTTTTGAAAAATCATGTTAGATATTCAACACAAATGAGTATATTTTATATACCGCATATTACCTGGCCCATACATTAATTGTTTGTACCTGCTATAGATGTCCAGTCCTCGATTGGCAGATTTCCAAGCATTATCTAACTTGATTTTCCAAAAGGTGGTCACCATCACACTGGATTTATCAGACATTTTAGACTAGCTCCCAGGCTCCTGGAAAACAGTAAAAATGCTGGTTAAGGAGCGTAGGTGCCTACGCCCATGTTCTGCGCTTGGTGCACAAACGGTCCATCCGATCCTGTATGTATATCCCCCCCTCCTGGATATTATTGGGGTTATTAAGCTTAATGACATACTATATTATGGCCTAGGTCTTACAGAAGACAGGGCTAATGCATGCATATGGCTCTAATTAATGGCAGACGTCCTAATTGCATGTACATAAATTAAGCAGTGTCCCAGAAATAATTATTAATGAGACCACCTTTTGAAAAATCATGTTAGATATTGAATACAAATGAGTATATTTTATATACCGCATATTACCTGGCCCATACATTAATTGTTTGTACCTGCTACAGATGTCCAGTCCTCGATTGGCAGATTTCCAAGCATTATCTAACTTGATTTTCCAAAAGGTGGTCACCATCACACTGGATTGATCAGACATTTCAGACTAGCTCCCAGGCTCCTGGAAATCAGTAAAAATGCTGGTTAAGGAGCGTAGGTGACACCGCCCATACCCTGGGCTTGGTGCACAACCCGTCCACCCGATCCTGTATATATATATTTCCCCCACCCTTCCTGGATATATATTGGCGTTAAAGCTTAATGACATAATAATTATATTATGGCCTTATAGCTCTAAGACAGGGCTAATGCATGCATATGGCTCTAATTCATGGCAGACGTCCTGATTGGATGTGGCCCTAATGGCATGTACATAAATTAAGCAGTGTCCCAGAAATAATGATTCATGAGACCACCTTTTGAAAAATCATGTTAGATATTCAACACAAATGAGTATATTTTATATACCGCATATTACCTGGCCCATACATTAATTGTTTGTACCTGCTATAGATGTCCAGTCCTCGATTGGCAGATTTCCAAGCATTATCTAACTTGATTTTCCAAAAGGTGGTCACCATCACACTGGATTTATCAGACATTTTAGACTAGCTCCCAGGCTCCTGGAAAACAGTAAAAATGCTGGTTAAGGAGCGTAGGTGCCTACGCCCATGTTCTGCGCTTGGTGCACAAACGGTCCATCCGATCCTGTATGTATATCCCCCCCTCCTGGATATTATTGGGGTTATTAAGCTTAATGACATACTATATTATGGCCTAGGTCTTACAGAAGACAGGGCTAATGCATGCATATGGCTCTAATTAATGGCAGACGTCCTAATTGCATGTACATAAATTAAGCAGTGTCCCAGAAATAATTATTAATGAGACCACCTTTTGAAAAATCATGTTAGATATTGAATACAAATGAGTATATTTTATATACCGCATATTACCTGGCCCATACATTAATTGTTTGTACCTGCTACAGATGTCCAGTCCTCGATTGGCAGATTTCCAAGCATTATCTAACTTGATTTTCCAAAAGGTGGTCACCATCACACTGGATTGATCAGACATTTCAGACTAGCTCCCAGGCTCCTGGAAATCAGTAAAAATGCTGGTTAAGGAGCGTAGGTGACACCGCCCATACCCTGGGCTTGGTGCACAACCCGTCCACCCGATCCTGTATATATATATTTCCCCCACCCTTCCTGGATATATATTGGCGTTAAAGCTTAATGACATAATAATTATATTATGGCCTTATAGCTCTAAGACAGGGCTAATGCATGCATATGGCTCTAATTCATGGCAGACGTCCTGATTGGATGTGGCCCTAATGGCATGTACATAAATTAAGCAGTGTCCCAGAAATAATGATTCATGAGACCACCTTTTGAAAAATCATGTTAGATATTCAACACAAATGAGTATATTTTATATACCGCATATTACCTGGCCCATACATTAATTGTTTGTACCTGCTATAGATGTCCAGTCCTCGATTGGCAGATTTCCAAGCATTATCTAACTTGATTTTCCAAAAGGTGGTCACCATCACACTGGATTTATCAGACATTTTAGACTAGCTCCCAGGCTCCTGGAAAACAGTAAAAATGCTGGTTAAGGACCGTAGGTGCCTACGCCCATGTTCTGCGCTTGGTGCACAAACGGTCCATCCGATCCTGTATGTATATCCCCCCCTCCTGGATATTATTGGGGTTATTAAGCTTAATGACATACTATATTATGGCCTAGGTCTTACAGAAGACAGGGCTAATGCATGCATATGGCTCTAATTAATGGCAGACGTCCTAATTGCATGTACATAAATTAAGCAGTGTCCCAGAAATAATTATTAATGAGACCACCTTTTGAAAAATCATGTTAGATATTGAATACAAATGAGTATATTTTATATACCGCATATTACCTGGCCCATACATTAATTGTTTGTACCTGCTACAGATGTCCAGTCCTCGATTGGCAGATTTCCAAGCATTATCTAACTTGATTTTCCAAAAGGTGGTCACCATCACACTGGATTGATCAGACATTTCAGACTAGCTCCCAGGCTCCTGGAAATCAGTAAAAATGCTGGTTAAGGAGCGTAGGTGACACCGCCCATACCCTGGGCTTGGTGCACAACCCGTCCACCCGATCCTGTATATATATATTTCCCCCACCCTTCCTGGATATATATTGGCGTTAAAGCTTAATGACATAATAATTATATTATGGCCTTATAGCTCTAAGACAGGGCTAATGCATGCATATGGCTCTAATTCATGGCAGACGTCCTGATTGGATGTGGCCCTAATGGCATGTACATAAATTAAGCAGTGTCCCAGAAATAATGATTCATGAGACCACCTTTTGAAAAATCATGTTAGATATTCAACACAAATGAGTATATTTTATATACCGCATATTACCTGGCCCATACATTAATTGTTTGTACCTGCTATAGATGTCCAGTCCTCGATTGGCAGATTTCCAAGCATTATCTAACTTGATTTTCCAAAAGGTGGTCACCATCACACTGGATTTATCAGACATTTTAGACTAGCTCCCAGGCTCCTGGAAAACAGTAAAAATGCTGGTTAAGGACCGTAGGTGCCTACGCCCATGTTCTGCGCTTGGTGCACAAACGGTCCATCCGATCCTGTATGTATATCCCCCCCTCCTGGATATTATTGGGGTTATTAAGCTTAATGACATACTATATTATGGCCTAGGTCTTACAGAAGACAGGGCTAATGCATGCATATGGCTCTAATTAATGGCAGACGTCCTAATTGCATGTACATAAATTAAGCAGTGTCCCAGAAATAATTATTAATGAGACCACCTTTTGAAAAATCATGTTAGATATTGAATACAAATGAGTATATTTTATATACCGCATATTACCTGGCCCATACATTAATTGTTTGTACCTGCTACAGATGTCCAGTCCTCGATTGGCAGATTTCCAAGCATTATCTAACTTGATTTTCCAAAAGGTGGTCACCATCACACTGGATTGATCAGACATTTCAGACTAGCTCCCAGGCTCCTGGAAATCAGTAAAAATGCTGGTTAAGGAGCGTAGGTGACACCGCCCATACCCTGGGCTTGGTGCACAACCCGTCCACCCGATCCTGTATATATATATTTCCCCCACCCTTCCTGGATATATATTGGCGTTAAAGCTTAATGACATAATAATTATATTATGGCCTTATAGCTCTAAGACAGGGCTAATGCATGCATATGGCTCTAATTCATGGCAGACGTCCTGATTGGATGTGGCCCTAATGGCATGTACATAAATTAAGCAGTGTCCCAGAAATAATGATTCATGAGACCACCTTTTGAAAAATCATGTTAGATATTCAACACAAATGAGTATATTTTATATACCGCATATTACCTGGCCCATACATTAATTGTTTGTACCTGCTATAGATGTCCAGTCCTCGATTGGCAGATTTCCAAGCATTATCTAACTTGATTTTCCAAAAGGTGGTCACCATCACACTGGATTTATCAGACATTTTAGACTAGCTCCCAGGCTCCTGGAAAACAGTAAAAATGCTGGTTAAGGACCGTAGGTGCCTACGCCCATGTTCTGCGCTTGGTGCACAAACGGTCCATCCGATCCTGTATGTATATCCCCCCCTCCTGGATATTATTGGGGTTATTAAGCTTAATGACATACTATATTATGGCCTAGGTCTTACAGAAGACAGGGCTAATGCATGCATATGGCTCTAATTAATGGCAGACGTCCTAATTGCATGTACATAAATTAAGCAGTGTCCCAGAAATAATTATTAATGAGACCACCTTTTGAAAAATCATGTTAGATATTGAATACAAATGAGTATATTTTATATACCGCATATTACCTGGCCCATACATTAATTGTTTGTACCTGCTACAGATGTCCAGTCCTCGATTGGCAGATTTCCAAGCATTATCTAACTTGATTTTCCAAAAGGTGGTCACCATCACACTGGATTGATCAGACATTTCAGACTAGCTCCCAGGCTCCTGGAAATCAGTAAAAATGCTGGTTAAGGAGCGTAGGTGACACCGCCCATACCCTGGGCTTGGTGCACAACCCGTCCACCCGATCCTGTATATATATATTTCCCCCACCCTTCCTGGATATATATTGGCGTTAAAGCTTAATGACATAATAATTATATTATGGCCTTATAGCTCTAAGACAGGGCTAATGCATGCATATGGCTCTAATTCATGGCAGACGTCCTGATTGGATGTGGCCCTAATGGCATGTACATAAATTAAGCAGTGTCCCAGAAATAATGATTCATGAGACCACCTTTTGAAAAATCATGTTAGATATTCAACACAAATGAGTATATTTTATATACCGCATATTACCTGGCCCATACATTAATTGTTTGTACCTGCTATAGATGTCCAGTCCTCGATTGGCAGATTTCCAAGCATTATCTAACTTGATTTTCCAAAAGGTGGTCACCATCACACTGGATTTATCAGACATTTTAGACTAGCTCCCAGGCTCCTGGAAAACAGTAAAAATGCTGGTTAAGGACCGTAGGTGCCTACGCCCATGTTCTGCGCTTGGTGCACAAACGGTCCATCCGATCCTGTATGTATATCCCCCCCTCCTGGATATTATTGGGGTTATTAAGCTTAATGACATACTATATTATGGCCTAGGTCTTACAGAAGACAGGGCTAATGCATGCATATGGCTCTAATTAATGGCAGACGTCCTAATTGCATGTACATAAATTAAGCAGTGTCCCAGAAATAATTATTAATGAGACCACCTTTTGAAAAATCATGTTAGATATTGAATACAAATGAGTATATTTTATATACCGCATATTACCTGGCCCATACATTAATTGTTTGTACCTGCTACAGATGTCCAGTCCTCGATTGGCAGATTTCCAAGCATTATCTAACTTGATTTTCCAAAAGGTGGTCACCATCACACTGGATTGATCAGACATTTCAGACTAGCTCCCAGGCTCCTGGAAATCAGTAAAAATGCTGGTTAAGGAGCGTAGGTGACACCGCCCATACCCTGGGCTTGGTGCACAACCCGTCCACCCGATCCTGTATATATATATTTCCCCCACCCTTCCTGGATATATATTGGCGTTAAAGCTTAATGACATAATAATTATATTATGGCCTTATAGCTCTAAGACAGGGCTAATGCATGCATATGGCTCTAATTCATGGCAGACGTCCTGATTGGATGTGGCCCTAATGGCATGTACATAAATTAAGCAGTGTCCCAGAAATAATGATTCATGAGACCACCTTTTGAAAAATCATGTTAGATATTCAACACAAATGAGTATATTTTATATACCGCATATTACCTGGCCCATACATTAATTGTTTGTACCTGCTATAGATGTCCAGTCCTCGATTGGCAGATTTCCAAGCATTATCTAACTTGATTTTCCAAAAGGTGGTCACCATCACACTGGATTTATCAGACATTTTAGACTAGCTCCCAGGCTCCTGGAAAACAGTAAAAATGCTGGTTAAGGACCGTAGGTGCCTACGCCCATGTTCTGCGCTTGGTGCACAAACGGTCCATCCGATCCTGTATGTATATCCCCCCCTCCTGGATATTATTGGGGTTATTAAGCTTAATGACATACTATATTATGGCCTAGGTCTTACAGAAGACAGGGCTAATGCATGCATATGGCTCTAATTAATGGCAGACGTCCTAATTGCATGTACATAAATTAAGCAGTGTCCCAGAAATAATTATTAATGAGACCACCTTTTGAAAAATCATGTTAGATATTGAATACAAATGAGTATATTTTATATACCGCATATTACCTGGCCCATACATTAATTGTTTGTACCTGCTACAGATGTCCAGTCCTCGATTGGCAGATTTCCAAGCATTATCTAACTTGATTTTCCAAAAGGTGGTCACCATCACACTGGATTGATCAGACATTTCAGACTAGCTCCCAGGCTCCTGGAAATCAGTAAAAATGCTGGTTAAGGAGCGTAGGTGACACCGCCCATACCCTGGGCTTGGTGCACAACCCGTCCACCCGATCCTGTATATATATATTTCCCCCACCCTTCCTGGATATATATTGGCGTTAAAGCTTAATGACATAATAATTATATTATGGCCTTATAGCTCTAAGACAGGGCTAATGCATGCATATGGCTCTAATTCATGGCAGACGTCCTGATTGGATGTGGCCCTAATGGCATGTACATAAATTAAGCAGTGTCCCAGAAATAATGATTCATGAGACCACCTTTTGAAAAATCATGTTAGATATTCAACACAAATGAGTATATTTTATATACCGCATATTACCTGGCCCATACATTAATTGTTTGTACCTGCTATAGATGTCCAGTCCTCGATTGGCAGATTTCCAAGCATTATCTAACTTGATTTTCCAAAAGGTGGTCACCATCACACTGGATTTATCAGACATTTTAGACTAGCTCCCAGGCTCCTGGAAAACAGTAAAAATGCTGGTTAAGGACCGTAGGTGCCTACGCCCATGTTCTGCGCTTGGTGCACAAACGGTCCATCCGATCCTGTATGTATATCCCCCCCTCCTGGATATTATTGGGGTTATTAAGCTTAATGACATACTATATTATGGCCTAGGTCTTACAGAAGACAGGGCTAATGCATGCATATGGCTCTAATTAATGGCAGACGTCCTAATTGCATGTACATAAATTAAGCAGTGTCCCAGAAATAATTATTAATGAGACCACCTTTTGAAAAATCATGTTAGATATTGAATACAAATGAGTATATTTTATATACCGCATATTACCTGGCCCATACATTAATTGTTTGTACCTGCTACAGATGTCCAGTCCTCGATTGGCAGATTTCCAAGCATTATCTAACTTGATTTTCCAAAAGGTGGTCACCATCACACTGGATTGATCAGACATTTCAGACTAGCTCCCAGGCTCCTGGAAATCAGTAAAAATGCTGGTTAAGGAGCGTAGGTGACACCGCCCATACCCTGGGCTTGGTGCACAACCCGTCCACCCGATCCTGTATATATATATTTCCCCCACCCTTCCTGGATATATATTGGCGTTAAAGCTTAATGACATAATAATTATATTATGGCCTTATAGCTCTAAGACAGGGCTAATGCATGCATATGGCTCTAATTCATGGCAGACGTCCTGATTGGATGTGGCCCTAATGGCATGTACATAAATTAAGCAGTGTCCCAGAAATAATGATTCATGAGACCACCTTTTGAAAAATCATGTTAGATATTCAACACAAATGAGTATATTTTATATACCGCATATTACCTGGCCCATACATTAATTGTTTGTACCTGCTATAGATGTCCAGTCCTCGATTGGCAGATTTCCAAGCATTATCTAACTTGATTTTCCAAAAGGTGGTCACCATCACACTGGATTTATCAGACATTTTAGACTAGCTCCCAGGCTCCTGGAAAACAGTAAAAATGCTGGTTAAGGACCGTAGGTGCCTACGCCCATGTTCTGCGCTTGGTGCACAAACGGTCCATCCGATCCTGTATGTATATCCCCCCCTCCTGGATATTATTGGGGTTATTAAGCTTAATGACATACTATATTATGGCCTAGGTCTTACAGAAGACAGGGCTAATGCATGCATATGGCTCTAATTAATGGCAGACGTCCTAATTGCATGTACATAAATTAAGCAGTGTCCCAGAAATAATTATTAATGAGACCACCTTTTGAAAAATCATGTTAGATATTGAATACAAATGAGTATATTTTATATACCGCATATTACCTGGCCCATACATTAATTGTTTGTACCTGCTACAGATGTCCAGTCCTCGATTGGCAGATTTCCAAGCATTATCTAACTTGATTTTCCAAAAGGTGGTCACCATCACACTGGATTGATCAGACATTTCAGACTAGCTCCCAGGCTCCTGGAAATCAGTAAAAATGCTGGTTAAGGAGCGTAGGTGACACCGCCCATACCCTGGGCTTGGTGCACAACCCGTCCACCCGATCCTGTATATATATATTTCCCCCACCCTTCCTGGATATATATTGGCGTTAAAGCTTAATGACATAATAATTATATTATGGCCTTATAGCTCTAAGACAGGGCTAATGCATGCATATGGCTCTAATTCATGGCAGACGTCCTGATTGGATGTGGCCCTAATGGCATGTACATAAATTAAGCAGTGTCCCAGAAATAATGATTCATGAGACCACCTTTTGAAAAATCATGTTAGATATTCAACACAAATGAGTATATTTTATATACCGCATATTACCTGGCCCATACATTAATTGTTTGTACCTGCTATAGATGTCCAGTCCTCGATTGGCAGATTTCCAAGCATTATCTAACTTGATTTTCCAAAAGGTGGTCACCATCACACTGGATTTATCAGACATTTTAGACTAGCTCCCAGGCTCCTGGAAAACAGTAAAAATGCTGGTTAAGGACCGTAGGTGCCTACGCCCATGTTCTGCGCTTGGTGCACAAACGGTCCATCCGATCCTGTATGTATATCCCCCCCTCCTGGATATTATTGGGGTTATTAAGCTTAATGACATACTATATTATGGCCTAGGTCTTACAGAAGACAGGGCTAATGCATGCATATGGCTCTAATTAATGGCAGACGTCCTAATTGCATGTACATAAATTAAGCAGTGTCCCAGAAATAATTATTAATGAGACCACCTTTTGAAAAATCATGTTAGATATTGAATACAAATGAGTATATTTTATATACCGCATATTACCTGGCCCATACATTAATTGTTTGTACCTGCTACAGATGTCCAGTCCTCGATTGGCAGATTTCCAAGCATTATCTAACTTGATTTTCCAAAAGGTGGTCACCATCACACTGGATTGATCAGACATTTCAGACTAGCTCCCAGGCTCCTGGAAATCAGTAAAAATGCTGGTTAAGGAGCGTAGGTGACACCGCCCATACCCTGGGCTTGGTGCACAACCCGTCCACCCGATCCTGTATATATATATTTCCCCCACCCTTCCTGGATATATATTGGCGTTAAAGCTTAATGACATAATAATTATATTATGGCCTTATAGCTCTAAGACAGGGCTAATGCATGCATATGGCTCTAATTCATGGCAGACGTCCTGATTGGATGTGGCCCTAATGGCATGTACATAAATTAAGCAGTGTCCCAGAAATAATGATTCATGAGACCACCTTTTGAAAAATCATGTTAGATATTCAACACAAATGAGTATATTTTATATACCGCATATTACCTGGCCCATACATTAATTGTTTGTACCTGCTATAGATGTCCAGTCCTCGATTGGCAGATTTCCAAGCATTATCTAACTTGATTTTCCAAAAGGTGGTCACCATCACACTGGATTTATCAGACATTTTAGACTAGCTCCCAGGCTCCTGGAAAACAGTAAAAATGCTGGTTAAGGACCGTAGGTGCCTACGCCCATGTTCTGCGCTTGGTGCACAAACGGTCCATCCGATCCTGTATGTATATCCCCCCCTCCTGGATATTATTGGGGTTATTAAGCTTAATGACATACTATATTATGGCCTAGGTCTTACAGAAGACAGGGCTAATGCATGCATATGGCTCTAATTAATGGCAGACGTCCTAATTGCATGTACATAAATTAAGCAGTGTCCCAGAAATAATTATTAATGAGACCACCTTTTGAAAAATCATGTTAGATATTGAATACAAATGAGTATATTTTATATACCGCATATTACCTGGCCCATACATTAATTGTTTGTACCTGCTACAGATGTCCAGTCCTCGATTGGCAGATTTCCAAGCATTATCTAACTTGATTTTCCAAAAGGTGGTCACCATCACACTGGATTGATCAGACATTTCAGACTAGCTCCCAGGCTCCTGGAAATCAGTAAAAATGCTGGTTAAGGAGCGTAGGTGACACCGCCCATACCCTGGGCTTGGTGCACAACCCGTCCACCCGATCCTGTATATATATATTTCCCCCACCCTTCCTGGATATATATTGGCGTTAAAGCTTAATGACATAATAATTATATTATGGCCTTATAGCTCTAAGACAGGGCTAATGCATGCATATGGCTCTAATTCATGGCAGACGTCCTGATTGGATGTGGCCCTAATGGCATGTACATAAATTAAGCAGTGTCCCAGAAATAATGATTCATGAGACCACCTTTTGAAAAATCATGTTAGATATTCAACACAAATGAGTATATTTTATATACCGCATATTACCTGGCCCATACATTAATTGTTTGTACCTGCTATAGATGTCCAGTCCTCGATTGGCAGATTTCCAAGCATTATCTAACTTGATTTTCCAAAAGGTGGTCACCATCACACTGGATTTATCAGACATTTTAGACTAGCTCCCAGGCTCCTGGAAAACAGTAAAAATGCTGGTTAAGGACCGTAGGTGCCTACGCCCATGTTCTGCGCTTGGTGCACAAACGGTCCATCCGATCCTGTATGTATATCCCCCCCTCCTGGATATTATTGGGGTTATTAAGCTTAATGACATACTATATTATGGCCTAGGTCTTACAGAAGACAGGGCTAATGCATGCATATGGCTCTAATTAATGGCAGACGTCCTAATTGCATGTACATAAATTAAGCAGTGTCCCAGAAATAATTATTAATGAGACCACCTTTTGAAAAATCATGTTAGATATTGAATACAAATGAGTATATTTTATATACCGCATATTACCTGGCCCATACATTAATTGTTTGTACCTGCTACAGATGTCCAGTCCTCGATTGGCAGATTTCCAAGCATTATCTAACTTGATTTTCCAAAAGGTGGTCACCATCACACTGGATTGATCAGACATTTCAGACTAGCTCCCAGGCTCCTGGAAATCAGTAAAAATGCTGGTTAAGGAGCGTAGGTGACACCGCCCATACCCTGGGCTTGGTGCACAACCCGTCCACCCGATCCTGTATATATATATTTCCCCCACCCTTCCTGGATATATATTGGCGTTAAAGCTTAATGACATAATAATTATATTATGGCCTTATAGCTCTAAGACAGGGCTAATGCATGCATATGGCTCTAATTCATGGCAGACGTCCTGATTGGATGTGGCCCTAATGGCATGTACATAAATTAAGCAGTGTCCCAGAAATAATGATTCATGAGACCACCTTTTGAAAAATCATGTTAGATATTCAACACAAATGAGTATATTTTATATACCGCATATTACCTGGCCCATACATTAATTGTTTGTACCTGCTATAGATGTCCAGTCCTCGATTGGCAGATTTCCAAGCATTATCTAACTTGATTTTCCAAAAGGTGGTCACCATCACACTGGATTTATCAGACATTTTAGACTAGCTCCCAGGCTCCTGGAAAACAGTAAAAATGCTGGTTAAGGACCGTAGGTGCCTACGCCCATGTTCTGCGCTTGGTGCACAAACGGTCCATCCGATCCTGTATGTATATCCCCCCCTCCTGGATATTATTGGGGTTATTAAGCTTAATGACATACTATATTATGGCCTAGGTCTTACAGAAGACAGGGCTAATGCATGCATATGGCTCTAATTAATGGCAGACGTCCTAATTGCATGTACATAAATTAAGCAGTGTCCCAGAAATAATTATTAATGAGACCACCTTTTGAAAAATCATGTTAGATATTGAATACAAATGAGTATATTTTATATACCGCATATTACCTGGCCCATACATTAATTGTTTGTACCTGCTACAGATGTCCAGTCCTCGATTGGCAGATTTCCAAGCATTATCTAACTTGATTTTCCAAAAGGTGGTCACCATCACACTGGATTGATCAGACATTTCAGACTAGCTCCCAGGCTCCTGGAAATCAGTAAAAATGCTGGTTAAGGAGCGTAGGTGACACCGCCCATACCCTGGGCTTGGTGCACAACCCGTCCACCCGATCCTGTATATATATATTTCCCCCACCCTTCCTGGATATATATTGGCGTTAAAGCTTAATGACATAATAATTATATTATGGCCTTATAGCTCTAAGACAGGGCTAATGCATGCATATGGCTCTAATTCATGGCAGACGTCCTGATTGGATGTGGCCCTAATGGCATGTACATAAATTAAGCAGTGTCCCAGAAATAATGATTCATGAGACCACCTTTTGAAAAATCATGTTAGATATTCAACACAAATGAGTATATTTTATATACCGCATATTACCTGGCCCATACATTAATTGTTTGTACCTGCTATAGATGTCCAGTCCTCGATTGGCAGATTTCCAAGCATTATCTAACTTGATTTTCCAAAAGGTGGTCACCATCACACTGGATTTATCAGACATTTTAGACTAGCTCCCAGGCTCCTGGAAAACAGTAAAAATGCTGGTTAAGGACCGTAGGTGCCTACGCCCATGTTCTGCGCTTGGTGCACAAACGGTCCATCCGATCCTGTATGTATATCCCCCCCTCCTGGATATTATTGGGGTTATTAAGCTTAATGACATACTATATTATGGCCTAGGTCTTACAGAAGACAGGGCTAATGCATGCATATGGCTCTAATTAATGGCAGACGTCCTAATTGCATGTACATAAATTAAGCAGTGTCCCAGAAATAATTATTAATGAGACCACCTTTTGAAAAATCATGTTAGATATTGAATACAAATGAGTATATTTTATATACCGCATATTACCTGGCCCATACATTAATTGTTTGTACCTGCTACAGATGTCCAGTCCTCGATTGGCAGATTTCCAAGCATTATCTAACTTGATTTTCCAAAAGGTGGTCACCATCACACTGGATTGATCAGACATTTCAGACTAGCTCCCAGGCTCCTGGAAATCAGTAAAAATGCTGGTTAAGGAGCGTAGGTGACACCGCCCATACCCTGGGCTTGGTGCACAACCCGTCCACCCGATCCTGTATATATATATTTCCCCCACCCTTCCTGGATATATATTGGCGTTAAAGCTTAATGACATAATAATTATATTATGGCCTTATAGCTCTAAGACAGGGCTAATGCATGCATATGGCTCTAATTCATGGCAGACGTCCTGATTGGATGTGGCCCTAATGGCATGTACATAAATTAAGCAGTGTCCCAGAAATAATGATTCATGAGACCACCTTTTGAAAAATCATGTTAGATATTCAACACAAATGAGTATATTTTATATACCGCATATTACCTGGCCCATACATTAATTGTTTGTACCTGCTATAGATGTCCAGTCCTCGATTGGCAGATTTCCAAGCATTATCTAACTTGATTTTCCAAAAGGTGGTCACCATCACACTGGATTTATCAGACATTTTAGACTAGCTCCCAGGCTCCTGGAAAACAGTAAAAATGCTGGTTAAGGACCGTAGGTGCCTACGCCCATGTTCTGCGCTTGGTGCACAAACGGTCCATCCGATCCTGTATGTATATCCCCCCCTCCTGGATATTATTGGGGTTATTAAGCTTAATGACATACTATATTATGGCCTAGGTCTTACAGAAGACAGGGCTAATGCATGCATATGGCTCTAATTAATGGCAGACGTCCTAATTGCATGTACATAAATTAAGCAGTGTCCCAGAAATAATTATTAATGAGACCACCTTTTGAAAAATCATGTTAGATATTGAATACAAATGAGTATATTTTATATACCGCATATTACCTGGCCCATACATTAATTGTTTGTACCTGCTACAGATGTCCAGTCCTCGATTGGCAGATTTCCAAGCATTATCTAACTTGATTTTCCAAAAGGTGGTCACCATCACACTGGATTGATCAGACATTTCAGACTAGCTCCCAGGCTCCTGGAAATCAGTAAAAATGCTGGTTAAGGAGCGTAGGTGACACCGCCCATACCCTGGGCTTGGTGCACAACCCGTCCACCCGATCCTGTATATATATATTTCCCCCACCCTTCCTGGATATATATTGGCGTTAAAGCTTAATGACATAATAATTATATTATGGCCTTATAGCTCTAAGACAGGGCTAATGCATGCATATGGCTCTAATTCATGGCAGACGTCCTGATTGGATGTGGCCCTAATGGCATGTACATAAATTAAGCAGTGTCCCAGAAATAATGATTCATGAGACCACCTTTTGAAAAATCATGTTAGATATTCAACACAAATGAGTATATTTTATATACCGCATATTACCTGGCCCATACATTAATTGTTTGTACCTGCTATAGATGTCCAGTCCTCGATTGGCAGATTTCCAAGCATTATCTAACTTGATTTTCCAAAAGGTGGTCACCATCACACTGGATTTATCAGACATTTTAGACTAGCTCCCAGGCTCCTGGAAAACAGTAAAAATGCTGGTTAAGGACCGTAGGTGCCTACGCCCATGTTCTGCGCTTGGTGCACAAACGGTCCATCCGATCCTGTATGTATATCCCCCCCTCCTGGATATTATTGGGGTTATTAAGCTTAATGACATACTATATTATGGCCTAGGTCTTACAGAAGACAGGGCTAATGCATGCATATGGCTCTAATTAATGGCAGACGTCCTAATTGCATGTACATAAATTAAGCAGTGTCCCAGAAATAATTATTAATGAGACCACCTTTTGAAAAATCATGTTAGATATTGAATACAAATGAGTATATTTTATATACCGCATATTACCTGGCCCATACATTAATTGTTTGTACCTGCTACAGATGTCCAGTCCTCGATTGGCAGATTTCCAAGCATTATCTAACTTGATTTTCCAAAAGGTGGTCACCATCACACTGGATTGATCAGACATTTCAGACTAGCTCCCAGGCTCCTGGAAATCAGTAAAAATGCTGGTTAAGGAGCGTAGGTGACACCGCCCATACCCTGGGCTTGGTGCACAACCCGTCCACCCGATCCTGTATATATATATTTCCCCCACCCTTCCTGGATATATATTGGCGTTAAAGCTTAATGACATAATAATTATATTATGGCCTTATAGCTCTAAGACAGGGCTAATGCATGCATATGGCTCTAATTCATGGCAGACGTCCTGATTGGATGTGGCCCTAATGGCATGTACATAAATTAAGCAGTGTCCCAGAAATAATGATTCATGAGACCACCTTTTGAAAAATCATGTTAGATATTCAACACAAATGAGTATATTTTATATACCGCATATTACCTGGCCCATACATTAATTGTTTGTACCTGCTATAGATGTCCAGTCCTCGATTGGCAGATTTCCAAGCATTATCTAACTTGATTTTCCAAAAGGTGGTCACCATCACACTGGATTTATCAGACATTTTAGACTAGCTCCCAGGCTCCTGGAAAACAGTAAAAATGCTGGTTAAGGACCGTAGGTGCCTACGCCCATGTTCTGCGCTTGGTGCACAAACGGTCCATCCGATCCTGTATGTATATCCCCCCCTCCTGGATATTATTGGGGTTATTAAGCTTAATGACATACTATATTATGGCCTAGGTCTTACAGAAGACAGGGCTAATGCATGCATATGGCTCTAATTAATGGCAGACGTCCTAATTGCATGTACATAAATTAAGCAGTGTCCCAGAAATAATTATTAATGAGACCACCTTTTGAAAAATCATGTTAGATATTGAATACAAATGAGTATATTTTATATACCGCATATTACCTGGCCCATACATTAATTGTTTGTACCTGCTACAGATGTCCAGTCCTCGATTGGCAGATTTCCAAGCATTATCTAACTTGATTTTCCAAAAGGTGGTCACCATCACACTGGATTGATCAGACATTTCAGACTAGCTCCCAGGCTCCTGGAAATCAGTAAAAATGCTGGTTAAGGAGCGTAGGTGACACCGCCCATACCCTGGGCTTGGTGCACAACCCGTCCACCCGATCCTGTATATATATATTTCCCCCACCCTTCCTGGATATATATTGGCGTTAAAGCTTAATGACATAATAATTATATTATGGCCTTATAGCTCTAAGACAGGGCTAATGCATGCATATGGCTCTAATTCATGGCAGACGTCCTGATTGGATGTGGCCCTAATGGCATGTACATAAATTAAGCAGTGTCCCAGAAATAATGATTCATGAGACCACCTTTTGAAAAATCATGTTAGATATTCAACACAAATGAGTATATTTTATATACCGCATATTACCTGGCCCATACATTAATTGTTTGTACCTGCTATAGATGTCCAGTCCTCGATTGGCAGATTTCCAAGCATTATCTAACTTGATTTTCCAAAAGGTGGTCACCATCACACTGGATTTATCAGACATTTTAGACTAGCTCCCAGGCTCCTGGAAAACAGTAAAAATGCTGGTTAAGGACCGTAGGTGCCTACGCCCATGTTCTGCGCTTGGTGCACAAACGGTCCATCCGATCCTGTATGTATATCCCCCCCTCCTGGATATTATTGGGGTTATTAAGCTTAATGACATACTATATTATGGCCTAGGTCTTACAGAAGACAGGGCTAATGCATGCATATGGCTCTAATTAATGGCAGACGTCCTAATTGCATGTACATAAATTAAGCAGTGTCCCAGAAATAATTATTAATGAGACCACCTTTTGAAAAATCATGTTAGATATTGAATACAAATGAGTATATTTTATATACCGCATATTACCTGGCCCATACATTAATTGTTTGTACCTGCTACAGATGTCCAGTCCTCGATTGGCAGATTTCCAAGCATTATCTAACTTGATTTTCCAAAAGGTGGTCACCATCACACTGGATTGATCAGACATTTCAGACTAGCTCCCAGGCTCCTGGAAATCAGTAAAAATGCTGGTTAAGGAGCGTAGGTGACACCGCCCATACCCTGGGCTTGGTGCACAACCCGTCCACCCGATCCTGTATATATATATTTCCCCCACCCTTCCTGGATATATATTGGCGTTAAAGCTTAATGACATAATAATTATATTATGGCCTTATAGCTCTAAGACAGGGCTAATGCATGCATATGGCTCTAATTCATGGCAGACGTCCTGATTGGATGTGGC
>JAOWCC010000682.1:0-104190 GCA_030867875.1 Actinernus sp. WN-2022 | reverse complement strand
TATACAACAGAAAGGAAATCTATGGAATGACATTATTTACGTCTCGTTAGTGGAGCTGATCACTTCGAGCTCTTCATGGTGTTCCCACAGCCATTTCGTGATTTATTCTGTCTGTTTTTACCACTCGAAGATAGACAGAGAACCTCAGTAGGCGTAAAGCCCCCCAATGGAGGTCTCCGAGGGCCTACGATTTATCATCCGTATCCTAGAAGACGTGAAGATCTAACCATTTGTACTTCGATCAGAAAGTCATGCAGCACCTTCTATACTCGAAGACCCTAATTGCCGGTTGGTCCGGCCGGGGGTTTGAACCCGCGAGCTCCCGCACAACAGACCGGAGCTTTTAAGCACAGAGCTAACCGGGAGGCGTACTTCCAACATCCACTCGCGTTTCTAAAACAGTCTCGGCCAACACGAACATTCAGTGCTTTCGTAATTCTTGAACATGAAACATCATCTCAGCAATGGACCATCATCAGTTTAGAAGTTAGTATTTGCCAAAATTCGACTAGCATTTTTGGAGAAGCACATGTATTTTGACACACCTGATCACAGGAGCGAGCCTTACCTTGAACGACTACAGTACCGAGGCACAGAAGCAAAACCAGCCTCAACATCTTGTTCAGTTTTCACCAAAGCTGTAAATGAAAACAACAAACGCCAATTTCTGCCTGATAACCAAATATCTCTTAGACCATGCACTTTTAATACTTCTTAGACGGTAATGATTTGTTCTATTAAAACTTGGAGGGAAAATACTTATACCGTACATGTAACTATACCAATTCAATGTCGAAACAGGTATCTGAAATTGTAGTAGTTTAAATCGATACTAATTTTTGTCTTCACGTAAATTTAAGTTTCACGTAAATTTAAGTTCAAAATCTAACGTGGACACAGTTCTGTAAGCTGTGAACCAAAACCTGATTTTACTGGGGATTTTCAAAACGTCTTTATGAATTTTACCGAAAAAAGACTCCGTTTTTCAGATGTCCGAAATACCTTATTTTGTAGTAAAGTAAAGTAAAGCAACTTTATTTAACGTCTGTAACTCGTGACAGTACTGATGAGACTGATAAACTTGAGGCCGACGGGAGTCCTACGATTTTACGTCCTTATCCGAGAAGACGTGAAGGTCTAACCATTTGCAGTTGTTTCACAAAGGCAGCACCATCTACTCAGTTATTTTAAGACCCTGAGTGTTGGTCTGGCCGGGGTTTGAACCCGCGACCTCCCGCTCAACAGACCGGAGCTTAACCACTGAGCTAAAAGTGTAGTACTGAGGCTGCTCAGATAGCTAGGGGCCTACCTTTGACTGCAAACTAGATTTGAACTGACCGTTTCTGGTTACCACTCAGTGAAGAAGCTAAGTGCGATACTGAAGACTTCAATGCTATCGCGAGCTCAGAGCGGTTTTCGTGTAGTAAAACCACAACCAAAGCAATGACAGAGCCAATCAGGAGCAAGTAAAAACACAACAAGCCAATCACATTGGTTTTATTTGCCGTGTAAAAAGCAACCAATCATTAATCAGGAGGGAAAGTAAACGCAATCCGTGCTTTGCATTGGTTTTGCGTTTTCTCAGTTTTCCTATTGGCTGTGGAAAATGTTTTGTGATTATCAGCCAATCAAGTGCTAAACTAAAACCAAACGTGTTTTGGTCCATCACGCCATCCACGATAGCGTTTGCTTTTCCTCGTGATTGGTACAAGTAAAACCAATCGTGAATTACTTCAGTTCGTGATTGGCTCATTGTGTTTTTACTTGCTTGTGATTGGTTCTGCGATTACTTTTGTTTTTGTTTTACGACACTCAATCGAAAACCGCTCTAACCACAGGCAGCCCAAGCTCTGTATTTGCACTGTATGATCACTTCTGTTTATATATCAAGCCATTATTTCACTTAATTCTCAGACTAAAGAAAATAAACTTTCCCCATAACCGCCTGATTTCTAGACCCCAGAGAAACAACAGGACAACGACAAACTCTTAAGGTAAGTTTATTTTCTTTATCTGAGAATTAAGTGAAATAATGGCTTGATATATAAACAGAAGTGGTCACACAGTGCTAATACAGAGCTTGGGCTGCCTGTGCTCCAACTTGGTTTTAATTTGGACTTCGACTAAAACATTTTCCCAGCCAATAGAGGTTTTGCACCACCACGTGATGGCAGCCATGTTGGTGGCCAGAACAATAGAATGTTATTCCTTTGAGATTTAATTTTTCACATGATTGAACAAATCTCATTGTTCTGGCCACCAACATGGCTGCCATCACGTGGTGGTGCAAAACCTCTATAGAAAGGTTAAGCAAATGCAAAACTAAAGCAACACATTTTGCTTTCGCCTGACACTCAATTGAATCGATGTGACTCAATCGATGTAACTTAAAAGTATTAAACGACTTTTAAATGTTTGCTGAGTGACTAAATTAGTTAATTTCTAAAAATAGAACAATGGTTTAACATTACTGTATTTATGATCTCTATGCTCAAACAGCAATCACGTAAGTGTTAATATTTCAACAAATTCTGATTTAATTAGCAATTTAATACCCTCATTGTCGTTAAGCTAACTATATTTAGAATATATATATCGAAGATCGAATAAAACGCCCCATCTAATTTTGGTTTTCCTAATAACTTGTTTCTGCTCAATCAAATATTTAAACAATCAAATGAAATAGAAACCCGAAGAATCCATTGTTTGCTGCGACCATTTTGATGTCTTCTGTGATGTAAGAATGGATATAAATGGATTTTAATGTCGCATCTGACAAAAACGAAGCTTCTCTTTGGCGTCTTTTATATTTGGTAGCGCACGACAACATTTTGGTTTGCAAAAACGTCGTTCGCACTTAAAAATTATTTTGGCGAAGACAGATTTTTTTGCCGGCAAAACAAACTAAATTTCACCTAGTGTGAACAGGCCCTAATATACACAGTATAATTTTGCTTTGGACACGACCCTTTAATAACCATTATTTTCCTTTTGATCAAACCTTCCTTTGTTTAATCACTGGAACTTGTGTGTCTAACTAGGCGGCACGCGGTTTGATTGATTAAAGCTACTTTTATTAACAATTTTAATAGAACATTCTTTCCAAGAACCTCTTTCGCTTAGCAACATTCATTATAGTTCCAAACCTCTTATTAAGCTTATTACTCTCTATTGATCATAACAACAAGCCAATAAGATTGGAGTGTTTTGATTACAGTCATGTACGTTAATGGTACTATAGATACACTAATCGGACTCAGCTTAATCTTCTATACAAATTGTTCCACTTCGACGGATATGCTGATGACTACCCTGCGAGCAGAGGTTTCTCGATCTCATCTCCTTGCCTTTCCTGTCGCCGAAAGAAAGGCAAAGAGATGAGAAACCTCTGCTCGCAGGGTAGCTGATGACACGCAAATTTATTTATCGTTTAAGTCAACTTCAGATGTACAGAAGGAGTCCTCAACCCCGGGTCCTCAACAGCCATCATTTAGGCTTGTGTGAGAGATATCAACAAATGGATGCTTTGTAACAAACTAAAACTAAATAATGATAAAACTGAAGTTTTAGTTATCGGGGCACGTCATCGCCCTCGGCCACAACTAAATGTCATGTCAGTTGGAGATGAGCGCGTCGTACCATCAGCGTTTGCCAAAAACCTTGGTTTTGTTTTTGATAATAGCTTGACTTTTGAACGACAGGTTGCTGCTATATGCAAATCTTCATTTTTTCACATCAGAAACATTGCCAGAATTAGAAAGTACCTATCTGAGGATAATATCAAGACATTAGCACATGCGTTTGTTATATGTAAATTAGATAATTGCAATTCACTACTGTATGGCCTGCCCAAATATCTTATTCAGAAATTGCAACTTGTGCAGAACTGTGCAGCACGTCTTGTTGTGGGCAAGCACAAATATGACCATATTATCCCAGTCCTTAAGCAACTTCGGCTGGCTGCCAGTAGAAGAAATAATTATTTTTAGAATCTTATTTCTTACATATAAAGCACTTAATAACCCAGGCTCGGTTTCAGCCGTAGGGGTGTCGTTTCTCCAAAGCCTCCCCCCACTAACGGCTGGGCGCGCGGTCAACACACCGTGTCCGTGACGTCACCTGATTAAAATTCAATATTATTCAATTTGCGTGTTTTGACAAGAAAATCTGTTTACCCTTGCACGATTGTAGTGTAGGTTCTAAACTTTCAAAACACATTGTAACTCTTTAAACTAAAACTCCAAGTGTGAAATGAATTCTCAAGAACAAACGCCATTTAAACTCATCGAGAATCCAGGCGGCATTATTTTTTACTCTTTAACATTAGTGCCGCTCATACGAAAGCCGAGAAGGGCCAGACCACGAGAGAATTCGCTGATTGCAATCGTTTCTTTTACCAGATTTATATCAACTTCATTAGCATGTTCATAAAAAATCTATCATAGTATAATATATACTATAATAGCGGTACGACAACCCTCCGAGCGCGCGAGGTGTGATTCCCCACGGATCTCAACGGTACACGACGATACTACCACCATCCTTGCCTTCTCTTTTAGGTCGAGGGGTAAAATTTCAACAGAATTCGCTGAAATTGCATACAGAGCCCAATGGAGAACAGATAAAGACTTCAGGGGAGTTTTTATTGATTTTATTTCAGTATTTCTGGCCTAACGGATACAACCAAATACTCGTTAAAAATCTCATACAAACCCTTATAATTTAAAACACAAACAGAGCTTGGGTTTCCTGTGGTCTTAGCTCGCGCACCCAGCCGTGAGTGGGCAACCTCGTCCCCAGGGTCTTCTCGGTCAGATTCAAGATGGCGGTCGAGCTCGTTCCCAGGGGTCTTTACGCGCCTAATCAAAGATGGCCTTTGAACATTGATTAGGCGCGTAAGGACCCCTGGGAACGAGGTTGATACTGACCGAGAAGACCCTGGGAACGAGGTACTCTAACGCCGCATTAGTCGCAGGCGACGCAGGCTACTTTTAAAATTACATAATTAGTTTATTTCCATATTCAGAGTTGCGCCACCAAAGGTAATCGGAATCCTCAACCAAACGCAAATCCCATTCCATGTCTCAGAGCAATGCAACTCGGTGAAGGCTAACTGAGTAGATTTTGCTCAAAATGAACAGTAATCTAGGGCACGATGTGCGGATTTCTCTCAATTTTACCAATGTTGGTGTCTCTATTGCGGACCGAGAAATTTTGAATGATGTCAGTGGCAAAGTTAAACCGGGGCAGATGCTTGCTATTATGGGAGCCAGCGGTGAGTGCTTTGTTTTTGCTTTTAGAACTTCGTTTCAACTCTTCGACTATGAAATGCGTTCACAAGGTCAAGTTGGTCGAAAGTTAGCCACTAATTTTATAACATAACTGCCTATTAAAGCTGAGAAATGTTCCTTTAGGCTTTTTTAATAGCTATAGTAGTATAGACTTAAATAGAGAGTATAGTAGATAATTAAGGCTGTCTCAGCAAGAGTCAAATTTGGTAATTAAGGCAGAAATATTTATGACCAGCGAGTTAAGAAATGCAATGTAATTTCATTATTTATGTAACAAGCTTTAGCTAAACTATAGAATACCCGGCCACTTAAAAAGATCACTTGAAAACTATGCTTTTATATTAGAACTTTCAGTTTTGCAAAATTGTGCTGGTAACTTGAAACGCTGTTCCGGCGCCATTTTTGTGTCGCGATGTTATCTTTCACATAAAATTATACTTAACTTAGGCATATTTTGACTCTAGTCTCTAGATATTGCATTTCGGTTCCTGTTAAAGCTGTCATTGAAACTCAGTGCATCTGAATAAAATACAGGTCAGTTTTCATCCATAAAAGAAAACCACATTTTTGATGTTGGAAAACAAACTATTTTGAATGCCACAAGGTTCAACTTCAAGTGAAAGTTGTTGATATGAGTCTCAGTCTAATTTTAGCTTGATTTGTTCGCTCTTCAGTTTACTGTGCAATGGGTCGGTTCCTGTTGCATGCATCAAAAGTGGGTTTTGCATTGAATTAATATTTATTTATTTTCGCCATGTAATAAAACCTTATTGATCAAGCTTCTTCGGTCAATTTGGGGGATATGGCCTCATTCATGTTTTACATACTTCATCTGGGTCCATAAACATGCAAAAAATGAACTTGGCCAATATCCCCCCCCCCCCCCCCCCCCCCCAATCTTGACATCACGCTTGGTCAATAACCTCTATGTAATGAGCAGAAGAGATTGTTAACACAGAATGACTGACTCAAGTGTTTGCTGCACTTTTCTGCTTCACTTGATAATCGGTGCTTGAGTGTTGGAACAACATGATTGTGATTGTCGAGTGTGAATATGCCAAGAATGGTCAATATCACATATTGTGCAAAAGTGTTGAGTGGCAGCTGTGCATCGAATGTTGACCTCAATGTTAAGCATATACATTTAGCGGTCCTTTGCCCATGCACCTGCAGATGTCACCCTTATGAGCATGGGCAAAGCACCAGTGGACTCTTGTGCATGAATGTTAAGCAGCATCTATCAGTTCTACAAAAGCAGTTGACAATAGAGCCACTGATCCTGCAGGGGAATCAAATTTGCAGGGGGACCAAATCTGCTGTGACACTGGCACAAAAAACATATCCAGTATAGTGTGAACATGGCCTTATATAAGTACCGATCAAATCGAAACATCAACATACCCCCTCCCCCATGCAACCCCATGCAGCAACGTAAAAACTTAAATGACAGCCTTGTGACCCCTTAGTTTTTTACTTGACCCTATAGAGCAGATTTCATGTGAGTGGGACAGTGACTACAGCAATGACTATGGAATGGTTACTGTATGGCATGCCATGACATTGTAATGGTTTCCCTGTTTTTGTCCTTCTGATCCAATCAAACTACAGAGTTACGGTATGGCATGGCTACAGTACAGTCGTGGTAAGTCAATGGACATCGCAGTTTGTCCCACGCATGGGAATCTGCACACTCTAACTATTTTACTTGGGTACACTACTTGTGTCACAGGTTCTGGAAAGACAACTTTGCTGAATATTCTGGCAGGAAGGATGCAGGCAGATGGGGGTGATATTCTTATCAATGGAAGACAAATCAACAATAAACTCAAAAAAAGGATTGGATACGTCATGCAAGAAGATATATTCTTTGCACATTTAACACTGAAAGAGACACTCACTGTAAGTAGCTACTGGTAATAATATACTAAGTCTTGTGATATTTCAATTTAATTGCCCACTAACAATATTATTGAGAAATGGACTGGTGCAGAGTTTGTAAAGTTCATCTAAGGGTGCCTTTGATTGACCGTATTCCGTAATAAGAATAGATGGAATAATCTCTGGAAATCACTGGTTCAGGCACATTTTGCACTGTAAGCTACTAAAGTTTGCTGAAATATGATATTCAGGATACATCTTGTATTCCATGGACTGAAAATTCCCGAAATAAGCGATTTGTAGTTATCATTCTGTGTATTCTTATTCCCGAATACGGTCAATTGAATGCACCCTAATTAAGAAATGAACTCCAGCATAAGAAAGAGAACATTACCAATGATAACTTAATGTTCAAGAGGTGCATTGCAATATCAGGTGGGAAAGGTTTCAAAAACCTCAAAAATGGCTTGATACTGTTAATAAATTGCTTTACTAACATTGTCATTATGTGATGGTGCGAGACCAAATTAAAGTTGCAACATGTACATGTATGTAGTTTACAATGTACATTGGGCTTCTGTCAGTCATACTGCCTCACAGGTAGCTCAGTGGTTAAGCGCAGGTCTGTTGCATTGTGTGGGAGGTCGACAGTTCATTTCCCAGCTGGACCATTGAACACTCGGGGTCTTAAAATAACTGAGTAGAAGGTATACTGCCTTTGTGAAACAATTTCGTTCACGAGCTGCAAATGGTACGACCTTAACATCTTCTCGGATAAGGATGTTAAAACATCAGTGGATGAAGAGCCACCTCATGGAATGCCATTGATTAATCCCATTATTATTGTTATTATTATTTACAAGTCGAAACTGCTAATGATAATCCAACATGCATGTTTGTTTTGGGTAGTGCCATGCAACTTGCATGGTAGTTACATGTATCATAGGTGTATGGTTATTTTCCACCTGTACTTAAAGGCTAAACTGGAATTTTGGACCGCTTCTCATCGAAATACCGTAAACAACAGCAGATAAGCCGCACCTTTTTACCCAAAATCTTCGTTGCAAATCGGGGGTGTGGCTTATCTGGGAGAACATCTATAAAAGTTCAATAAATTACCATAAATTAACATAAAAAAACTACACAAAACAAAAAGAAAGGAAGCACTAATCATCACTTTCCCAAGCTTGTTAGCTCCTAAAAAGCCGTTTGTGTTGTCTGTTTCTTGTTCCGGATCCTTCCATTAAATCTTCTTAGTTAAAAGTCGCTTTTCTCAAACAACTTAATGTCACCAGACATGGAATCTCCATTCCACCGCAGTGTCGGCGTTTCCCTGTAACGTTCCTCCCCGAGCGAGAAAATACCACACTATATTCTGGAGTACTCACATGGTAGATGACCAACTGTTTTCCCGCTGTTTAGTACTTTAGCAGTAAATTTGTTGAACTGATTTTCCATCTCTCTATGAGCAATCAGTTTCTCCCTGATAGATGACTTCCAGATGTCCTTGTAGATGTGATATAACCATGTACGACAGATGAAAAGGCAAACTTCTCACTGCACTCCATGTTGTTGTACACACATGGCAGCATTCTAGTATCCAGTTTTTTCTCTTCCAATAAAATGCTTGGTTACTAAGCTTTTTTTTTTTTTTTTTTTTTTTTTTTTTTTTTAACTTTTTTTTTATTATAAACATTTCTAATTACTAAATTACATTACACAAAATTTATACGACAAAGAGACAAAGGAAAAAAAAAAGAAAAAAAAGAGAAAATAAAATACTCTAAGCCAGCTATTCCTATTCAGAAAAATGTCTAATTGCAATTAACAGTTTTTCCCATTTCTTAAGGTGTTCCAGGGTTTTGTTCCTTGATTTTGCTACGTTGGATTCAATTTTCTCAAAATACACTAAAGAGTTTATAAATAGAGCTAATGTAGGGATTTTTCTTTTCTCTCTTGCTTTATATAAAGCTAATTTATACATTAAGATAATAAAGTTTTGTGGCTGTTCGTTTACCCCTAATATGATATTTACAAGATTCGATGGTGGTAGATTTATATCGTGCTTTCCTAACCAAGTTCGTAATTCAAAATATAAATTTTTGGCCTCTATACATTCTACAAATAAATGATCTATTGTTTCTTGGTTAATTAAACAAAAAGAGCAACGTGAACACTCAATTAATTTAAAACAAAATAAATCGAAATTAAGATAAAGGCAGTTGTTCAAAATTCTATATTGAAAATATCGTGAATAAGAATCAATCGTTGTTGAATATATACGCCTATAAATCTCTTCCCAACTTAATGGGCTCTCAGGCTTTAATCGATTTATAATATTTATTTGGGAGGTAGGTGACTTAAACTTCGCACCAATTAAACATTTGTAAATTTCTTTTGAGTTCTCAACATTTTCTATATCAAACGACTTTTGCCCAAGTTTTAAGTATTTTTTTCCTTTATCTATAGTACCCTCTATTATACCTATATTTTTGACTACTTCTTTCCATTTTCTTGGTATGGAGTGTACTAAACCTGCCCAATGAAAGAAATCCTTGGCTTGGAGGCCTTTCCTCTCTACCATTTCCCATTTAAATTCACCAGATTCATTCAATAGGTCTACTATTCTATTAATATTGAGTTGCGAAAAAGTCTTAAAAAAGACTGATTTATTATCAATTTTAATATATCTATTATTCCATAAAGATTGTTGCAAAATATCAGAAATATCTATTACTTCTACCCTAGCAAACTCCGCCCAACATCTTAATACACTTTTGTAAAAATCAGGGAGATACTTTGGAATTCGTTCTTTTTCAAAATTTTGATCTATTGCTAATATACCCCCAATTTGATTTAAAAACATTAAGGGCAAGAATTTCCATGCCTCTTGTTTTATACTTAACAGCGCTGTAGCCCATTTTAGACGATTCGCTTTAACAATTGATTCAAAATCAGGTGCTTTTAAACCCCCTAATTCATAGTCGCCTATCAACGTTTGATGCTTTATTTTAGGTTTTTTACCATTCCATATAAAATTTTTCAATTCACAATCAACTAATTTGATAAACTCATCTTTCACATCTATTTTCGAACATATGTATAATAACTTGGATATTGCTAATGAACGAACTACCTGAATTCTACCATATAATGTTAAGGGTCTACTCCGCCACATAGATAAAATTGTTCTTAAGTTAGTTAATATACGCTGGAAATTATTGTTATAATGTAATACCTTGTTGTAAGTAAAATAAATACCTAATATTTTAACTCCTTGTTTCTCAAAATCTACCCATTTAAAATCCTTAAACTTTCCCTCTTCCACAATTTCTTTCCCTATCCATCCTATTTCCGATTTTTTTACATTTATCTTTAAAGATGAAAACACTCTAAATAGATCTAACATTTCTAACGTTTTCTCTAGCGAGGTAGTATTTCTTAAAAAGAAAGTTGTATCATCGGCAAATATTACAAACTTCCGAACATTACCTTCTAATTCCACTCCCTGTATTTCTTTACAATCTCTTATCATCAAAGCCATTATTTCTAAAACTAAAATAAAGATATATGGAGAGATAGGATCTCCCTGTTTTGTACCTCTTTTAATTGCGAACAAGTCAGTAGCTGTACCATTATTTGAAACACACGCTTGATTATCCTCTAAAAGAACTTGTATCCATTTTATAAATCCCTCACCAAAACCATAACTTTTCAAAACTGCAAATATAAAAGGATGCTCTATCGAATCAAAGGCTTTTTCAAAATCTGCTGCAAACATGATCAAGGGGAGACAATTTTTCTTTGCGTAAAACATTATATCCTCAATTATTCTAATTGGTTCATCTATTACTCGCCCTTTAACAAAAGCTGTCTGGTCATGATGAATTATACCAGGAAGGATATGAGATAACCTCTTACTAAGAACCTTACTACATATTTTAACATCCACATTTATTAAACTAATTGGACGCCATGAATCTATGAATCTATTATCTTTACCTGGCTTTTCCAATAATGTAATTATTATTTGTTTCTGTGAAGTTGTTAATGAACCTTTTTTTAAACTATCATTTAAGCAGTTGACCAAATCTTCCTTGATATCATGCCATATACTTAAATAAAATTCTTTTGTTAAACCATCGTTTCCTGGTGTTTTGGAGGACCCCATTGCCTTAAGACTATTAAAACATTCATTAACAGTCATCCTCCCTTCACATGCCATTCTTTCTTCCTCTGACAATTTGGGAATATTAATTTTACTAAGCTTTGATGAACATGACTGCAAGCATGTTTTTGTTGACGTGAAATTCAGGACTACATTTAGCTAACAATCGACCTTGGACAAAAAAGTACCGTCAAGCAAATGCTATGGAAAGTTCTATTGTATATATGTATGCAAGTAGACATGAAGTTTCAACACTTTCAGATTTAAAATTATGGGTAAAACTATGGAGTAATCTCGTTGAAAGTTTGACTGGGCATGGAAGGTGATGCAGATTTCTAAATCTTGATTTTCCTTTCAAAACTTTCCCCCCAAATTTGAGCTTCCAAACTTGGGGTGCGGCTTATCTGCGACTGCTGCTTATCTGCCGGTGTTTACGGTAAGTGCCCTAAACTTGGTTGAAATAGTTTCTCCTTGAAGTGATTGCTACAACTGTATGTTCCATCCAAGTTCATTGAATATCATCACAACCTCGCGAACCGACAGCCTTCAGCTGCAGTTCATGCCACAGTGCAGTTGTCGCGTCAAGTACAGAAACCATGGTTTTAATTCTTCCACATCACTTAATCCATTGTGATTTTAAGCTGCAACTTCATTCAAACCACTGCTGGGCGAAATTACATCAGATAGGCTGGTTTTTATTGTCCTTAACTATGTGCAACATACCAAACATTAACACCACTAATCCACGAATTACAAATATTCCCTACCCCACCCCCTGGAAATGGTATACTTCATTTGTGACAGCAAACGTGTTCGGAATATCATTCATGACAATACTGTTTGGTTTCCAAGATTTCAAGTCCTGAAAATAACTACTAAATTAAAGTTAAATGGTTACACAGGCCCCGCTTGGCCAAGAGAAAGGGCGATGGATTTTTAGTGATAGAAGGAATGTCGTAGCGACGTGGGATTTTCACTAACATGTTACCCATGTAAAACTGCAAATGGTCCTCTTAATTTGGTTGAAATCTACATTAAGGAAGAGAAATGACAGCCAAAATAAAATTTACTTATATTTAAAGGGAGAACACATTAAAGTAAGTTTGAATGGCTTAACCCCCCCTGAACATCATTTGCGCGAACGTTAACCCAAAAAATTAATCTAGTTGGGTGAAATTACATTAGATAGGCTGGTTTTTATTCCCTTAACTATTTGCTACATGTATACCAAACATAAATAAATAAATAAATAAATAAATAATAATTAATTATTTATTATGATCATATTATTTCTATGATTATCGTTAGGAATTATTATTATTATTATTATTATCATCATCATCATATATACAAAGTGGGGGAGCAGATACTGTAGCCCCAACAGTCTAGGATGATAGCACAAATACAATATAGTTAATGACCACTGTCAGGCATATTTTGGCCATGTAAGAAAGTAAATCACTCTGTTTTTTTAATGGGCTGTTATCGCAGTCTGGCCATCTTGGATAAAACAATAGTTTTGGCCCCGGTAGCCTCGCACTGGTTGGTTTCAGAATGAGTTTACCGGACAAAAACAAAGGATTTTATTCTCCTGGGACTCAGCATGGCTGCCGTGCAATAAAAGCCCATGAAACTCTGCTTAAACTATTTCTTAAATAGAAAACCTGAGTAAGAAAAGCAATAAGAGGTGAATAATAAAAATAAACAAACACAGGATTTGACGAGAGAATACTTTTCACATCTTGTCGTCACAGTTAATCACTCCTCCCACTTTGTATGATTGCATGACGGAAGTGTAATGCAACTATGCGTCGCGACTTTGATCATGCGGCATCTTAGTACGTCATAAGCCACACCTCTGGTTGAAAAATCAACCAGTAAATTTGGCGCGCTGCAAGTGGGAAAAGTCATTCGTGTGGGGGACTAAGAAGGACTTTGAGAAAGTCTAATAATGAATGAATACACCAGACTAATAATATTAGATTACAGATGCGAACAGCCCCTGCGTAATAAAGCTTAGAATTCCCTTAGGAATAGAGGTGTCAATTTTCACAGTAATTGGAACGTGGAATTCCTAGGAATTCCAAGCTTTGGTTGAGTTTGGAATAGCTGGGAATAAAATTGCTAGGAATTCCTAGGAATTCTTAGGAATTCTTAAGATCAATAACTACAGGCCAGCAAATCTTTGTATTCAAGGAATATCTGGGAATTTATATGAATTTCTTGGAATATCTGGGAATTCCTAGGAATTTTGCTTGGAATATCTGGGAATTCCTAGGAATTTGTTGTATGTACTTAACTTTGAATCTAAAAACATTAAAAGGTAGAATTTTGCCAAACCAAAGGGTAAAAATATAGGTTCGGGTCTGGCAGTAAACTAACAGATCATATCAATAATGAGTCAATGCTTATTTCTTGCCATTCTATCTTTTAGTTTAATTATTAAACTTATAAAGGCTGTGCAGTCTATATAAAATACAGAGTTACATGTACAAATGTATTAACAAGACTGATTGTGATTTCACTCACTACATTAATTTTTGTAGGTAATTGGCAGTGGACTTTTTCCAGTGTCCAGCTTTCTTTGAGAGTTTTTAGATTTGAAAAGCTTCTGATCTGCAACTTGAAGCCCTGAAAATATAAATATAATCAATAAAATTAGAATTACCACTTCATTAGATAAAGGATTTTACATGTCCAGTGTGGCATGACAACCGGAAATTACAAAGGAATCCCTTGTGCTTCAAATCTTGTCCAATAATTAAATTGTTAATAATTAAATGGTTAAATTGCTTTTCGAATGGGTTTTTCAAAGTAGAAATTATTGCTCAATGCCTTGATCGCTGATTTAAACACATTGACCAATGGTTGTCTAATGAAAGCTAGGATAATTGAGGTTAAATGAGCTAATATATGTAGGAGTAATATCTCACTACACATATGCATACACAAACAAAATTATTCAAATCGTGCTCTACACTTATACTAGCAGAGACTGTGATTAAAGCTCACATTAATCCTTCAATTCATAGCCCAAAATATGCACTTAAAGATCTACAGATTGAGAAGTTCTCACTGCAAAGTTTTCAAGTTTAAATTTATTGAGAGCCGAACTCATGGTCCGATCAATAAGAAATATAAACAAAACCGTAACAGGGACCTAATTGAATGCATCTTACCGCATTTTCATAAGCTTTAAAGAATAGTTTCTTGAAATGTATTGGAGAACATTACTTTAAAATGCACAATAATGACAAATTAGCGAAGTGAACTACTAGAAAAACCGTAAACTTAATTGTTTTGTGTGAAATGCGTGTCTGACAGAACTTTCAGTTTCATTTAATGGATTTAATTAAAGTAAAACAATTTTGCTCACCTTTTACAAAGATTTCTCCAGGAATTCGTCTCATCTAGAACTGATATGCCCTGATATTACCACAGTTGGCAGCAGTTATTATAATCTTTCCATCTAAGCATTCTCTTTTGTGAAACACTGTTGAATTTACCTTTTGAGCAAGCTATAAAACCTCCAACAAATGCACGAGTGAACTCAAGGAGGATTGGAAGGCCTTCCCACAATCCTTTGCGTACCAACTATATTATCAATTTTCCCGGTCACGTGAGCAATTCATTCTGCGTTGAATTTTGTGGAGGTCGGACCTCGGCAGCACAAATTTTCACAAAGCATCTCAAAACCCAAGTTTTTCCTGGGATTTTGACGTACAGTCCCTGTCAAAAGTTTTTCAACCGTATACGGTACCGTATGTGCTTCGGTAAAACGAAGATTCGGTAACCACATGTGGTAGATTTCGTTCGGTAAACTCCATTCGTTTTAAGACCGAATTCGTTTTACTGAAAGTGGTAGAGTCACCGATTTCGTTTTACTGAAAGTGGTTCGGTCACCGATTGTGTTTTAACGAAAGTGGTTCGGTCACCGATTGTGTTTTAATGAAAGTGGTTCAGTCACCGATTTCGTTTTACCGAAAGTGGTTCAGTCACCGATTTCGCTTCACCAAACATTGCAGGTCAAGACAGTCTACAAGTTGTTACTTGTACATGTAGTTCACTGCTTGCGACTAAAGTGATTTTTACAATGTTAAAACTGAAAATGCTGAAGTTTAGATTTCAAAAATGATATCTCGTTTTGTCTTCTTTGAAACGATATATCAAATTGTCGGCGAAGCGTCAGGTCGGTGTCCTGGTGCGATCATCGAAAAACTTATTTGTTTTGATCGTGATTTGTACCGAGAAAGCCGCGAAGTGGCTAAGAGCATTTCTCTCCTTCCTATTTCTTCTGATAACCTCACTGATAAACTGTACTGAAAAAAAAGGAACTGCTGTGAATATATAACCTTAAACTTCCGCCACAAACTAACAACCGCCGTTCGTTCATAATCTAGCGGCAAACTTTTAAAGCGGGCCCCGGCAATAAGCAATAATCAACAAACGAACTTTAGCTTCCGTAGTTTAACATTTACGAGAGATTCCTGCGTTGTTCAAGGTTCCGACCAAAAGCATTGCAAATGTTTGCGGATTCTGGAAAGGCATGTTTTCGAAATTAAAATATCAAGATTGTGCAATTGCAATCAGTCACGCGTGAACCTGTCAGTCTGAGTTTTGACAGGTCCTATGTTTGATCGATCGAGGACCTGAGACTTGTTTGTTTCACATCTGACATCAGACCAATCGCTGCAGTCCGGTCTCACAGCAATTATAAACCGCAATGCCAATCACAAATTGACGAAGTGATGAAGTAAAAAAGCTGAAATCGAAACTCCAGAAGATTCGGTGTGATCTCACGGCAAAATAACCAATAACGAATTAAAATATCCAAAATGTATTCACCTGGGTGTTTTTATTTGACAGAATGGACTCAAACCAGTTTTCGCATTAGGTGAAAACTGTTCAGACCGTAAATAAAATACAAAACTTTGAAAGCATTTGATTCAGTAGGAAGATATCAAGATAATTTTTGGTGTGATCTCAAAGCAAAACAAACACTGCTGCTGTCAGAGCTCATTGATTATTCAAAAATGTCACACTTCTGTTTGAGCAATTTGAGCAAAATGACGGATCCCACGTTAAATGAAAAGAATTCCAGAATATTCTATTTGGTAGACGTTTATCACTTGCCAGTATTAAAAGTTGAGAAACTTTCCCGCATTATTTAACCCTGCATTCTGCAATAAGATCACATGTTCCGCGAAGTTCGCGACATTCTTGTTGTGTCAAAAACCAGACAATTAGTTTCCACGGCTGAAAGCACATGTAAGCACCGAAAAGCTCTTGAATCTGTTGAATTGAAAACATACAGCGTATGCAACGACTTTTAAAGAATCGTGAAGGGATTGAGGGATAGATTAAAGTATGAAAGTACAGAAGTCTGTAAAGTTTATCAGATGAATAAAAACGCCGAACTTTGCTACAACTAAACTAGAATTGATCACGTACGTAGCGCCATATTTACATAACATGATGACTATCCGAATTCATTTTACCGAAGGTGGTTGAATCACCGAATTCGTTTTACCGAAGGTGGTAGAGTCACCGATTTCGTTTTACTGAAAGTGGTTCGGTCAACGATTGTGTTTTAACGAAAGTGGTTCGGTCACCGATTGCGTTTTAACGAAAGTGGTTCAGTTACCGATTTCGCTTCGCCACATTTCGCCACATTCATTTTACCGAAAGTGGTAAACACATGTGGCACATGTGCCTCGTACGGTGTGAAAAACTTTTGACAGCTAGCTTTGACTTCCCCGTATTTCTGACCATTATTTTACAATGAAAGACTACGAAAAATGGGAAAATATACAGGATAATTACCTGTGATTTGAGTGAAAAGTTTTCAATTTTAGAGGTTCGCGCGCGCTACTGACGCAATCTGATCACGCCATTTCATCTTGTACGAGTGTGCGACTGAATAAACCAAAGTATTACTTATTTCTGCCCTTTATCTTTTCAGGTAATCATAATTGTTTTTAAGTAAAATGATTAACAAAGAATCGTCTGTTTTTTTTGGTATAATTACCAATAAACACCACTCGTACTGTTCGCGAAATGCTTCACGAAAGATCGGCGTGAGTACTGTATATCCAGTGAGCGCGACATTTTGTGAATGGTATTGAAACACCGTAAACAAAACGCATTTTCAACGGCTTTGTAAACCTCTTAAACCTGGAGCCCTTTGGAGCCCTTTGCACAAATTAGACACTTAATTTATTTATGTCACTGCTCATGCTAATTTCCAGGTAAGGTTAGTTGCCTAAAAGGTTTGTAGTTAATTTCTTTCAGGGTAAGATTTACGACTTGAGTTTGCGGGAAATTTCTCGCAAACAACCTCTCGAGAAAAGTGTCCGATAAATATGCTCAGATTGTATGAAAAGTTCAAAAATTGAAGATGTTTAGCGAGGAGTAAAGTTAGAAAGTATATTTCTGACTTTGTTGAATCCATCTCTAGTTTCTAGGGTTAAAAAACTTCAAGGGGAAATTTAGTTGGAAATGACAAAACTCGCGGGAATCTCCAAGTTTCTTGCCTTCTTGACAAATTTTCAAGCGCAAGTGTTCATGGGAAGGCCTTCCAATCCTCCTTGAGTGAACTCACCTCACCTAATGGTGCATAATTTGAACTTCATCCAATCCCTGGAGGCCTGTCAACTCGTCCAGCCAATCAGGTGCAAGCTATTACGAAATATTGATCAACTTGATTCTAGTCTTCACTCGGTTAAAGTGGAAACATGGCAGAGAGATCTTTTAAGTTCTGTTCAAATTTCTTAACAACAACAACACATTTTCAAAGATTTAGACAAATACTTTGCTTCATTTAAACACTGGGAAGGTCAAATCGGTGAGTAATAGTAAAAATAACCAGGAAAATATCGTAATATTAAGCTTTTATTCTCTTAAGCCTCGGTCAACAAATTATGACAACAATTAAGTTTACAATAATAAATTACATGTATAAGTTTTAAAATTTCTCATGAAAACGATCTTTATTCCCTGTAATGTCAGCTTTCCAATAAAGTATTTAGAAATATGTGAGTGCATGATCTTAGTCAATTGGTAACAATTCAAGTATCCTTTTAACTTTACTCTGAAATGAATTGCTCAGAGGAAGCTAAGGGATTTAGGAATCTCTGTCTAGCAGGGCAGGGAAGACATGAAGTTGAACACTTCTAAATTCAATGTCTGACTTAAGAAACTTAAGAAAACCTTCATTAATTCCTAGGAACTCTCAGGAATTCCAAGCCTAAAATATAACACCGTCAAGATGGAATTGTTAGGAATTCCTAGGAATTCCAAACTATTCCAAGCTTTTACACCCTCATAGACCTATAATTCCTAGTATTTTATTCCCAGAAATTCCAAGCCCTGAAAGAATTCCTAGGAATTCCTTGAAAGCTGGGAATACATTTCGCAGGGGAGATGCGAACAAGTGTCCTTGCACGTATCAAACAAAGTTTTTTGCAAAGGTTGGCACTGAGCCAAAGTGCGAAAATATCGAAAAATCTTACCCTAGAATGCATGAACACCGAAATTAGATAATTTAGTTATATAATGTAGTTAGCTACAATGTAGGTTAAGTTGGCTTTCACTGCAGTTAAATGTGCACAGGCTACATACTGGATATATAATGCAAGCTATTATACTGGATATATAGTCAGGGAAAGAGCCAGATTGCGCCATTCCCGCTTTAAAAATACATTTGTCCCTTGGAAAAATACGATAATGGTCAACTTGACCCGCTTTTTCTGCTTCCAAAGGAAATTAAATGCCAGATCGCTCGCAAAAGGGCCAAACTGTCCAGCTCAATTTCTGGCTCAATTCCTGTATAGTGTCTCTTTATTATTAAGCATTTAGTTTATTGTAAAGATGTAGTAATTACAGTGTATTAAAAATCAGCTGGAAGGATGAAAGGATGACTATTCGTGAATTTTAAAGCTAGTCCACCATTCATGTATGACTTTATTTCCAAATCTCCTTTCACTTATTAATATGATGTACTGTACACATTGTATGTTAATCAACTCTATATAATTGCTCTGTATTATTTTTCTTTCTAATTAGTACTCAGCTATGCTACGGCTTCCTGATACCTTATCCAAGAAAGAGAAACTACAGAAAGTAAGAACAATTATATTGTAAAATGGGCTTATTTTGCTGGAGACCCAGTTATGTTCTACAGTACATGTATAACCTGGCAGGTAATTAATGTTGTTATACATTTTATTCACTATCTCAATTCTGATTGGCAGAGAACACAGAGCTAATTCTCAAAAGCTAATCTTGTTCTCAGAGCCCACACGTTTTTCAGCTAGCAGTGTACAAATGTAGGTTGTGACATCGCACAGCTATTATCTGTACGTGTAGGTAGAGCTTGATGATAAGCAAGTACGACCATTTTGCACTAGAAAGTAGATCAATTATTTTGCTTTTTTGTGCCATTTTGCTATTTTAAGCTCTGAGCTAAGTTTCCAGTCTTTCTCTTCCCCTAAATTTTTAAATAAAAGCTCGAATAACAAACGAAACATCTTGAAATACACACAGTCGTAAACAAACCAATAATTGACAGCGTTTCATTTCTAAGCTTCGTTTTCGCAAGCTTGCTTTTTGCTAAAATGTTTGCTTATAGGAGCTCATTCAACCAAGATGCATTGCGAGCTCAAATTTCTCGATCCGCCATTTTCGGGGTTCCTGATAATGGCTCTGGAGAGCTTCTTGAAACAAATCCTATTCCATCGGTCTCACAGGAGCATACCAGTTGATTATTTATAGGGGAAAATGTTCCTTATTTATTAGCTTTTGTGTTATTTAAACATTTGATTAGCCGGAACCTGGCTTTGATCAGCACCCATGGTTGTTTCAGGTCTCGTTAGAAATTCAGAGTTTTTTTTCAACCTTAAATGTATAACAAGTAGACGAATAACACTCAAGTCAAGAGATAATAATATTGTTACATTTACTATTCAACTATTGACTTGATGTAGAGTGAATGCTGATGAATAAAACATTGGGTTTTTAGGCACTTTAAATGAACTTTGCCTTTAACTGATCCAACAATAATAACTTTTCTGTAACATCTGAAAAAAGTTTTTTCCCAGCAGATTAAAATTATTATTATTTTTAATAATATAAAATTATTGGCTAAAGTGAACAATCTGCACCGAAAAAAAGTGGTCGGTAAGTGGTCGGTAAGTGGTCGGTAAGTGGTTGGTAAGTGGTTGGTAAGTGGTTGGTAAGTGGTCGGTAAGTGGTTGGTAAGTGGTCGGTAAGTGGTTGGTAAGTGGTTGGTAAGTGGTCGGTAAGTGGTTGGTAAGTGGTCGGTAAAACTGTGTCGGTAAGTGGTCGGTAAGTGGTCGGTAAGTGGTTGGTAAGTGGTTGGTAAGTGGTTGGTAAGTGGTCGGTAACTTGCGAACTCGAAAATTACGTGTTTGTCATCTCTTCACTAGGTCCAGTTGAAATAAAATACCATATAAGAACACTTCAAAGCTTCTAAAGATAGTTTCACAACACTTTAGTGTTCTTGCAACAATGAGGGCCAACAATAACATCGATAGTTCTTCACGAGCGTAAACCCGACGCCATTTTGTTTTGACCGCATGGCATCACTTGTTACCAGTCCTAACGGAACTAAAGCTGCGCTAGTAGACTCGCAGTGCTTCTCCGTTGTTCTTCGAGAAGCGTCAGACATGCCGGAGAAAACTTTGGAATTTCCGAGAAGAGATGGCTGCGATGAGAGCTGATGGGAGGCTGCTGCCAATGGCCTTTGATGAGGCATTCTACCGATCAGATTAGTCTGATCAACCACAAACAACGGCTCCTTTAGCGTTTAGGAGCCACACCATCTCTGAAAGGCAATGACCTTATGATCATGCAGAAACCCATATTAAATAAATCTAGCTGACCTTAATTGGCTTTAATAAAAAAAAAAAATACTTCGCGGCACGTTTTAATAATATATATATTTCTTCACGGCATGTTTACGCTAATAATAAACGGCCTCTTGTCGGCACGCTAGCGCTACTAATTAGCTGGCGCTACTGAGGGACGGGCCGACAAACAAAATAAATGGCATCTTGTTGGCACGCTTTTCTTCGCGGCATGCTTACGCTAATAATAAATGGCCTCTTCTCGACAAGCCAAACTTGTAGTTTGCAATAATTATAGTCTATATATAATGAATAAAGTCGATCACTGAAAGCACCAGCTGCTATCGATATCTCTAATCCAGATATCGATATCAGTATGTTTATTTGCTGCGGGCTGCCTGTGTTGTTAAATGGCAAGATGGGAATCCAAGATGGCGCGGGTTCGCTAATTCACGGAGTCAATGCTGCAAAGAAGAAGATCAAAGAAGAAGAGACAAGTACACTATTTTCATCAATATCCAACTGTCTACGACATTGTAAGCGTATGTTCCAATGCATAAATGGCAGAGGAAACCATCTAAACTGCAGTTCTCAAGTATTGTCGGGTTCGCTAATTCACGGAGTTGAGTGTGACCATTTTTGGCATTTATACTGAGAAAATGCTGCAAAGAAGAACAGACAAATATAATGAGTACACTATTTTCAACAATATCCAACTCTCTACAACATACATGTAGTAAGCGTATGTTCCAATGCATAAATGACGGGAAACCATCGGCATAAATGACGGGAAACCATCGAAACTGCAGTTCTCAAGTGTTGTCGGTAAGTGGTTGGTAAGTGGTCGGTAAGTGGTCGGCCGACCACTTACCGACCACTTTTTTTCGGTGCAGATTGTTCACTTTAGCCAAAATTATTATTGTTTTTATGTTATGTATTTCTCTTGTAATGGACTATGAATGCAATGAAAGGGATAGTTTCCTAAATGGACGAGAGGGCCTAGAGCCCTTGTTATGATAATGAGGTTGTGCATATTGTATATAACTGTCAAGTGACAGAGTCTGGTTCTGGTTTTCAACAAGATATGACTCAGTTACAATAGTTTACAATTTCAGTTTTCAAGTGTTTAGATTAAGTTTATCAACTATCTAGTCATTTTCAGAATTGTAAGCAGTATGTGATACTTGTATGCATAGATATTACATACCAGATTATGGCTGCTACATGTACATGTATAAATATTATTAGATGTAAATTGTGTATGTTGTGGTTATCAATGATAATGATAATATATATATTAATACAGTGGATATTGTGGGCCAGGACCCACCACTGTAAAGTGCTGTTATTGTGTTTGTGGGTCAGGGACTCGAGGAGTATTTAATAGGAAGATCCTTTTTTCTTCAAGGTTGAAGAAATTATCGACATTCTGGATTTAAGAAAATGTCAGGATACATGTATGTATATTATTTTTATTTACCGTAAGGACACAGTGAACAGTGTTACTTTTTTCCACTGTTTTTCAGCAGCAGCTAATCATAGACATGATACCAAACAATGGTTCTGATATTTTTTTAAACCCCTTTTTTATGATTGGGTGGCATCACAGAAATATAGATTTCATTGTTTTTAGAGACGTCACTGATTGGACAACAGATCAAATAAGTCTAAAAAAACAGTTCAAGGTTGGGTATCCACACTGTAACCAGACAAAAGTTGGCTGTTTGCTTTATTACATGCCCACTGTACATTATTTTATATGACATTGTTTTTATTTTAATTTATTATAATTTAATTATTTCCTATATCATGTTTTCCTCATACACTTATCAGTCTCGAGGAATTTCAACTGAATGTGTAAATTAATTTTGGCATTAAATTGTAAAGTATTTCTTGTAATATTTAAAGGAGCTGTACGTGTGGTGTTGTGCATGTACATGTATATGGAATCAGTGTTCGATTGGTGGCTGTTAATTGGCAACAAACGGTCCAGCCCCTCCCTTAATGCTTGATTAAAATGATATCCAGTATTTTCCATGCAGACAGTAGTAACGTATGCATCGTAGAACTTTGTTAGTCATTTTTGCATATTTGCTTTGACTTCAACCATTCATGTACACCTGCCAGTTATTATATTGGCCACAGTTGGCCACAACAGCTGGTAAGAACAATCATGTGACAGCCGCCTGTTAGACACCCAATACAGGGCTTTCAATAACTTTTGAAGTAAGCAGCCATGATTGAAATTTAAAGTAGGTGTCTATCTGCTGTATTTCAATAGCCTAATCGGCAGTGACAGACAGAGTAGGCAGCAGTATATATAAGAGTACAAGTACACGTAGCTGCCGGAACTCTGGCAGTAGCCGGCTTCTAATAAATTATATGAAACCCCTGCCAATAGTTTCCTGGTACAGTATATGTAGCTGCCCAACAGATGCCTATTACTCAGGCAATGTTGGCTGGATCATGAAGTATACCTTTACCACCACTTATATGACAAACACTGAAAATATTTTTTCTGGCTGAAACAAAAATGCTCTTGTTTCACAGTACAGTGACACATGTACAGCTCCTTTAAGGGTAGATTTTGATTTCCCTGTAATACCTAATGTCGCAGAATAATTGTACTTGTTAATTTGCTCTCTGTCCAGATGTTTGTGTACCTTGTCTACTTATCAAGTTCTCTTTTATTAATAGGTATTGGCAGCCCACTGTCAAGGGGTCTCTCTGGGGGTAAGATTAATATCAAGTTTCTGACATTTTCCATCCCATGTCTGCACAAGTTACATTTTAATTTTGCTAAATTATAGTTTCCATAAGAAAGACCATTATTTACAAATGCTAAATTTGTCTTGTAGATGTGTGACTATAATAATTTTTTGTTACATTTCTTCAGTAATTTTGTTTCCCCCTTTTCTTTCAGGTGAAAAGAAGCGTGCTAATATTGGATGTGAGCTAATTACAAACCCTTCTCTTATCTTCCTTGATGTGAGTTAATCAGATTTTTATGAAATCTTGCTTTGAAATAAATGTCTTGGCATATACACTGTATATCTTTGCAATAGGCCTTTTGCATCAATTGATCACATGACGATTTCCCCATAGCAACGCCTGTGTGGAGGGCAAGCCATTCTAACATTCCTTGACAACAGAGAGAGCGTGAGAGACGCGAGCGTGAAACATCAATATCAGAAGTTCTGCCGGTTTCTTTGTTATTCGTTTTCAGCCCAAATTTATCAGAACTATTTAGCTTTCAAACTTAAAGTTCAGTGTTAGAGGATTTTAAGAGCCATAAGACGAACAGAAATAGCTTTCTGAAGCCAAAACCGAACCGGTCTCTGCGAGTTACTTGCAACATAATCGTGGCCTCAACAGACAACAGGTAAAATAAGAAGCTGACTTCGGGAATGTACTTTTCTTCCACGCTTTAAATCGGTCTTTATGTTCTAGAAAAATTATGTGACGACAGGAGATACATGCATGCATATCTATTACTCTACATACAATGTAGCTGAGGAGACGCAAGGAGATGCTGGTGTTGTATGAACTGGAACGCGTTACAGGCTACATGCACAGGGATAATTGAAGTACGAATATAAACAACTTGATATACATGTGACAGGTTCTCTTTTTTTTCAGATCACCAGCAACACTTGAAATAAAGCCCCTCGTTACTTCGAATTTTGGTGATCCACTGAGACCTTATAATTAATCCCATGTCTTTACTGGGGAATTGTTGTGATGAAAGGAAAGTCCATTGTTATAGCGTGTCGAATCACCACTGCATTGTGGCACAACAGTGATAGCGCATTCCAGTTCATACAACACCAGCGTCAGTCCTAGCATCTCCTCGGCTATGGTAGAGTAATAGATATTATCTCCTGTCATCACATAATTTTTCTAGAACATAAAGACAATTTAAAGCATGGAAGAAAAGTACAATCCCGAAGTCAGCTTCTTACCTGTTGGTCTGTTGAGGCCACGATCATGTTGCAAGTAACTCGCAGAGTCCGGTTTGGTTTTGGCTTCCGAAAGCTATTTCTGATCATCTTACAGCTCTTAAAATCCTCTAACACTGAACTTTAAGATTTAAAGCTACATGTAAATATTTCTGATAAATTTGGGCTGAAAACGAATGACAAAGGAACTGGCAGACCTTCAAGTATTGAGGTTTCACGCTCGCATCTCTCACGCTCTCTCTGTTGTCAAGGAATGTTATTCAGATTTTATGTGCATTGTTCTAGTTGCGTGCGCAACATCGTCAAAGTAGGCTATACTTAGTCTAACCATTATTTAGTATAAACCAACTAGTGGACTATTACAAATCCTGCATTCTGATTGGCTACCCTACTATAGGTCTATTTGTAATAGCCCATGGTAGAGAAAAACTGCACGCATTTTCACGAAATAACAACATTTTTCAACTTAAATTTGTTTCTTTCTATTCTTTTCTACTGTCCGACTAGTTAGTTTATACTAAAACAATTAGACCTCTCGCCCTCATGGGCTACGAGTTAAATAGCCCATTCGGCTGCGCCTCATGGGCTATTGACTCGTAGCCCATTGGGCTGCGGGTCTAATTGTTAAATATACGGTAATTATACAGTCATGTACCAGTATATGTACGTGTAGTAGGAATCTTAATTTACATGTTGACCAGTCATTTATCCTGGATTATTGCATGTGTAGCTTAATCAAGTTGAACAACAGTGGGGCCCAGAGTAGTGGAAATGTTATTAGAGGCTTAAGCAACAACAATGGGACAACAGAGACAATTTTGTGTTTAATTTTACCGAAATTTGTGTGTACTACATGTAATATTTCCTTTATTTGCCTTCAATTACTTTTCATATCCAAATCTTTGAAAAAATGTAATAAGCACAGCAAAAAACGGAGTGATTTACTTTCTTACATGTTTGTTGGTATTCTCTTATTAACATACATGTACAAGCCTTTAATTTGGGGTTTTCACATTGTACATTTTGTATTTTTGCAGAGAACATTCAAATTGTAGGCAACTGCTTGCATTTTCATGTGAAGTTATTGTATTTTGTAATTAAGGCTATAAATATCGTTTTCTGCCAGTCGTCCTAGACTTAAGCTTAAGGTTACCGGATACCTTCAAAACGAAAAAGATGGAGACATTTTTTTTCACACAGAAATGTAGTTTTAGTAGTAGTTTATCATAATTATACCAAAAATTCAGTTAAATTTTTTTAATAGTGACGGAGAAATACGAAAAGGAAGTTTTTAACCGGAAGTAAAATGTTCTGTTTGATTGACCGCAGATCAATAAACACATGACAAGTGCTCACTCGCCCGTAACGACGGTGTGGGGAAAGCTAGCGCATATTAAATTCATGTTTACGTTTATTGAGAAAAGTTTTTCCACACACGATTCCATAATTCCATCGGTTGTTGGCCTTGACTTCCAAAAAGCAAGCAGGTGCCCTTAGCTTGGAAAACAAACAAAAAAGAAAAGAAAAACATTTGATTGCTGTTTCAGGCGCCTGCAAATCGGTCTCTACTAACTATGCTGGCATTCAAGGCATCTCTAGTTGTTCACCTTGGCTGCTCCTTGAGGTCTTTTTGTCTTTCCCATTTTTCAAGTCACACAAGAGAACTAGAACAACTGGCTATATTAACATTTTCTCGATGCTGTGCGTAGCTTTGATCGGAAATCGACATTGGCGGAAAATCTTGACATAGTTGAACTATGATGAGAAATGATTGGCCAAGAGCTTGCTAATTGTTGGAGAGGCGGGGCTTCAGATTCACGCACGACAGACTGCTAATTTTTTTAAAGTGCTATTTTCTACGCTTTCGATTTTCAAACAAAATAGAGTTTTAAAAAAGGTCCCACTCGAGGAATTTATTCAATTTGTGTGAAATTTTCACAAAATGTCAATTGATATCGCAGCTGCAAAAGGGTGTCAGGGAATTGGGAAATTCTAAAAAGACAGCTCTTGCCGGCGTTTCTCACATATCTATGATTTTGCCTTTTTACGAAGAGCATGATAACTTTTGAACGAAATCGAATTTTGAAATTCTCTGACACCCTTTTGTAATACGATTCCTCTGAAATGTGACAAAGCAAACAGATTTAAAAAAAATTAAATATGTTCGGAGTCAGAGCTTCTGAAAGCCATCTCACTATATCGGAGAAACAGGATCGCGAAAAATTCGAGATTTTCAAAGAACTCTAAACTTTTTATGTATTCTTGTAGCCAATTTTATAAGCTTTAAAATGATACATGGATGATTTATCTACGATGTTTCCTCAAGGCGCTACGTAATTTAAACTGTAAACGCACCCTGAAGGTATCCGGTAACCTTAAGCTCTCTATTGAAATATTATGTGTGCTTACATTTTTACAATCGTGTGTTTTATAGTTACGTGTTGTAGAACAATCATATTATCTATCTCAAGGCTGAACCAATTATGGTAAATTTAATGTAAGATATCAAGGTGCTGAGGCCTGGAACAATACTGTACCTAAAGACCGCAAAACCCTCGGCAAATTAGGAAACTGAACAGTGTACATGTACATTTGTACATATTGTATATCTGTAATTTGTTGTCTTTTGTTTACCCTGTATTTTTCCTTGGCTACTAACTACCCGCTTTTCTCCATTATCAATTATTAATGGTACTTAACCAAGATTAACTATTAATGGTTATTTCAGGTACCCTAATATTCCTGTCATTGTTACTACTATTCTAAATAGATGTACATTGTATAGATCTACTTATATGTGAGAGTATTATAATTTAAAGTTGTTGTTTAATCAGGAGCCCACTTCAGGCCTTGACTCAAGCAATGCCCTGAATCTCATTAACACACTCAAGAGCTTTGCTGCAAGGGAGAACAAGACAATAGTTAGCAGTATTCACCAGCCGTCAAGCCAAATATTTCGCATGTTCGATAAACTTCTACTACTCTGCAATGGCAAGGTAATGTCTATATGTTATATATCTCACACTAAAGTACTTTGCACATATGAAAGGAAGAGAACTTGCTTCAAAGTACATGTATTCCAGTCCAGAAACTATTCTAAAAAAGATTGTTATGATTACATGTAAGCTAATGAAAGTTTTGCATGCGTGAGTTCATGTGTACATTTCGTATACTGTCAATCAAGTTTGCTTTCTCCAAAATGAACAACACAATGTTTGAAAACCATTATAATTGTTGAACTTTATTTATTTCATTTTACCACCATTTTCATTGATACACAATGCATGGCATGAGACGAAAGTCACGACACGAAGTTGCCGATGGATTTTCGTCAATCATGCAATTAAGTAGATTCTGCCAATGAGGGGAAGCAGACAGAAAGCTTAAAATTACCAGCTTCCCTTTGTTGGCGAAATCTACTTTGTATGATTGATGGAAGTATGAGACAGCACATTGTCATATATTTCTTGTTATGAAATAGAGTGCAAGTCTGAAAAAGGGTTTGGAAAATCTTATATTTTGGTCTGAAATAGGGTCAGGGTTTAGATACCTCGGCAGCACAGTCCCACCCAAAATTCATGAAAACAGGGGTAACATTGATAAATAGTTTAATTATAAGATTTGGTCCAGCTCCTACACCAGTGGTTTCAATTTTATATGCAGCTCAATCGATCAGCTTGTTACTAAACGAGCAGCAGTGTTTTATCAGGTTTAAAACTCGAGGGTGCAGCCCGTGAGTTTTAAACTTGATAAAACATGTGCTATGAGTTTTAAACTTGATAAAACATGTGCTATGAGTTTATTAAACAGCTTCAAAAATTTTACTTCTAAAAGATAATAATTTTCAGAAATTTAGATGAAAAGTGAAGAATTACTTGTTTATAGCTACATGTACGTTGTGCATCAGTGACATGCACAGTTGGAATATGGAGCGAAAATGTGGGTCCCATAATGTTAGGCTGGTTGCCTGTGATTAACTGTGACCCAAGGGGCCTTTGTTTTCAAGCTCCTCGAGTCATTGCACTTAAGACCATTGGTTGAGCAACCCTGAGTCTTGTCTTAAAACTGAGATTCCCCTTAGGATGTTTTCAAGGATCGATCTTCACTGTATGAGTGAGGGCCTGTATAAATATTCATGGTGAAGCCCTTGGTTTTATAAGGATTGACAAGGGAGGGTCTTTAATTTACATGTACAACTTTTCACTCTGAGTGTAGCCCTACATGAATATAAAACATCATGGTTGAGGTCTTTTACCTTTGTTCAACAAAGGAAAAAGGCCTCAACCATGAAGTTTTATATAGGGCCACACTTGGTACAATGTAGATTGAAAAGTTGCATAAAGACCCTTTCGTTTTACCAGGTATAAAGGAGCATGCACATGATTGATTTGCTTCTTCTGATTGGACAAAATGCTCATTAATTATTCATGACTTTTTTGAAATGTACATGTATATAATGATATTACGAAATTAATTCAATAATTTATTTCTAGGTTGCATATTATGGCAAGGCGTGCCGAGTACTTGAGTTCTTTGAAAGTATAGACTTGATTTGTGAGCCTCACTTCAACCCAGCCGACTTTTTCTGTAAGTTGATTTTACAATCAAATAAATGAAAACTTAACAACTGGACAATGTACCGTAAACAGCGGCAGATATGCTGCACCTTTTTACCCAAAATCTTCCTTGCAAATCGGGGGTGCAGCTTATCTACGAGAACATCTATAAAAGTTCAATAAATTTCCATAAATCAACAATTAAAAAAAACATAGTCAGCAGGGCTAAAAATAATGGCCGGTCAGTCACCGGTCAAGATCTGTATTTGGTTGAAACTGCAGTAACATTTACCGGTCAAAATGACCAGCAAGGCAAAGATTTGATCAGACAAGTTCCAATTCTAGCCGGACATTGTCCGATGACCGGCCGTTATTTTTAGCCCTGGTCAGACTGGGTAAAACTACGGAGTAATCTCGGTGAAGGTTTGACGGAGCAAGGAAGGTGATGCAGATTTCTAATCTTGATTTTCCTTTCAAAACTTTTTTTCTCCAAAATTTTAGCTTCAAAACTTGGGGTGCAGCTTATCTGCGAGTGCGGCTTACATGTATCTGCCAGTGTTTATGGTATTAAATTTTTGGAAGTGCATAATTATATATAGACATTTACATCGATTTCAGTGTTACGTGCATAGGGTAATCATCTGACATACTCATTCAACACAATCATTATACATGCTTTGTAATCAGGCTCACAGATTTATCAATAATGGCTTTGATGTACTGAATTGAAAAAAATGTGCTGTTTTATATTCGAAGTACTCAACATACATGAACTTCACCAACATGCATGTGTTGCCAATCAGAAGTGGTGGAAATTTGCACAGAATTATTATTGTGTCCAATAGTTGTCTCAAACACTTGAAACTCCACCTACGTGTATGCATGTAAAACTGAAATTGGTTGTAATTGCTTTAGGTACAATGTAGAAATGTACTTCTAATGAATTAAAGTGTTACTGCATGTGAAGGTATAAAATATATATGAGTAACGGGGTATGTCATATACATGTACATGTAGCATTTATTTTGCCAGTACATGTACCCTCCGGATTTTTGCTAGTGGAAAAAAATCCTACTAGTAGACTTTGGCTAGTGGATTTAGAGTTAAGTTAAATTTGAGCACCACATGTATATTGTGTGCAAAGACCTCATTCATAATGGCCGCCACCTAATTTGCATAAATTGGAAGATTAATGTGTGGAGAGAGACTGTTGCTACCACATGAAAGATTGTACCTAAATTAGTAATTGACCACAGTTTGAAAGCAATGTTTCAAATTGCTGTCGAGTTATTGGCATTTTCAATGTCGAAAATACACGAATGCGAGGCTGTAAAGGCCTACATGGTTTTTCTCATACAAAACTCTCTAATTTCAAATTGCTGTAACTTTACAGCCTTTTATGGTACAACACTCAAATTCTACAGAATCACCAATGTTAGTATGCTCGTTCACATGGCAAGGATGTTGTTTTTGATACATTGAACATGTGGCTAAACTGTTAAAATACAGAAAATATGCTCTTATGAATTAGGTGTATACATGTGTAGTATATAATTGCAGCTTTACCAGCAGGGGACATCAAGAAGAGCATACATGTATGTTGCCAGCAGTGTGCCAATTTGCTGTTAAAGCCAAACAGGTTTAGTTTGTGTGCTGAAGGGTGCAATACATCTATTTATTATATGGCATCCCGTGAGAGGTCCAGATGAAGTCCAATCTTGCAATTTGATTGGTTGCTCATAGGTCCGGATTTTTTCATCTGGACTTCTGGTACGTGAATTCTTCCGGGCCTCTCGTGAATTTGTTTTCAAGATGACATTCCCCCATAATAACAATGAAATCATTAGTGCTGAAATGGAGGCTTGTGAAGTTAAGCTGTAATTTCATGTCTGGAAAGGTGGCAATTTAGACCACCAGGTTAATTGTGTAAATGTGAAGGAACTCCATGCCATTGATTCCACACACTGCTTTTAATTAAAGTGCATTATGTAGCTGTATTGAGTCAAATCATTCTGATTATCAGTGGAAAAAGTCACCGCTGGAAAAGAAACAGAGAACTACATAGTGGACTCCTGGGAAATGAGGCAAGTTTATATATCTTCTTCCTGTTTGCATTTCCCAAAATAGCTGTGCAATGTCAAAGACTTGAGCCAGTAATTACGTACTCCTATAGAGGGCAGCAAATAAAGAATTGGGGCACATCAAAATTAACACTGCCAAGTCTCGCTTTTTCAAGCCCTTGTACTCGATACATTTTACATGTGCGTATTTCCTGTTAGCCAATGATACCAAGCTTGGAGTTTTACTATCACACGTGTTTTGAAAAATCACTGAAGGAAGATAACTTGTGACTGCAAGCAATTTATATTTAATATGAGTTGGCTCCCTGTTTGATGTTCTTTTAAAAAATGAGGATATTTACTGATGATTTACCTAAGTTGATGAAATCTTGGCACAGACTTCATTCTGCATTTGTTTATCAGAGAAAAAAAGCGTATCAACATGTTCACATCATGCACATTCGCACTTTGAAGCAAAGAAACAAAGGAAGAAGTGTATTTCCGTCAGGATTAGCCTGGTTAGCTCAGTGGTTAAGCTCCGGTCTGTCGAGCGGGAGGTCGTGGGTTCAAACCCCGGCCGGACCAACACTCAGGGTCTTAAAATAACTGAGTAGAAGGTGCTGCCTTTACATAATATAGTAGACCTTCACATCTTCTCGGATAAGAACGATAAATCGTAGGCCCTCGGAAACCTCCATAGAAGGCCTGTTGAGGTTCTCCGTCCACTCTCGAGTGGTAAAACAGAATAAATGAAATGAAAATAGAAATTAAGATACAGGGAGCTGTTACTGGGTCTCCCAAGCCTGTGGTTTGTAATTAAGTATTTGACGAATTCCCAGGTTGGATTGGAGTTGAGGTTGGTTTTTGAGGAGGAAGAAAAATCAGAGAACCGGAGAAAAACCCTCAGAGCAACGGCGAGATACCAGCAAACTCCAATGTGGCACTGCGATCGGGAATCAAACCCAGATCACAGAGGCGAGAAGCCAAGCGCTTACCATGTACTGGGCCACCCAGGCTCTCCAAGATAACAAGTGACTGCCAGCAATTTTTATTTGATATAAGTTGGCTCCCTATTTGAGGTTCTCTTTAGGATGGTGCCTACTAATTACAAACCAATTTGTTTTCTAAAAATCTATATGGATTGTTTGAACCCCCGAAGGAGCTTTTGAAATCAGAAAAAAATTATGGGGTACCCATGCGTTTAAGAGAGATAATTAAGGATGAAAATCGAAAAAAGTGCTGACTCAGCATTTTTCTTTGTCCGAGAAACTTTTTTAATTCGATCAATATTTTGGCTTATCTGGCAAAATATTAGGGCAAAAAACGTTAGACATAGGGTTCTTCACAAAGGATGCTAATCAAACCATTTATCTTACAACAACTCATTTTTTGTACAAATTTTGACCATGAACAGACATATTTTTGGCTGAAATGGACATGAAGTTTCAATAATTTTATAAAGACAAAAAATATATGTAAACGTTGTTTAGCTTCTATATTATAGATTTCAAAAAGAAAAAATGGGGGTATCCATTCGTTTTAAAATGTTATGGGGATGGTAGACCTCTTTATCGCTAATTTTATTTTCAAAAATTGACATTTTTTACCAAGCCCACACTAGTAAGTCTGAAAATTGATTTCTTTTATTGCATATTGGGAGATTTTCAAGATGGCGGCAGGGAAAGGAGTCAGTCCCGTCTTTCGACTTTCTTCATTGAAAATAATTTAAACCTGTTGTTCCTTCCTTTGTGCTCAAACCCCATACAGTCCTTCCTTCTTCATTATTCTTTGGATTTCCAAGAGGTTTACCAGTTTTCACAAAGCTTATTTGACCGTATACACACATTGTTTAATTTATACTGCCGAGTCATCCATGTTTGGAGAAACTCGCAAAACTCGAAAGCATCGACAGGCCTAAAGCAAATGCGCTGGGCGAAAAAGACAGCAGCGATTCATGGCAGTCCAAACAACCTTCATTCAATTGATCGGGTAAATCTTCTAAACCTACGATTCTTCAACTATCTCCCCACGATAAATCATCACCTAAGACATGTTAAGAGTTAAGATGGTCGGCTCTTTTAATACCATTTCAGCTGAAAATTGTCTTTCCTGGCCGTTTAGTGGAATTTAAAGATTATAGCATATCTTTCGACCGTATTTTAAAATCCTTCATCTTTCTGTCTGTCAAATTACACAATTAACACAGCTTTTTCAAAATAGTTCTGCAAATGGCCTGTCTCGCGGGATGACCCGCGCGACGCAAGATGCGCAGAACGGCGTGCGCGCTGACATTAGTAGGCACCGTCCTTAAACAAGATGACGTCTAAGTTGTTGACATCTTTGAACGGAATCTTGGGTTCTCACTTTATTCTGCATTTGTTTATCAGAGTAAAGCAGCATAAAGAATTAATCGCTTCAAGTAAGATGTCAAAAAATACGGAACCGACTTGCAATTGCGAGGCTGTTGCAGACGTACCCGCTCATCAAAGGAGTGAAAACTTCCCAAACTTCACCCCCAGCAGGATGGCCAAGCTGGATGGCTCTTCATCCTCTAGTATTGATGCAGGAAATATGCCTGTAGGAAGTGGCGTCATTGAAGAAACTGAACCAAATATCATTGTGAACCCATTGATCAGTGGAGATAAGGGAGCAAATAGGGACCATTATTCGAGGAAGACCAGTAACTGTAGCGATGTTGAAGTACATCCTGATCCAAACTTCTCCAGGAACTCAGAAGAAAGTGATGCCCCATTAATCAAGGAAGACAAGACTCTTACGAGGGGGAATGAGCCATTCGTTAACTGCGGCTCTTCGTTACTAAATAGTCAGAAAACTTCAACTCCAAGAGATATGCAGAGCAACAGTGGAGGTGAGCAGGGCTGTAGGACAGATCAGACTGACAGGTCAAATTCAAACGAAGCCTCGCTAGAAAGACTAGAAGTTCGACATCCATTGGATGGAAGTGAATCTGACATGTCTAGCAGCAAGGATCTGGTACTCTCTCGGGATAATTTATCATATGAAGGTTCTGACAGTGAAGCCGATGGGATTGGACGCAAGTCCAGACTCTGTCTATCCGAGGTCGGATCTGATACCGAACTCATTGCTAAGGACGACCCCTCATATTTCTCCTCCGGCGGTGAATCTGACCCAGATTGCCAAGCTGTTTTAAAGCTGAACAACCGTGACTTAGAACAACGTTCAAAGGCAGAAGAAAGGAATGGTGGTATCTTTTCTAGAGGCGAAAGTGGTCGACGCTCCAGTAAGAAAAAGTACCATCACCCAAGGGGGAGAACTTCATCGCACTCACCTCGCATTTCACATCAGGAAAAGGCGGCCATTGCTGATATACCACTTGTGACACTCAAGAATGTCAAGGCGTCGGATGTGAGTCTTGATATCCATGATGATGATGAGGATGAGGATGGTGATTACAGTGAGGTGAACACAGCTTGGGTGACGTCGTTCTGGACACAGTTCTCCGTGTTGACAGAGAGAACATTCAAGCAATCCAAACCAGAAATCCTCTCCAAGTTAAACTTTGTACAGGTACATGTACGAGCCATTTTGAAGTGTTTTGATTAAGAAATGAACTCCGTCTCAAGAAAGATCACACTAAAGTTAATAGGTTTACCAAGTTTGGGGAAGATTGGTTTGATATTAAATGTGACAAGCTTTCTAATATTGCCCAAATAAGAGAGAAAGTATGGTTTTGGCGGATGTCATTCCCAAAAACAATAAATTATCTCTTGTTTTTGGCGATTTTAGAAAGTTTGTGCTATTCAGTTCGTATTTAATCAGACATTCTAAAACTTGGTAAACTTACTATTTTAGTGTAATCAGTTCATTTCTTAAAGTGTTTATGAAACCAAATTTTGCATCTTTATTTTATTGCAGAATAATAAAGTTCATTCTTTTCTGATTATCAAGAGTATATTTATTTTTCAGTTCCGCCTTCGGAAAGGTCTCTTTTTCGCCATTCAAATTGAAATGCTAAAAACTGTCCGGTTTGCCGCGCGGCCAAATGAGCTGCGTGACGCACTGTGAGGACTCGTTGTTACAAACATGGCGGCCTCCAGCGAGAAAGTTTCAGAGAAAGCTAAAAATAAGCGAGGAGGTGGAAGATATTGTGTGGCTGGTGGCCTTGGTTTTCTTCCCGTATTTAACTTTATCCTACGCCAAAATACAATGGACATTGAAGACTGTTCTAATATACAGTGTTACTCATTCACAGTTTGATACAACACAACTACAAGAAATGACTCACCAAGAACTCGACGATAACTTTAATACTCCTCACAATATACGTACTTCTATGCTGAAGCCAGAATAACGAATGGCAAAGAATACAATATAGGGTTTCTCTGGTTTCCTGTAGAAATTCGTTTAAGAGGATCCTGAATGTTCGTGAATGAAAAACGGACGATAAAACAAAGAACCCAGAATTTCGAAACTAAGCCTCAAAAGCTACGCAACTCACTGCCATCAGAGCAGCAGTTAAACACTGTTCCTTGGGATAATGAAAATATCCTTTTTCAGACCACAGAATAAATAGCCAGTGTATGACAACGATGCAGTTGTTGTAGAAAATATAGTCGGGAACCTCAACTCACGTAACTCAGTCTCAGAATTCGCTATATTATAAACGCTTCCTCTATGAATGTTTTTCCATTGGGCATTTTCAACACTATCACAATGTGCAGATTAACTTCTCCTGTGCTTACCACACGCATTCTAAAAAGAAAGCACTTATTTTTCCAGCAACAGTTTTGATCAGTTAACAATTTTACAGCCCGTTTACGGCCGGCAGTCTTGCAATTTCTTTCTTTCACTTTTTTCAATCGACATGTTCTTTTTATACCAGGTTATTTCATCCAATAAGAAACGAGCTTTCAAGATCGTCAATGTCAAGCTGTCAGAATTGAACCAATCAGCGACGAGAAATGTTGTAAACGAGTCAAGTACAGTAAAATGGAGTTTTCGCTGTAGTCAGTTTATTTGCTCAGTTAGATTTTTATGTTGGTTCTTAAAATTAGATAGCTTACTTTCCTTCGTTTAGATTGAAGTTTATATTATCAAACAAATAAAAGATGGTTCTCCTTGTTCTATTACAAAATAATGTACTTTGGAGGTCTTGAAATGCTGCTAAATGTACCCGCGTTCTGCTCGTGCATCCGCAGTTTTTCAAGACCTCGAGCGTGCAAATTTTTTTTTATAGAATAAGGAGAACCATCTTTTATTTGTTAAGTATTGTGTTGCGTTCTACTGTATTTCATTTTTCGTATTGAATTGAATTGTATTGCGCTTTATTATATTTTTGTGTACAAATGCGTGTCATCCTACATAATTAGGAATTGTCACTTGCGAGTCCTCACAGTGACGCCATTGTAATGAAGGATTCGGTTCCAGGCCCCGGACAGTTTCAATCATAAAGTAGTCAATTTGAATGGCGACAAAGAGACAATAAATATACTCTTGATAATCAGAAAAGAATGAACCTTATTATTCTGCAATAAAATAAAGATGCAAAATTTGGTTTCCTAAACACTTTAATGAGATTCAGTAAATGTTGACACTCGGTTCCAGTCCCTTCTCATCACCGAAATAGATACGGTAGTTTTACTGTGTGACTAACGTCACCAGGACCACGAAGACAATAAGAACCAATCACATTGCAGAACGAAAACAAAGCATTCCAACTTGCGGTAATTTGAGCCAATCAGTGTTGAGTACAATACAACAGCATTTCAACTTGCCCAAGTGTTGATCAGGTAAAAGTCAAATTTAGTGCACTAGTTATAAAGTCAGTCTTTTCAGTGAAGAAAATAGCGTAAATATGTTAGGACATTTTTGATCTGTGAAAGTGGTCTCAGTTACAGTAGTCACACATTTATTTAACAAATACCTGCATGGCGGCCATGTTGCAGTGGTGGTATTTGTTATCTGAGTCTCTGGAGATTGATTGAAAACCAGCAGCATTTAGACTTAACCGTACTTCTGAATTTCTAACGAGACTTGAAACAACCATACATCCACAGATAGAATCAGGGTGCGATGTAAATGCTGTCCAATAGCCTGGGGCTAGTAGTTCGGCTTGTCAGGCTAGTGATTCCTGTTCATAGGTAGCGCCCTGTGAATTGGAATTGAGCGCGTTGGCTTTTGTGAAGGGAGGAAAACAGGAGAACCCAGAGAACCCTGTACCAACAAACGCAACTCACACGTGGCGCCGCAAACGTGAATCGAACTCGGGTCACAGAGGTGAGAGGCGAAGTGCTTAACCACTGCGCAACCCCCGCTCCCTTTACCTCCTTCATCTAGTGATATACTCCATATCCCGCTTTCTCTATTTTCTTGTAGTTATTCAGTAGTTTTCCATGGTGTTTTAAAAACTATAGATTACCAGGTAGAAGTGGAATTGCCAATCATATTTACCTGACTTTTATCTAAAAATTGTCAAAAATAATCTTTTATGGATATCTCGGTGTAGAAGTTTCCAACCTACTCATTTTATTGAAACTTGGTTTCTAACAAAGCTCATAGGTTATAGTTAATTGATAATAGTGAACAATCACGTACCAAATTTTGGGTCGTTAGGTTGTCGGCGTGTTGTCGGCCGACAACCTACCGACAACAACTTTGGTACGTGATTGTTTACTATTACCCTAGCTAGCATTTGTAAAGAAATATCATTTGAAGATTTTCACATTAATTTTAAACAAATACTCCAAGGGGTTAAAAGTAGCACTCATATCTCCAAAACTATTACGTATCTTAGAATATTACGTATCTTAATCACGATGTACGTGGCCCAAGAAATGTCAAAATCGGCTAAACTCTTCACTTAAAAGTGCAAATCTTTATGATGCCATTTGGCTGTCGCAATACCCACCTAAAATGTTTCCCCTGTATGCAATGTTCAATGTATATATATATTTTTTATTCCCAGACATTGGCAATTGCATTAATTTGTGGCTTTATATGGTTTCGGATTCCTTATACTGAGGAGAGCATCAGAGACAGATACGCTTTGGTAAGTTGCACTTATTTTTAGGCGAGCATTGCGCATGTGCAGTTTGACCCGATGCTGTAGGAACACCGTGGGAAAACGTCGAGCGCATGCGCTATTGATGAGCTCAGCATGCCTGCATCTCTCTAGCTTCCTGCCGAAACTAAAAGAAAACTCTTGGTTCTAATTTTAGATACGTACGTGTCAGGAACTCCATTACGTACATGTACGTGAAAATAATGTTTCGAGAAAATGTTTCGTGAAAAACAAGAAAACTACTTAACAGACTTTAAAGGGGCTGTGGTAATAGACGTTTACAATCGCGTTCCGGGCCGGAAAGAGCTATTTCCACCGATTTTGATATGAACTAACGAACCTCTCGGCCATGTGGGATGCTTAAAATCAAAGCAAATATGCAAAAATGACTAACAAACAGTGTATATAAACAGTCTCCAGGGAAAATATTGAAAATCCTTTCAATCTAGCATTGAGGGAGGGAAGTTTAACTGTTTGTTTCCAATTAACAACCACTAACCGAGCGATTACTCAATACATGCGCAGTACCATGACATAGCCCCTTTAACAGGTTGAAGTTTTCTTAATTTGTAATTCACTGTGAGTTTACTAAGTTATAAAATTATTTACAAAAAAAGTTTAAGCTCTCGGAAACTTGCATTTGAATCTACAGTACCGCCGGGAATTATAAGGAAATTTACCGCGGCTATGCCGCATGCAATGCCCGCGGTTTTACCGCGAAAAACCGTGGTCATTTTTGAGGTGACCGCGGTCACTTGAGGTAACCGCGGTCACTTTTGAGGTCGCCGAGGTGGTCGTGCCGCGGCGCTAACCGCGACCTCGTAACATCTACATGTACATCTCATACATTTTATTTTGAAGCAGTTGGCTTCGTTAGAACGTGAACGGCGGTCTCGAGTAAGAAAGACAACTTACGAAAGTTAACAGAAGATTGTTAACGCACCGTGTGTTAAGAAATGCTTATTTTGAAGCAGTTGGCTTCGTTAGTTAATAAGAACGCGAATGGCGGTCTTGAGTAGAAAGACGACTGATGAAGTGTGATCAAGAACAAAAGTTAGGGGCCCGTGCTTACGAAATGTTTATTTTGAAGCAGTTGGCTTCGTTAGTTGATAAGAATGCGAACGGCGGTCTCGAGTAAGAAAAACAACTTACGAAAATTAACAGAAGATTATTAGCGAGCCGTGTGTTAAGAAATGCTTATTTTGAAGCAGTTGGCTTCGTTAGTTAATCAGAACGCGAACGGCGGTCTTGAGTAAGAAAGACAACTTACGAAAATTAACAGAAGATTGTTAACGCGCCGTGGCTTAAGAAATGCTTATTTTGAAGCAGTTGGCTTCGTTAAAGTATTGTGCAAAAGTCATGCAAACGTATTTTGACGAATTTCGCTCTTTGTTCAGCGACATTTCGACGATATTTCCCTTATTGTCAGTAGTAAAGTAGGGGTAGTTGGGTGCAGGGGTACTTTTATGCAAATGAAGCGCGCCATTACATTACACCGATTTCGCCGATTCTATTCTGGGGTTTATTTTTTTAACACGATGTCACGCAAAATTTTTGCATTCTTAAAACCATTAGGAAAGTGTATCCATCGTCACTACCCATAAAGCTGGGCTGCCTTTTGCGCGTGCACGTTTTTATATCGCCCCAAAAGCCGTGCCGCGCGCCTCTGACGCGTTTCCGCCGCTTTTTGATCCACCCCCACCGTCCCTTGCGCTTCCAAGACCTTTTCCCCGTTTTGCCTATGACGTATTTCCGGACTGACGTAATTTCTTGAGCCCACGCTGCAAAAACCGCTGATGACGTCAGAGGTCAGAGGTCAAATTTTTACCGGAAGTAAAATTACCTAGGCTGACATCATCGGGGGCAACACCTTGACCTTTTTGACGTCATTTCTTTTGTTCTTTGCTTCATTTGCATAAAAGTACCCATTGTCAAACGAAAATTCCGACCGAGTTATCGAAATATCGTGATCCAAGCGTGCGTGTTCATTGCACACTTTCGTATTTTAACTTTTCTTTCACCAGGATTAACGCGTGAGAAATTCGAATTCATAACAAACAGTTTTACAAACGTACAGTAAGATGGTTTTGGGTAAATACCCTGCGTGCCAGAGGCGTCAAAAAGTCCAGATTCTTACTGCGCAGGAGTATAATAAAAGTTCCTGTCAATCGTGAACTATCAGCCAGACGCGTGTCTCATTTCTGACACAAATATCGCGGGTGCGCAATTAGTTTCCATTTACGCGAATTGACTGATCTGATCCGATACATTAAAGCTCTTAAAGAATGCCAATCAGGATTAATGCTTTGCGAGCTTGAACAAGTGGCGATTGTAACGGTTTTCTATTGTTCAAATGTAAACACGGGCTCGCAAAGCATTATTCCTGATTGGCATTCTTTAATTCAAAAGGAATTGCACTTTCCGAGTAGAAGTTTTCTGGTAAGAGTATAGAAGTTTTTGCACCTCTTTCAATATGACACACGTTGCTTCAAAACTCTGTCGATGTTCTGTAAAAAATCAGACTGACACGTTCACGCCTGACTGATTGCACATAGAAATTCAGACTCCAAGAAGAGTTGAGATTTTAATACGCAAACATTTACAATGATTTCTGCCGAAACCTTTTAATACTAGTAACAAGACGAGGATCTGCCATAAATGTGAAACTACACTGAAGCAAAAGTTTATTTGGTGTTATGCTTCGTTAGTTAATAAGAACGCCAACGGCGGTCTCAAGTAAGAAAGACACCTTACGAAAGTTAACAGAAGATTGTTAGCGGGCCGTATCTCAAGAAATGCTTATTTTGAAGCAGATGGCTTCGTTAGTTAATAAGAACGCCAACGGCGGTCTCGAGTAAGAAAGACAACATACGAAAACAGAAGATTGTTTACGAGAAGTTTAATGCCGGTGATCGTTCTTTGGGTTAAAGGCTAACCCATAAACTGTTTGTCATCCATCACATTCAAAGCTTTCAAGTACGAAGACTGCTAACAACGTACATGTATTTCCATTGCGGCTCAGCGCCACCGCGGCAAGCGCCTCGGTTTATCACCTCAGTTTGCACCCGCGGCGTCCTCAAAAACTACCGCGGTCATTTGTTCGGTGACCGCGGCGCCGTACTGCGGTCCGCGTCTGTTGCACGAGGGTTTTCCGCGGTCGGATGTACCTATAATTCCCGGTGAGATGGAATATCCCATTTCACCCTATCTCACTGTCTTTAGAAACTCGCTTCTAAAACAAGCTCCTCGTGTTTTACATGGCTTCTCAAACTCCACTTTAATGATAAAATTGGCGATCTAAAAGTCTTGAAATGCGAGCTGTATTTGGAAACGATAAGTTTGAGAGACAACAGGAAAACACCGGGAAAATATTTCACTCGAGCCGAGTTGAGGAGAAAGTATGGGTTCAAATTAATTACTTATTTGAAACGCCATGGATCATGCCACTGGGAAGAAGCATTGTCAGCATTGGGGATTGGATCCGGCGATGCACTGTTATTTTCAGGGAGTTGAAACAACTCCAAAAATGGAGTTTAAAAAAGGTTCAGGATAATCCGTTTTTTTCGGAGTTATTTGAACTCCTTCGTTTTAACTCCATTTTTGGACTCCAATGAAGGAGTTATTTTCACTTCTACAGGAGTAATAATAACTCCGTGAGTATAGTTGATTTGACGCTTATGGGGAGTTATTCCCAAAGCCCCCCTCCACCCCCAAAAAGGAGTTATTTACTCTCATATGCCATTGTGGTAATAATACAGAACAACAAACAAGGAGAAAGGATTAAAATATCATTTAATTCAACCATGAACAATATTACATGTAATTTTTTTTATAATTTAATAAAAATCTATATAAAACATGGTACATACATACAGTACCATATGTCATATATAATACCATTTTATAAAACACACAAAGCCTTAAAACCTTAAAATCATGTGTCATAATGTCATAACCACTACAATTGTTTGAGAACTACTACAACAGTTTTATCCAAAAATAATAACAAGAATATATTTCTACATAACAAATACTGAGCTGGTATTGCTAGTTACAAAGACCAGACACTATAGGGCTTCGAGTTCTGAATACTGAGCCATATTGTACCAGAATAACAGAATAACAGCACAAAAACACATTCTACTTGACCGAATTCAAGCTAACAAGGCCCAAAATTATCATGAGGTAACAATGACAAAAACATTATTGTAAACTTGAATAGACCTGATTGCATTGGTCTATGGAATTTAGAGTGTCTTGCATTAGATAGAACACCACTCGGTGAGGCTTTGCCTCTCGTGGCATTCTATCTAATGCTCAACACTCTAAATTCCACATACAACTCGCGTTCATTGTTTAACCCATACTTAGAGCTCACTGTAACCAAAATACAGTTTCTAGAATACTTTTTTGTAATCCAGTTTAATTTTTGCCATCCTCTATCAAAACAAAATCAGGATATTCAAATTATATTTCTCTTCTAACTAAGGTGTTACTTTTGTAGTTTACTTTAAAATAAGTTTCAAGGTTCATGATTGACAGTGTCTCTAATAATATTTTAAGTTAAAGTATTACATTTCATAATTTTAGAACTACAACAAAAAATGGTAATAGAACTGAGTGGAGTGCAATTAATTTGGTTTGAATCGTATTATGGGTCATTGCAAAATTGCACAACTGAAGTGCAAGTGCAATTTGTAATCAAAAGTACATTGTATTACTGCAGTCTGACCACAAGTACATGACATCAAGCTGTATTACCACTTATTAGAATATGGTCACACCCAGTCAGCACCGAGTATTTTAGTGTTCTTATGTTCCATAGTGTCCCAATGAGGCAAGTGGCGTGGGCTTTGAAGCACAGGGAAATTGTGGGGTAAAAGGATTTCAATTATACATGGTGAAGTACTATGTAGTATTCCACTGGTGAGGCCCAGCTTTTGTTTTTCATTGTTTTACAACCTCACCAGTGCAGGGGTTTCAATAGAAGGTGGCTACCAACTGCCAGTTACTTGCTTCTTACCACTAGCTACATGTACTTCAGATTATCGTTGTTTTTTTGTTAAAGTGCCAATGAAGCGAAATATTGTCATTAATATAAGATCTCATTTGAAAGTCCATTCAAATTGAGGAAGAATAGAGTTTTCTCTTTGTCAATATCTCATATCGTTCCAGCAATATTAAGGTTTTAGGATGTGCAAATTACATGGTCTGTGACGTCATAAGGTTGAAACAGCCATGAAGACAAATAAAAAAATGAAGAATATCTCATCAAACAGTGGGTAAAAACAATTGACACTTTGCACATGTATGGTTAGCCTGCATCGCATCCGAACTTTACCCCGGTTAAGTCCGTCTGTGAATTAACGAACGAAAGCTTGTTTTGGACCCCAGCGGAGTAGCATGATTATATGTACCCTCCTGATTGGTTTTTACTAATGCCCATTCTTACACATCTTCTGAATGGCCATATTTCAACTGTCACCAATTCGGATGCGATGCAGGCTAATGTATGGTACGAAGGAAAATACAAGTCATTATGCAAATTAGGACATTACCATGGTAACACTCAAGGCCCCAGGCTCCTTCAATGAGGAAAATAATTTTCCTAATTTCTCCTTTGCCAAACTCATTTTTTCTACTTCTTGTATGTGAGTGGCTTAAAGTTAATTATTTTGTGTAACAGAGATAAAAACTACAATTTTATGTTCAAGGTGAGCTTTGAAATAGCGAGCTTTGAAATAGCGAGATCAAAATCTAGGAGCATGCACAAATGCACAGCTGTAATTACCGTAGATGCTTAGCCGACTAATAACCTACATAATTGTATTTAATAATTTTAGAAAGAGGAATACATTATTGCAATTCGATGACCACCTGAATCCTTTGGATAAACTGTATTGACTGCATATCTAGAAACTCACAAAGTTCAAATCAACATTAAGACTATAGAGCAACTTGAAATCAGTTCACTGTAACTGAAATCAAGTCTCAACAAATAAGCTTTAGTAATCCACTTTAATATTTGCCATCCTCTGTCGAAAAGGTTTGAAAAGCATATCAGGACATTCACATGGTATTTCTCTTCTATTTCAGGGTGTTATTTTTGTAGTTATGTTTTAAAGAAACGTGTAGTTTCAATTCGATTGATGGTGCAGTAAAGTGTGATTCAAAGCATCTATTAAACACGCACATTTGAAGAACGTTATGCCCCATTTTATGTTTAAAAATAGTTCCTAGCACTGTAACTCGGCAATGTCGTCGACGAAATTGGAGCAGAATTAGCAAACTACAAGAAAAACTTAGGTTGAGTGTTTTTTTTTCAGTGTAGTGCATGTTACATGTAATTTAGCTTTACATGACACATACATTGTACATACCTTCTTCGTCGATTTCTCCGTAATTATCTCATCTCATCCAGAACTGATGTCCCTCACAACTGAAGCAGTTAGTCGAGCCTTTCTATCAAGATAATCTTGTTCTATTAGTGGCGATGAATGGGCATAACTTCGGATATTTTTCTCAGAAAAAACTCCACCACGTTCGAAGCTGGGCGCCAAAACTAACAGATTTGAGACCAGGGCACCAGGCCTGATTTGATTCCAAATATGGGTTAACTCGGTTTAGTCTCACTCGGCCAATTAAGTAAATACACCTTTCGGGATCAGGAGAGTTTTTACTATAACTTTCCTACACAATTGATATGTATCAGATACTTCCTTTCAATACCGCACCCGACTCTTTAAATTAAGTAACAAAATATTTCTAATTTGAAGCATTCCACCGACTTTCCTCGAAGTGCTGCAGAAGGGTTGTTTTAGTCTATAAAAGAGTCGAATGACTAGCTACGACAAAGAATAACGCCGGGGACTCTGTCAACTCCACTATGTTTACCATCACCCGACCGATCCACTTTTTTTCTTGGAAATGCAAAAAAATGCTTTAAGGCTTTTTTGGAGAAAAAAGTAATTACAAAATATTTAAGATTCTTTTTAAAACTACACCTCTTTTCCGAGCTCTGTACGTTTTAATTTCTTGCCTGTCTCACGCAAATTGTCAATCCACTACAAGTACAGTAAAAAGTAGTTGAGGAATTCATGGATGTTTGTACGAGTCATTTAGGTTGACAAAGAGAGCGATGGTAAACAAAACATTTTATTGGAAGGGCCTTAATTAGGCTAGGTGTTTTGGGCAATAACAACTTGGGTCCAACCCACTGCATGTGATTAATATAAATCGAGAGCCATCAATAACAGCCCCATCATATTTATTTAGTAATCTGTACCCCATTTGGAGTTAATTTAACTACTACATGGAAGTCAAAATAACTCCTTAAAAAGTAACTTTGATCAAAAGGAGTAATATTAACTCCACTCATTGATGTTTACTCCGAGGCAGAGTTAACATAACTCTGATTTCAGAATTAAAATAACTCCTAAAATTAACCCCTCTTGAGAGTTGTTTTAACTCCTACAGTGGAGTTAAAATAACTCCGTGAAAATAACGGCTTGAAGTTTGATCTTTCGGCTATTTAAGAACATTTCTGAAAAGGTTAGACTCTTCAAGTAAGCATAGATTTATAAGGAATTCCTAAAACAGAATAAGTGAAATATTCACTTGTAAATGGGTTTTTGACCCTTTTGCACTAATTTAAGGCTGGCTATTTCAGCTGTGTTGTATATACTACAACAATTGTTCTCATTGTCTGTGAGCAACAATGTATATTTACCTCAGTAAATATCCACCACTCATCATCCCCACTTCGGTGAATATTTGTTAATTTGCCTCTGCCTGGTCAGCTGTCAGTTATTAGAGAGCTTAAGCAACCACGACGGCAACGTCTAGGACGACGACATAAAACAATAGCCTTAATTACAAAATACAATAACTGCACGTGAAAATCCATGCAGTCGCCTACATTTCAACCGTTGTCTGAAAAAAACCCACGTGAAACCCCAAAATTTACAAGAGAACGCCAACGTATAAAAGTAAATCACTCCGTTTTTCGTACGGCGTGAACGTTTATCTTATTTTTCGAAGATATGAATGTGAAAAGTAATTAAAGGCGAATGAAAGAAAAAGTTAACATCATATTTCGGGAGAAACATTTTTCTAGGTACCGTCCTCGCTGCCGCGGCCGTCCACGTCGTTGATGCTTAAGCTCTATTTGCCGATTCAGAACGTACAAATCATGATAGTTTTGCGTCATCATCATCATCATCATATTTCCTATCGAGAACTCAGTTCTCTTGAGGTGCTTCTGCAAAGATACACGTTTAGAAGACATGATCCATCAGTTGCTTAAATTCTTTCTTAGCCTCGCCCAGTAATTGCTTCAGTACTATAACACACTCTTTCTATAATTTCAGATCTTCTTCTTTGTTGTGTACTGGAATTTTAATCCTCTGTTTGCGGCACTAGTTTCTTGTGAGTATTGACTAATTTGGACGGGAATCTATGTGGTGTATATATGTATATTTGATCGATATTTTTGCCCAACATCTTCATCTTGTGATGTCACATTTGAAACCTATGGGATTTTATTGTAGTTTTCTCTTGAGAGAGAACAGATTCATTTTATGACGTCACAGGATCCACGAAAAGTAACCAAAACTGGGGATTAAATGCCAGAAATATTACAAAATTGGCAAGATTAATACCTTAATGTGAGAAACAAACACAACAGTAGTACAATATATTTGTTATGTTCTCTTTCGCTATGCTCAGCCGAATAGAAAACATTTCGACATTAGTGACCTTGTGAAATTCCAGTGCTGTAGCTTAAAAAGCAATGAAGTTACAGCTATTTGAAATTAGAGAGATTTGTATGAGGAAAACGACGGAAGCCTTTCTAGCCTTGCTTTCATGTATTTTCTGCATTTGAAATACGTATAACTCAACAGCAATTCTCCACATTGCTCTAAAACTGAACACAATTACTAGTTTTAATGTGATCTTTCATGTGGTAGCATTGGTTTCCCTCAACAGATTCATCTTCCAAATTAAGAGGCGGCATTTAACATGAATTAGGTGTATTGCACTTGTGAAATGATTATTTCCACATCTTTTTGTCCTCGCAGTTCCAGCTGAGAGAACAGTGATCAACAAGGAACGTGCTGCCGGCTACTACAGATTATCAGCCTACTACTTTGCCAAACTCTTCAGTGAATTACCTCTGGTAGTATGTCAACCCACTGGCTTCCTAATTATTGCATATTGGATGTGTGGATTGAACGAGAGTGTGGCATTCCTTGGATTCTTATTTGTCCTCCTAGTGACAAGTCTGGTAGCGCAGGTAAGACGGTTGATGCTTCAAGAACAGGTCTGCACAATGTGCGCATGTCCAGTCAGCGGTAGAAATCGCAGGTGCAGCTCTAAATGGTTTCTGTTCACAAAATCTTCAGAAAATCTTCAGAAACTCGACACAAAGCAGAAAAGACCGGAGGTTAAGAAGAAAATCGCAAGAGTTAAGAATTGTATTAGATTAGAAATCAAGCCCATTAAATTTAGGACTGGTTCATGGCAAAGTGCTTAAAATTCGAAGATGACGCTTTTTTGTAAAAATGCTTTTAAGTTCAAATTTCGTGTAAAATTTTCCCGTGAAATTCACGCATGCGCAAGTGTTTGCAGACTTGTCTGCTTCAAGTATATGCGACATTCTTGTTCCCATTGCTTCCTCAACTAACTGAGGAGTCACTGGGAACGAGAATAGTATATGCGAATCCGTACAGTGGCAAAACGTTAGGCGCATCCGCTTTGGAGAGATGGGCGTGCACATGCTCGCCAGTTCACCGCGCAAGCCGAAAGAAATCGGCTCAATCTCGGTTTTTGGGAAACTATCCACCCACCCCTCCCTTGGATATGCATCGTTTTATTATTGATTAACCATTAAAGGTTAGGGTGAAGTGTGGGGGTTTCTGGCCGTGATTGATCCAAGAAATCTAAGGCAATCACCTAAAGCTAAAACTTTAACTGGTAAATCACTGAGTTTACTAAGATAGAAAATGATTTACTGAAAAAGCTCTGCGAACTTTACCAATTCTGTATTTGAACAATTTCTTCCCCAGAGCCTCCGTTGTCATTGGCCAGTGGAGCATAGCGTTTTGCGCGCTTAATACATGTTTCCGAGGTCTTAAACTTTTTTAGTAAATAATTCTTTAAGTTAGTAAACTCACAGTGAATTACAAATTAAAAAAACCTTCAACCTGTTAAAGTCTTAGGCTTATATAGCTTTTATGTATTTGTAGTTTTCTAGTTTTTCGCGAAACATTTCACGTAAATACGCGAACGTACTTAAAATTAGAAACAGGATATTCGAACGAGTCATGCACAATCAATTGTACAATTACTTTGTGCCACGCCGCCTACTCTCTGACAGTCTATCTGGCTTCCTAAGAGGACACTCGTGTTGTACGGCTCTGTTAAAGATCACAGAGGATTGGAGAGAAGCACTAGATGGGAGAGAAACGTTCTCTACTGTGTCAGTAGATCTGAGCAAGGCGTTCGACACGCTATGTCACCGTCTCCTACTAAGAAAACTAAAGGAATATGGGGTCTTAGGAACCTCCTGGAATTGATCCGCTCGTACCTCAGCGACCGCCAGCAGCGAGTCAAAATAGAGAACAGCTACTCAAGTTGGTGCACAGTCCAGTGCGGCATCCCTCACGGTTCCCTTCTGGGACCGCTTCTATTCAATATATATATATTAACGACATAACCCGTACCACCAAGAATGTGGAACTAAGGCTGTATGCAGATGACATTACTGGTTACTCTGCAAGTAACTCACCTGCGGTCTTGGAATTCTGCATAAACGGTGACTTGTCACGCTTATCACGGTGGCTTGATGACAACTACCTTACTATCAACGCCACTAAGACGCAGGCCATGATCATTGGTAAATCCACCTATAACTACGAGCTCGCCTTAAAGTCAAGTAATATCTGGGTAAAGGAAGAACTTAAGCTGCTGGGAGTTAACATCGATAACAAGTTAGCATTTGCCCCATAGATAAAATCAGTTCTCAGTAAAGTTCATGCGCAGAATCAGCATTGAAACTATAAAAGGCGTATATCCTCCCTCAGTTTGACTACTGTAGCCCTCTTTTAATAGGAATCAATAATACCTTATCAGATAAGTTAGAGCATACTAACTATTATGTACCCAGAACTCTTTTTAAGATACCTAAGTCTATTAGATATGAAGAGATTTTGTCACAGTATAACTTAGAATCTATTAAGCATAGGCGCTGTCATAGGCACTTATTTATAATGGTTATCCTAACTATATAAGTAATATGTTTAGTGTCAAAATTTGTACTTACAATCTCCGTGGAAATGGAAGTAGACTTACTCAGCCGGCCCCCAATACTAGTTTCAAACACAGATTTTGTTTGTATATTGCATGCCGACTCTGGAACAAACTTAAACTAGGCCAAGACGAGTGCCGATGTATCCAGTGCTCTTGCTTGTGCTAGCCAGCTCATGACTCCATTCATATATATATTATCTTAGGATTATTATCATAGATTTTTATCGTTGTTTCTGTAATGATACTGTTGAAATTTCTCTTTAACCATTCTTCCATAGTTTTCCTTAATTAATTAATGATGCTTTGTAGATTTATTGTAGTATATTTATTCATTTTTGTAACAGCCTTTTTAGGCTCAGTAATGTCACGTGGGGTGATTGTTTCTGTTTTCTTTTAGTTTCGGCGGGAAACTGGGGATACGCGTGCGCAACCGGCTAATCAATAGCGCATGCGCGTGACGTTTTGCCACTGACCTGTGATGTGTCAACGCATCCTCGCTCTAGAATTACCAATAATCAGTAAATGGCAAACACGCTTGAAAAACCGATTATTGGTAATTCTACGACAAATCCTAACCCGAACCCTAACCATCGGACGAGTTCACGGGTTATCACTCACCTAGAGCTAGGGTTCACAGGTAAACAAGAAGAGAAGGTAAACAAGAGATAATTTTTTTTTGAGCGCTCCTACTAGGGCTCGAACTCGTAATCGTTTGCGTGTTGTGCTTGGTAGTGCAGGCGTCGCGACCACTACACCAAGCGCGTCTACCGCCGTTCGGATTTGGACAATTGTTTATCTTTATCCTTGACTGGTTTTAAGAATGTCATTGATTAATTTGCGTTTCAGAATTAGCGATTATTGATAATTGAAGAGCAAAAGCCAATTACTGATTATTGGTAATTCTAGAGCGAGGATATGTTGGATGTGTCGGGAATAGGAGAGCACTGGGCCGTACTCGCTCCAGTCTTCCTCCTCTTCAACATTTGCATTATGGCATCATTTTACTATGACTACCAGAACCCTTTTCAAGTATTTTTTTTTCATTGAAACTCTTTTGAGAAGACCAAGACAATTGTCCAAATTAGATGAACAAAGGGAACCGCACAGAGTTCTGGTAGTTGTAGTATTTGACCTTTGCGAGAATAACAGTCTAAATAACACACACTTATTGTATTACTATTTTAAATTCTCAAGAACTTTATACTGCAACTTTTACAATGGATTTTCCATGCACAGAGGATAACAGAGTGAAACTGAGAATTTCAGTTAGCCTGCATAGCCGGTTTTTTGTTACCCTGGTTGCCTGCCCTGCCCTCTCTACTCCAAAGTTTAGGCGTGAAGGAGCGAAGCGACGCTTGGGCTTTGAGAGGGCAGTAGAACCTCTGGCATCCAGGGTAGTGTTTTTGTGGAGTTTTAGAAAGATTGGAGCCCAGGCGAATAGGGCATGATCATACACTACAATCTTACGAAAAACACATAGAAACGCGGCTACGCAAACCACTAGCTTTTACAAGTGGTTAAGTGGAACGATTGGACTGCTGGATGGTGGAGTGAGTTTTGATTACGGACTTTGATCCAGAATCCTGCAGTCCGTTAGCTTTGTCATTAGTGCAACTATAATAGCTTTAAACTGAGAATTCAAAGTCTATCATGAAAGTATTTAAGTGGAATGATTGGACTACTGGATGATGGAGCGAGTTCGATTGATACTAACTTTAGTCCACCATCCCGCAGTCCGTTGGCTTGTTTATCAGTGCAACCGTTATGGACTTTAAGCAGTGTATTACTATTGCTGCCGTATCTGGTCTGACGCTCATGTTACTGGGAGGCTTTTACCAGCAGCACATCCCGCCCTGGCTCAGTTGGGTTGAGGCCGTCTCCTATGTCGGATACTCCTTCCAAGCCTGTATGATTGTGGAGTTCTCATCTTCGAAACCTTTCAGGTATGAGAGCTAGAATCATTAACAATTATTCCCCGAAGTGGAGGTAACTACTTGTGCTGAGCCGCAAAGCAGCGAGATAAAATCCACCGCAAGGCACCAACACTGAGGGGCATAATTGTTTTAGTATACACCTGTTTTATTAAAGGTTGTCCCAGACAAGGGGAAACGACAAGCAACGAGCGACATACCAAGACTGAAATGGATTATGGTCGTTGCTAAAAAGTCTGGTGAATTCGTTTGTTTTTGGAGTCAAAGGCTTTAAGAATAATATTGATGGTTTCCTTCGAATGGATTTCCGAGTTAAACCATATTCCATGCTGCATAGGTGCCGCTTGTTATAATAACAATCCTGTGTCGCTCGTCCGTGACAACCTTATTTGAAATAGGTGTGTACCACACAAGTGAAATGAGCCGGCCTGTACCGCTCGAAACGAGCCACAGCATTGGCCTTCCCAACAATACAAAACACCCTAACCCATAGAACGTGCAGTACGAAAACAATAGAGCTACAGTTTAATGGGAGCAATCAGAATACAGGTTTCGAGCGGTACTGTATTACTCAGGGAAATAGCCAGACTCAAATTATTTCAAAAAGTAAAAAAACAACATTAACAAGTGAATTATTTGCACACGAGACAAAAAAAACAGTGAATACTTAACAATTATTACCCGAAGTGGCGGTGACTAATACATGATATTCCGAGTTTTGAGTGGCCAATCAGAGCGTGCAAAAAGTACTATCCACTTGTGTGGTACAGTGTATATACTAGATTTATTTATTTAAACATTACAACAGTAAGTACATTTACAAGATCCGTCAACATGCTTACAAGTCAGCATACTTACAACAGTAAGTACATTTACAAGATACGTCAACATACTTACAACGTCAACATACTTACAACAGTAAGTACTTTTACAACTTACGTCAACATACTTACAACGTCAACATACTTACAACAGTAAGTACTTTACAAGATACAGCAACATACTTACAACAGTAAGTACTTTTATAATATACGTCAACATACTTACAACAGTAAGTACTTTACAAGATACGTCAATATACTTACAACAGTAAGTACTTTACAAGATACGTCAACATACAACATTAAGTACTTTACAAGATACGTCAACATACTTCAACATACTTACAACAGTAAGTACTTTACAAATTACGTCAACATACTTACAACAGTGAGTACTTTACAACATACGTCAACATACTTACAACAGTAAGTACTTTTATAACTTACGTCAACATACTTACAATGTCGATATACTTACAACAGTATAAGTACTTTTACAACTTACGTCAACATACTTACAACAGTAAGTACTTTTACAACATACGTCAACATACTTACAACAGTAAGTACTTTTACAACTTACGTCAACATACTTACAACAGTAAGTACTTTTACAACTTACGTCAACATACTTACAACGTCGGCATACTTACAACAGTAAGTACTTTTACAACTTACGTCAACATACTTACAACGTCAACATACTTACAACAGTGCAATACCGTCTTGTATTGGACGTCGTAGAGTGAGGAGCTCGGTCTTGAGCTCCTGCTCTGACTAGTTTTATGTGTGGCCATTTGGCTAGAATTTATTATGTAGTGGCCCTGCTTGTGTTCCTAAGTTGTAGTATGGCAGACCTGGATAAGATAAAAAAACTTTTGAGGAACGAAATGGCACCCATCCACGCCAAGCTCGATGCGTTGGAAGGAAACTTTAAGCAATTGACAACTTCGTTTGAGTTTCTCTCTAAAAGATATGACCAGCTTCTTGAACAGACCAAAACCGCTAACGAGAAAATTACTGGGCTAACTAAATCAACAAAAACTAGCCAGGCGGACATCAAAACCAACAGGAATTTGGTTCTTGAAACAAAAGACGAAGCCGATGAACTGGCGCAGTACATGCGACGAGACTGCCTGGAAATCTCAGGAGTGAAACCGAATCCCGATTACAGTAGCGAAGACATCGTGGCTAGCGTTGGCAAGGCATTGAACGTCCATATGAAAGAAAGCGATATCTCTATCGCCCATCCCTTACCCTCGTTTAACAAAGATGCTCTACCTAAAATTATTGTGAAATTCACACGTCGGAATGTTCGCAACGAGTTCTACGCGAAAAGGAAAGCACTCGCAGGTAAAAATCTCTTGGAGGATCCTGATATCAGAAACTTCCTTGTCGGAGACAATATCTATATCTCGGAATCACTAACTCCACGAAGGAAAAAGCTCTATGGCGACATCAACAAGCTTAGGAAGAAGCTAAAGTGGAAGTTTATTTGGTCACACAATGGAAGAATTTACATAAAGAAGAATGAGACCGCTACACAACACCATGCATTCGATAACGAAAGCGACCTCGCGAAGTTCCAAGAGACCTTCCAGTCAAATGGATAAAAACGGACCCGAAATGGCCTCCAGGTATTCAATTTCTAATTACATTACTGCACATAATGCTAACAGAATTGCAAAAGCTACGGAGTATTTTAAGACATTCTCCCATTTTCTATTAACTGTATTACATTTGCATGTTAACCTTGAACAATGCTGTTGTTATGATGTTTAGTGAGCTTCCATTTTACAATCTTAATAGTGAAGAACTTGTAAAAGAAACAGGAGCCTGGGTTCACAATTCAGCTAATCTAATACTTGACTCTAGAGATCTGTTCAAAAACATTATCGAAAGTCCAGAAAAGGCAAATGATTGTAATGAAAATTTTGTTCATGATTTCACAGAATCTAAATATCATACTATAAAGCAATCTGGCTCTAGGTTTTCCAATATTAAGCATAAAGGATTCTCAATATTACATTGCAATATCCGCAGTTTACCGAAAAATTTGACTTTATTAAGTGATGTCTTGCTAACAGTAAAAGAGTTACCGAATATCATAGCTATTACTGAAACAAAGCTTACTGAAAATAGTCAACACAATATCTCGATTCCAGGTTATAATTTCTTAGGAGTGAACTCTAAAACCTTAGCGGGAGGTGTAGGGTTCTATGTATTGGAAGGCATTAATTTCAGAAGAAGAAACGACTTAGACCTTGATCTTTCTGAGGGTCTTGAAAATTGTTGGATCGAAATTCCAAGAACGAAACAAAAGAACATCGTCATTGGCTGTATTTATAGGCACCCATCGCAAAATCGCGAGCGCTTCCACGAAGCTCTTAAATGTAAATTAGAAATGTTAAACAGTGAAGGATGTGAAGCTTATATAACCGGTGATATAAATATTGATTTTTTTAAATATAACTCAGACAACCAAACATCAGATTACCTTGATATGCTACTAAATCTAGGTTATTTGCCATTGATTACTAAAGCAACCAGAGTCACTAACCATACTGCTACGCTCATTGACCATATCTATACAAACTTTCCGCAAAAAGTCATGAAATCTGGAATTTGCCTTGCTGATATATCCGATCACTTGCCTGTTTTTTGTACTATAGCAAATAAACTTCCGATAGTAAAGGAGAGCAGATATTATAGAGATTTTTCCAGTTTCAGCAATGAACTATTTATTGATGATCTTAATAGCATAAATTTTAGTAATCTTGTTAGCTCAGATGTTAATCAGAGTATGAATACGATTGTTGATACTTTAAAAGAAATTACTGATAAACATGCCCCCATAAAGAAAACCTCTAACGCACAACAACGGTTGTTGAGAAAGCCCTGGATATCAAAGTGCTTGTTAATTTCAATAAAAAAAAGACAAAAAATGTTTAAATCTCACTTCCTCAGTAAGGATCTAGACAAAGTAAAACAATATAAGATATATAATAACAAACTAAACAAACTTAAAGAATCAGCGAAAAAAAAATATTTCACATCTCAATTTAACCTACATAAAGAAAATATAAAAGCAACCTGGAGCTTGATAGGCATGCTAATCAACAGGAAAAAGAAGTCTTGCATTTCTATAAATAAATTGTTCTATAATAACAGGTGTTATACTGATAAGAAAGACGTTTGCGAACAACTTAATTCTCACTTTATTAATATTGGTCCCAACCTAGCTGCGCAAATACCAACTTACGATAATTCTAACCCTACTCGATATATTAAAAGGTCATTTAGAAATAGTTTTATGTTCCGTGCTATACATGTTCATGAAGTGTGGGATGCAGTTCAGGGTCTAAAAACCAATAAATCAACTATTGGTGTTCCACAAAAATGCATCAAATTGGCTGTGGACCACATCAGCGAAGCCCTGACAGCAGTCTTTAATCTCTCTCTCGAACAAGGTATTATGCCAGATATCCTTAAAATATCCCGAGTAACCCCAGTAGACAAAGGTGGCGAAATAACGGATCCATCTAACTTTCGCCCCATTTCTACGCTCTCCTCCTTTACACAAATCTTTGAAAAGCTAGTCTACTCACAAATTATAAATTACTTGGAAAAGCATGAAATACTAAGCAAATTCCAATTTGGTTTTCGGAAGGGTAGATCAACGGAACAGGCTATAGTGGAAATAACTGATAATCTTAAAAAAGCAATTGATAATAATCTTTTTACGTGTGGGGTATTTCTAGACTTCTCAAAGGCATTTGATACGGTAAACCACAAAATCTTGCTGAAGAAATTAGAGGCGTACGGTATAAGAGGAACCCCTTTACAATGGTTTATTAGCTACCTCTCAAATAGGCAACAATATGTATATTTCAATAATATGGAATCACCAAAACAAACAATGGTATGTGGCATCCCACAGGGAAGCTCTTTAGGTCCGCTTTTATTCCTAATCTATATTAATGACATTTCAAACTGCTCGGAGAAATTATCCTTTCGAATATTTGCTGACGACACCAACGTATTTGCATCGTCTCCCTCCATCAGCGATCTTGAAACACTTGTTAATGAAGAGCTTGCCAACATAAAAAAATGGTGCGATATAAATAAATTATCTATAAACATTAAGAAAACGAATTTTATGATAATTAAATCTCCCAGGAAAAAAGGAATTGAAAACATAAATATCAAATTAACAAATAAAGATGGAACATATAAGTCTCTAGAAAAAAAGGACCATATTAAATATCTGGGAGTGTTAATTGACGACAAGCTCACGTGGAAATACCATATAGCTTATACTTGCTCCAGAATTGCCCGAAATATTGGCATCTTTTATAAATTAAGGCATTACATGTCTCTAGCCCAACTAAAACAACTATACTATAGCCTTATCTACCCCTACATTTCATATGCTATCCTCGCATGGGGAAGTGCCTATAAAACACAAATTAAAAAAGTTCAAACGAAACAAAATATGGTGATAAGAGTTATGTTTTTTGCTGTTACCCATGGGCCTAACACAGAAAGTGCTCTACCCCTTATGAATCTGTTAAATATTCTCTCCGTTAATGCTATTTACAATTTACAAGCCCTCAAATTTGCTCATAAGTGGCATAGAAATGAGTTACCTAATATATTTCAAAACTATTTTCAGTATGCTAGTGAAGTCCATTCTTATAGTACGCGATATGCCACCAACAAAAATTTCTATAAATCACGCACAAGAACCAACATTGGAAAACAATCTGTATCATCAGCAACAGTTGATCTCTGGCAAGAACTTCCCAGTCATTTAAAAAATCTCACCAATTTCACATTTCCTAAAAAAGTAAAACAATTTCTAATTCAAAAGCAATTTAAATCAAACCTTTAACTGCCAATGTTTGTTATTGTATGTGTCTGTATTTTCTTGTTCGTATTTTGTTTTATTTGTGTCACTACATTAATAATGTATCTTTACATGGCTAGGAGCTAACTAGAAAACCTTTGTTTATTTAGCCCCTAGACACCTTTAATACGTATATTGTACCTTTGTCATTGACTTTTTCATATTTTGCTACTTTTTTTCTTTCAAACAAGGAACTGTAAATATAATAATAGGTGTGAAATAAAAGGATTTGTTGTTGTTGTTGTTGTTAAGTACTTTTACAACTTACGTCAACATACTTACAACGTCAGCATACTTACAACAGTAAGTACTTTTACAACTTACGTCAACATACTTACAACATCAACATACTTACAACAGTAAGTATTTTTACAACTTACGTCAACATACTTACAACAGTAAGTACTTTTACAAGATACATCAACATACTTACAACAGTAAGTACTTTTACAACATACGCCAACATACTTACAACGTCAACATACTTACAACAGTATAAGTACTTTTACAACTTACGTCAACATACTTATAACAGTATAAGTACTTTTACAATTTACGTCAACATATTTACAACAGTAATTACTTTTACAACGTACGTCTATAACGACCTTATCTCGTTTTTGGTGATCCAATCGTCGATAACTCGGGTTTATTTTTGTTTACTCGCACAATTACGGCCACAAATGACTGCAGAACAGCTATAACTTCCCAAACTAGCCATGAACCAGGTTTTCTAGTAAACGAACAGATAAATACAATAAGTACATAGAGAAATATACAAATAAAGGACTGATACAAATTACAAACTGAGCAATATTCACTTACCGACTATTCAGGTTCAACATGGCGGCCACTTACTAAACGAGTTACGCGCCAAAACTAATTTATACAATGAAAGAGGAACGCCTGACTAAACGAGATACGAAGAGCGCACGAATGATACACGAACACTAACGAGCACTAGCCGAAACCTGAAACACTGCATGATCACAAAACGAACACTAAACGATAGGCAAAACACGGTACAATGACTATGACAATAAAAACAACATTTTGGTGACTACAACGTCATTTACAAAAACTAAACAAGTAACGAAGTACTAAAGGTATAATATACATTTATACTTAAGGAGGACGTACGCAAAGGGAAAAATAGGATCTCCTTGCTTTGTTCATCCAGTGTTTAAAAAAAAACTGTTGCGGTCCCGTTAAGAACACAGCTCTCGTTATCAGTTAAGATAAAGCGAAGTCACGGCGAAAACCGAATTGTTTGGGTACAGCGAATACGAAGGGGTGTTCTACCAAGTCAAATGCTTCCTGCAAATATCAGCATTTCTTTATTCAGTCTTGAGATGGTATAGTCCATTGAATCATTTATAAAGCGGAGCGGTTCTTCTATATTTCTACCTTTTATAAACTAAGGTAGCTTGATCATGTTGTATAATACGAGATAGAATATTTTCGATATCTTTAATAGTAGTATATAAACTAGCGGTTCTGGCGCAGCTTGAACGTTTTATTGTTGCAATCCTTGCTCGATAACTCCAGAACCGCAGCGAATTGTTCTACTTCAGCATTCGAACAATTCGCTGCGGTTCAGGAGTCATCGAACAAGGATTGCAATAATACAACGTTCAAGCTGCGCCAGAACCCGCTAGTTTATATACTACTATAGACCATAGTCCTCCTTCCGGATTGGAGCAGTTTGTTGTACTTTTTTCCGTTGTTTTTACATTTCAACATCCTATTAGATAAGCGATTACTACGTAGTATATCGATCTCTTCCACTATGGATAGCATATCGTGCCTTCCCATAGAAATCTTAGTCAAGATAGTAGAGCATGCAGGCCCAGAATCATTCGCAAGCATCGCAAGGACATCGAAACACCTAAACTGTGCCGCATCTCTCGTGCGCTACAAAAACGTAGACCAAGAGTTCCGTAAACGAGTACTCACTTTCGGTCTTAGGTCTACTCGTAATGACAACGATCGAGACAATTTGGCTAGGACATTCGGTATTTCCGCAAACCACATCTATGATAGCTTTCCTCTTGTCTACGCCAGTGAATATGGTAATCTTAACGTTATTAAGTGGCTCATTAAGCACTTATGGTTCGATAAAATGGGTGGACACACCGATTACGTTCTATGCGCTGCCTGTAAGGATGACCGTCTTGATATCGTTAAGTGTCTCACTAAACACTTCCAGTTCACCAAAGAGGATAAAGCCGTCGGGTTTGCTATACTAGATGCCTGTAGGAATGCCCATCTCAATACCATTAAGTGGCTCATTCAACGCTTTCAGATAACTATGGAGTATAAATACGTTCATCATGCTCTACTATGCGCCCGTAGCAACGATCATCTTAATACCGCTAAATGTATCATTGAGTGGCTCATTAAGCGCTCCCAGCTCACCATAGAGGACGAAAACGCCCTACTAGATTACTACATAAATTCTTATGCTGCCGCATAGGATCTCTCGCAACGGTCAAATTGTCCCTAGGCATTCTTACACCTAAATATCCAAACTTGAGCACAGCTCCGGTTTCTACCGCTTTTCCGGATTGGAGCAGTTTCGTTGTACTATTTTTTTCATTGTATTTTTACATTTTAACACCTATTAAAGGAATGATTAGTTTACAGTATATCCACCCATGGTACTAACATACATTCTCTACTTCACGATATTAACGTATGTTGTTATCTTAGTACGTATTAATACCACACAGATTAGACAACCGCGCGTGATTGAAGAACCTCAACGTAGACGTCACAACTAAGATACCAATTAGACATATAACATATATAGGTATATTGCACGATGATTGAGACGAGAACTTGTGATTGGTTGATTCGAGGAAAGACCACGAAATGTATAAGGAAGTGTTCGAAGGTGTCAGAGTATTGCTCTCAACATAACTTCCAGATAGGAAGAGGATGTGCTATATTCGTTCCATGTTTGACGTGCGGTCGAGGCTGTCGTACTAATCACGAACTTTGTGCAAAATGTGGTGCACCTCAACGCCGTACCATTCGCAATAAGAAGAACCTTGATAAGAAGCAAGCTAACGAGTCAGCGAATATCACGTGTTCAAATGTAGTAGAATCGGAGAAAGATCTAAATGTAGTGGAATCGGAAAAAGATCGAAACGTGGTGGACATTCACGATCTCGATAATGCATTGGATGACCTCTCCATCAGTGAGAAAGATCTAAATGTGGTAGGATCGGAGGATAAGTAGAAATCACGATACGAAAAAAAAGGAAAAAATGAAGAGAAATTGTTATGCGACCTCTCTTCATTTTTTCTCTTTTTTTAAAACGAACGAACAATTAGACAATTGACAGGCATATGGTATACAACTAGTATGGATAACATTATTAGATTACTTGGTCCAGAAATTTGTGCAAGCCTACATATCAAACCATTGTCGCATATTGAACCATTGTCGCATATTAGCACCGGTGAATCATGTTCCGAATGTCTATGCCCGATGGAACTACAAGGAATGGAATTCATATGCCCCACTTGTGGTCTTGTTTCCGAGGTCGAATCATGTGAAGAAACAACTACCAATCTTACTACTAGGTTACACATAGTAGGGCCGGATAGCTTTCAGCGTCAACATGATCTAGACCGCACAATCCCAAAGCAAAGCGATAACAAAGAATTGCAACTACGAACGATTATACTAGAACTACGGACATACAACACTATTTATAAACGAAATTACGCCCTCTCGTTTCCCACAAATGTATTAGTAATCGTAGCCGATGTATTCCTTCAAGTACGGAAAGTTCGTACCAAACGTAGCTATGCAAAACGAACTATTTTAGCCGCTATACTTTATCAAGCGTGTATACAATGTGGATTCGTTAGATCTAAAGGGGATGTCGCTCGTTTTATGCAACTAAACAATAAAAGCATATGCCGTGGAGAGGGCTTTATACGTTCTCTACACGATGACGATAATATCGATATAGATTTAAATACCGATAGAATAGCTCCTCACACTACAACGACTTTTGATAAACTCAACCCCCAAGGAGCACCTAAGAATGCCCAACAAATAGTCTACGAGATTGTTCATAAGGCAATAGAAAACAATATAGGTACCAGCTCCATACTTAGAACTAAAGTCGTTGGAGCGAGTTACGAGGTACTGCGTCGTTCGGGATCTCGTATGTCTCTTATTGACGTTGTTAAATGGTGTGGTATATATAAGGGTTCGGTCGTGCGTTTTATCAATGAGTTGATTGCTTACAACTCCCACTTTGAGCCCATCTATACGAGACACGGTCTAACTAGCGATAGTGAAATACACAAGAAGAAAAATCCTGATAGAGTAAGAACTGGGGGAAAAACAACTTCAACGTGCTATGTACACAAATAGTTTTTATTGTATGTTAATTACAAAACCGGTCCTCGCCGGACCGCATTCCTACATAATTTATACTGAATTACGAAACCGGTCCTCGCCGGACCGCATTCCTACATAATTTATACTGAATTACAAAACCGGTCCTCGCCGGACCGCATTCCTACATAATTTATACTGAATTACGAAACCGGCCCTCGCCGGACCGCATTCCTGCATAATTACTTTCAGGGAGCCTTGAATCGGCCGTTTACGATTTAAACATCAAAATTCATCTCTAGGAAATTTCAAAAACACTATTACTCACATAGGGAGGACAAGGAACACGATAGAAACATTTTAAAATGATTCACCGACTGCGAAACAAGATATTTGACTCCGCCGTACATCCCACATTTGCGACACGATTTAAACATCAAAATTCATCTCTAGAAAATTTCAAAACACACTATTACTAACGTAAAGAGGACGAGGAACACTATAGAAACATTCTTAAAATGATTCACAGACTGTGAACGAAGATATTCTACCCCACCGTACATCCTACATTGCGACATCTCTTCGAGTGGCATTTTACTCTTCAACAGTCGACCGATCGCGAGTTCTTGTCTGATTAGTTACAAGTAAGTCTCAACAATACTTAAAATGAATTATTCTCCGGTATATTTAGCTTTTCCCGTGTCTATGAACTCCCCAACTTGATCAAGAACGTCATTTAAGTCTCTAACGAGCGCGAGAAACCTTCCTTGCTCCATAGGTAAACGATAATGACGAAAGGGATGGGCCATGATCTCTATCATACCAGCAATAACACCCACGCGATAGATGTCATACTTCGTGCCGACCTCGTGGTCTATATGGCGCCGCCGATACAACCTGCGTGCCGACCTCGTGGTCTATATGACGCTATCGATACCACCTGCGTGCCGTCCTCGTGGCTTATATTACACCATCGATATCATAAGTATTGCACCACCAACGGAAGTTTGCGTGCAAACCGGATGTCGGAATTAATTTATACTAAGATTGTAAAATCTACGCTGGGCAGAATCGACAGAAATTTGCATACGGACCAGACATCAGAATTAATTTATACTAAGACTGTAAAGCCCACGTTGGTTATATCGATTCTTATCCCACCAGACTGCCAAGTTTTGCTCTCATCTCCTTTCGGATCTCGGATCGAAGTTGTTCTACGTTTTTCGATCCTCTTTCTTGCCTGTTTTTTTTCCGTATTTCTAGTTTAAGCGTCTCATATTTCCTTTTCTCATCAATAACGCTTCCGAACTCGGCTTCTGAAATGTTACAATCGGATAGAGCTTTCGAGACTTTGACTTCCACGGAATTCGCCTTAGCTTTTGCTAACATAACAGTCTTTTCATGCTTCGAGACGTGAACGCCAAGTCTCTTACTAACAACAGCCATCGAAGCCGATATGGCGGCACACAGGAACCCCGCTGATCCTAATGAAATACCCACAGGTATCCCAACCCCCGTAAATGATGAACCTAACGCAAAAGCTGATAAAACGCCACTCAGGCTACCTGTGGCCACAGCAATCCCATGAACGATACCACGCGCTCGAGCATATTTTTTGCGAACAACTTCGTAGTGCTTTGCTTGTTGTTCTAGCTCAGCAAGTGTATCACAGACTTTTTGCAGTCTAAAACTCGATCCATTTATATCGCTAAGTTCCTTTATAGCTCCCGATGGATAGATATCTGGTGCTGTTGGAAACGGTTGAATCGAATCACCATCCATTGTATATACGTATGATTTACTCAAGCTTCAATACGAAACGTAGAGGCTGCTTGTTGAAGTCTATGAGATTGCCTTGCTCATCGCAAACTGTGAGGCGAATGTAGTTCCGTATCGTTCCTAGGGCTCGAATGGGTATGAGGGTTGGTGGAAAATAAGTCGTTTCACCAAAAACGTGTGATGTAGTTTTTAAAGTATGTAGGATTTTAGATGGCTTCCCATCAAGAAGCGAGAAATCTGAATCCACCACATCACAGTAGATATATATGTGATTAATATCTTTTGGTACCAGGACGTATTTTCCTTTATTGATAGTCACATAATCTGTCACATCTTCATTTACTTCGATACTAAACAAATCGCAGACATTCTTAGTGAACTGGATTGGTTTCTTGACCTTCATAAGCCAATATTTCCTAAATGGGTAGTCTATGAATTCCAAGAAACCGGCCGCGACTGCGGAATCGAAGTAGGTTATCAAAGTTTCTATCTTATAATGTCCCGGCTTAATTTCGTATGGAAATGTCAAACTATTGGGGGTAATCCACTTAAAGCCCCCTTTCTCAGCTAGGTTCCACCAATTATGACTAATAGTGACCTCAACTAGCGAAATATTATTGATAAGAATAGGGTTATCGAAGTAGACCGTATGGTCAGACGATGTGGTGGTGACATTTAATATAACCATTATGTGTTAAAGGTATGAACTACATACATAATTAGCTTTAACATGAGGAGGCACGGAGGTAATTTCAGCTATCATTATGAGGGTGGAGACGACGAGAGAGATGATGAGACCCCAACACGGAATGCTAATTTACGGTCAAAGGCTGAGAGAATAGCTAGTAGAGATAGAGAGAGAATAGCTGAGGAAGATAAGAAGGTCGCATCATTGAATGCCGATCTATTAGCGAAGTTCAAGAAAAGATACCCACATGCAGATTTTCACCAGTTCTATGTATCAACGGATATAGACGGCCCTGGCAAATATTCAACTAGTATTTGGTTTCGAGATGGGAATAATGGTTACGTGGTTTATGGCGACGATGTCTATAAGCTACCTACCACCATTCAAAAACGCATCGATAACGCATTGTGGGATGTGCATAAGGGTTTTCCACATACGTTAACACTAGATAAAAGTGTGAAATATCCTATTACGGCGGTCCCACCTACTGAAAAAGCACAAGATATAGATTTAACTAATCTATGGATATATGTCACACCTAAGAAAAAGTTCAAAGCAGGCGTTCCGAACATATTCAAAGAGACTGTCGTAAAGCATATGACAGCAAAGGAGTCCCACCATTGGTTATCAGGTCCAGATTTCAAATATTGGCCTCAACAATTGAATTTCGCAACGTGGTGCGCGACTTCTGGATGTGGAGTGTCATTGTTTGATCCTATTTTCAAAACGTATCCTCCTATTGTTCAAGGACTACTACGATTTCACGTTTATTTCACAATACGAAGAATTCTACATGAGCTTGGTGGTGCTCATGGAGTTCCTCTACCTGGTGAATCTGCTTTCAAGCAAATGGATAACCCCTATAGCAAATCAGCTCTTGAGAAATTATGCATCGAATTTGGTATATCTCGAACACCAGATTTCCGATGGCACGGAGGTAGGAATAACGGATTAGGAGATGTATTCCTTTTGTATGATGATTTCGAAAACGTCCACGTAATCAGAGGTTACGATAAAGAAGCAGATAATTGGCCAAATCACAATAATTTATTTGCAGACCAAGGAGGTAAGAAGGATCAGGGTGATCTTGTGGCATTCATTCGGAACGATGAACATGAAGGAAAACAATATAATTGGTTTACACCACCAATCGGAAAGGGTTTAACTAATGCTGGATTAGGTAGATTGAATCGATCCGTCGAAGCTTTTGGATATTGCGTTCTAGCTGCTCAGAATGATCTTAACCAATCCATCATAGATAGTTTCAACGTCAAAGAAAAATTTAAGAGATTAGTCAAAGACGCTATTCTCGAAAACGGTTTAGTGGTAAGCTATAAAAACTATCTTATAGCTATAGTACACACACATAAGAGATTAGACCTAGCAATAGCCATAGGGGTACGATTACTACCAAGCAATCTTGAGTACTACCTCAGCAAGAAGGATGGTTATAAAAATCCAATCCCGAACGCCACAGAAGGTATGGTGTTAGGGAAAAACGATATTAATACAGATGTTCTCGAAACCAAGCCCCCACCAGATATGAAAGGGAAGAAACAAAAGAAACAATTACCACATCAAGTTCCACAACAATTACCACATCAAGTTCCACAACAATTACCACGACAAGTTCCACAACGAGTTTCACATAGTACCTTACAGAATCCTACTCCACACCATGGGATCAATCTAGCGATAGTATCTATTGCAGGAGCTGGAATTGCATGGGCGTTATTTCGCTAACGTCGTTTGTATTGCTCTATTGTGATCACCACTATAGCTACGATAAATAACCAAACGTTCTCTGCTAATACTCCTAGAGCTTTACCGGCCATAGTAAATATGAAATTCGCAATTGATCCAATCATTCCAGGTAGTATCTGTCCAAGTTTCTTTCCAATTTCCTTTAATAAATCACCCATCGTTTTTAATCCCTTCTTTACCGTATCTGCCACTTTGTCGATACCATCTTTTACTGGTTTCGGTACGGATTTCGATAGCTGGGAAACTATTACACTAACGATAGCACCAATAGCAGTTACCACCGCAAGAACAGTCATTCCATACTTCCTGAAAATGTATTTGACCCTTTCACGTAGCGATATACGTTCTAGTATGGCTTCTTCTTGACGTTCAAGTAATTCTCTTGCCTTATGGATGGATATTAACTCTTTCTTAGCTATTTCTTTCTGAGCGTCGGTCGATTCGGAGTCTTCAAGAATAGATTCGTTATTTGCTTCCAGATCAGCGAGTTGTCGTTCTGCAAATATTACTTCAGTAGCAGCCTCTTCATTATTTGGACCTAAAGCATCTTTGAGAGCTTTCCTCATCTTCACGCGTAATTTCCTATCATCATCATTACCGACGAATAGACGTTTAAAGGGTTCTTTGCTTCCAAGTTCGCGAACGGTAATGTTTCCATCTACTAAGGATATTTCTATATTATGCCGAACACCAGCATCCGGATATTGCCCCTTTACTATGTCAACCAGCATTTCTTTTGCCGAATCTCGAATTGTTTGTTCGAATGTGAATCCTCGAAGTGGGTCACCTTCTATAGCGTAGTCATGCAAATTATCCATGGTAATTGTCTCACTACCTCCGGCTTCATCTTGATTGTCACTCAATAAGTAAGCCACGTATCTTTCATTTGCTTCTCGTTGTCGGTCTTCTTCATCTCGTTCTCCTCGGTTTTCTTCATCTGGTTCTCGTTCTTCGTATCTGTCGGTACTATCCTCAGGTCTCACATCAACGTCGCCCCTAGCTTCCATATTGAACATAACTATATATCATAGTATATTCAACATGATATCATCGAAGTTAATTCCTAAGGAAGCACTAAGAGCGCAACTCGCACTCAAAGCTCAACGAACCTTATATAGAAAAACTTTCACTCCATCATCTGCCAATCCAGGTGAGACTCTATATGTGGAAATACCAACACTAGGAGAAGATATCGTATTAGTACCTGGTAGTTTAGCATTATTGGGTGATATCGTATTGTCTGGTGGACATGCTAATAATCGAGTCGTTGCAAATGTTGGACGTTGCTTAGTTATACATCGAGTTTGTAAGATAGGAGCTGAAATAGTAGAAGACATTGCTCGATCGGATCTATTACAAACATATTCCGATATCTATCTATCTACACAAGAGAGAGAATCGAGAGTACAACAAGGTATCCAATCAGATAACACAAATAAGCTACGATCTAAGGCTGGTGATGCAGGTACTTCAGATGCTGGTGAGAATGCATTGTTAGCTGCATATGGTTCAAAATATAGAATTCCGTTAGACGTCGATATTCTTACACAACATGGAGTTCTATATCCACATGCACTAGAAGACACTATTTCATTCGAATTAACTCTAGCCCGCTCTATCGATATAATCGTTGGATCAGATTCGACAAAGATAGGTACGTACAAGCTTACCAACATCCAGTTAGAATACGAAGCAATCAAGAATGAAACGCTAGCTAGGAAGGCATTTCACGCATATGAAAAAGGTACTGCATTCCTATACGATCACGCAGTTCACTTTAAGACAGTACCTATTGCTAAGGCATCAGATACTTTGATATCTCAGAATATAAATGTTCCACGACGATCATTCGCTGGATTACTCTTTCTATTCGTAGATCCTCCCACCGCCGGCTCACGAGATAGCGAAGCATTCGTAAATCCTGATATTTCAAAGATAGAGATAGACGTAAATGGAGTTCCAAATAGATTCTTTCCGGGAGGTATGTTAACACCAGATTTTTGGGAGTCCGCAAAAGGATGGTTTGGTACATCCGAGACCTCTATGACTCCTACCAAATTTTACAATAACAGATTTGCCATCCTAGTCGATTGCCGTACAGCAAAAGATTCCTCTGCTCATGGCGATGGAATGGCACAAACTGGTGGTGGAAAAGATATCGATATTCGTATACATAGAACTTTAAAAGGAAGTGGAAACGTAAACATGCATATCTATGTCCTTGCTGATGCTCAGCTCAAGATATTGAACAGATCTTTAGATAGTATTACATACTGATGGATTCCTTGGTAGAACACATCCCATTCAACTCACTCATAGTAGGTCCAACGAATTGTGGAAAGACTGCGTTTCTCATAGAACAACTTCGTGGACCGTTTCGTGGTAAGTTCGATTATATAGTATTAATTTGTCCTACGTATGCCCACAACAAAACGTATCATGGATTTGCTAATCGAGATCCGCATTTTTACGTCATATCACCATCTCAGGATGCTATCGATACCGCATTAAATATTTGTGCGACCTTTTGGTCAGGTACCAATACATTATTGATTCTAGATGATTGTGCCGCATCAAAAGACGTAAAACGAAGAACTGACAAACTAGTAGATTTAGCATTCTCTGCTCGACATATAGTACTATCTGTTTGGGTACTATCCCAACAATTAACGAGTATATGTAAACCATTTCGTGAGAACGTAGCTATCGTAGTTGCATTTCATACCGCGTCGGTTATAGATGGTAAAAAGATATTTGAAGATTATGGAGACTCACAAGAATGTAATGAATTACGAATGATACTTCGATCTCATAAGTTTGCTCGCATATGTTTCTGTTTGCGACATCCTTTTGCAGTAGTGTTAGAGATACCCGCACCTATAATATATTATCATGGATGAATACATTAAAGAACTGGAAGGTGAGGATTTAACAGGTCCACCACCAAAATTGGAATTTTCAACCGAATTGGAGGATATCGAAGAATGGCGGGAAGAACTTAAGACCTTAGCTGTATTAGGTAAAACGAAAGAATGTCTAGGACAGAATTTCTCCCTAACGGATATAACTAAACTATCTGAGAAGGACGTAAAACGTTTACATAGTAGATACCAGGCCGTAGTAGCAAATCAAATAACAGTACACTTAGTAGATGGTGTACTACGTCAAGTTACTCGCGCAGCCTCATACGTAGCTACACTAGACGACCAACAAGCACTGTTTAAGGATCTACAAGAAAACCAATTAGCCCGCCATCAGATATCTATGGCGGCTGGTCGATTAGCACTTAAACACGGTCGATTTGTAGCTCTAGCTAGTGTCTTGTTCAATGTAGCTGATCACATAGTCGTTCCTGGTACACCTATTGAACATTCGCAAGTAACTACTATATCGAATCGAGATGGAGGAACAGACGGATCAGATAACTGCGGAGACTCAAAAGAGAGAGATCACATGTGAAGGTGAATTACCTAAAGAAATCAATGTAGATGAAAGTTGGACTACGAATGTATCTACTATAGCAGTTATTGGTATGGGCGCTGTATTGTTTTGTGCATGCTATCAAATAACAGGATGCTTAGTGGATGGTGCACAACGTCTAGCTACTCGCGCAGTTGCATACGTAGTTCCACTAGATGAACAACTAGTCCACAATGAGATATATACTGCGGTTGGTCGATTAGCACTTAAGGCAGTTCTATTTGGAGCTCTAGATAGTGTCTTGTTCAATGTAGCTGATCACATAGTCGTTCCTAGTACACCTATTGAACATTCACAAGTAACTACTATATCGAATCGAGATGGAGGAACAGACGGATCAGATAACTGCGAATCCGCCGAAAACAACACCAACTAAAGTAAAAGATCCAAAGAGGGTTACTGCTGGGAAAGCATTAGCACTAAGTAATAAACTTGCTAGAGAGGCTCAAAAGAGAGAGATTTCGCGTGAAAGTGAATTATCTAAGGAAATAGACGAAGATGAAAGTTGGACTAAAAACGTATCTACTAATACTACTATCGCAGTTATTGGTACGGGTGCTGCATTAGTTGGCGTATACTATCAATACAGAAGATATACAGATGACACTTCTAAGAACGTTAGTCCTATACGACCCGCGAGCCCTGTAAAGACTACGGTACCAGATATGGAGTAACAATTAAAGACTAGAGATATACTATATATTAGGATGGATAAAGAGTTGATGAAAACAGCGACCGATGCTGCTATGATAACTGGAATAGCTACTGGTATTGGTTGGATCGTAAAAAAGGTTGTCAAGGAATCTATGCTTAGTGATCCTTCTATTTCTATCACAAATTACGTGAAGTGGACTGCTGTAATAGCTGGTAGCATATATGCAAAACAATATCTCGAGAAACAAAAGATCATACCATAATGGTGACGGTAGCAGCTATTGGAATGTCTATTTTCGGAGCAGTTTTGAATGCAACGGCATTTACTGGTGGTGGAGTGCTTGCTAGGATGTTTGGTGGAAAAGATGAAACTGCTAATATAGAACGAAAGAGACATGATACGGCAATGGAAAAATTCGATAAGGATAGGGAGGCTTATATCGAAGAACACAAAAAATTGTCCGATTGGACGTATAAACAGGAAGTTGATGAACGCGATGCTCGTAATGATCAACTTGATAGTAACCGAGCTTTCATACAATCCGATAAGTTACGTCAGGCACTGAAACGACTCGAAGCAATGAAAGAACCTCGTTTCTCTGACTACTATCAACCATCTAATGCACAGAAAACTAGTGAGTTGATCTATGTTGGTGGTGGAATGCTAGTCGCTGGATACGCTATTAGTCGATATGCCTTTTAAAAAACGAGAATTTTTACGATCGACGAGAAAAAAAAGAATAAGAACTAGTTGGTTAGATAAGTTCTTATTCTTTTTTTCTTTTTTTTCTTCTTGTTGAAGGTTAGAATACATAGACATATAATGGATGCTAAACTTGCGAATATTTTCTATGGTCCTATGGGCTATTGGAAAGGTTATGCTGCAATTAGCAAGTTATCGGTGGCTGCAAAGGTATCGGAAGATGTAGCTAAGGGTTGGTTAGAGAAACAAGCCATGTGGCAAATATATCTATCACCACCACGCTACATTCCACGACCACATTGGGCTGTATCGAAACCTAATGAAGTTCATCAAGCTGATTTGATCTTTCTACCTCACGATCGACCTGGACGTGGAAGGAAACTATATAAGTATGCTTTGGTGGTAATCGATGTAGCTTCTAGATATAAAGAGGCTGAACCTTTAGCATCGAAAGATAGTGGTGAAGTGTCTGCAGCATTTGATCGGATCTACAAACGTAGTCCACTAGAATGGCCAAAAACATTGCAAGTTGATCCTGGTAGAGAATTCATGGGACGTATGTCTGAAACATTAGAACTACACGGTACGAAAGTTCAACGCGGCGAGGCTGGTCATCATAGGGCACAAAGTTTTGTCGAACGAGCAAATAGAACATTAGCTGAGAGATTGTTTGGATATCAATATGCACAAGAGATGGTACTAACTTCAGAAGGATCAGATGCGCGCAGTAGAGAATGGGTATTGCGGCTTCCTGAGGTTATCAAAGCCATGAATAGCGAGGTGACTCGACTTACTGGTAAAGAGCCTTCGAATTCTGTAGAGGCGCATCAAGTCAACATCAAAACTCCTACATATTCTCGAACTGTTGGATTGGGTGAAAAGCGACTACCATTCGACGTTTTAGTTCGATATCTCTATGCGCCTGGAGAATTGGAAGGTGGAGCTAAACGAGCAACTGATCCTGTGTGGAGTTTACAGACGTACGTTATTTCGCGTAGTGTGATATCTTCTGGACAGCCTGTGCTGTACTACCTTACTTTGCAAGAAGGGGAAGGCTCACCAAAGCGAGGATTCGTGCGCGAAGAGCTACAAGTCGTTCCACCAAATACTGAACTACCCCCCAAGGGAATTCTGTTCGTACCCAACCGGTCTAAGATAGCAACTCGTAAATAAACTCATCCATATCTAAGTCTTTGTGGCCATAGGCTAATGTATCGATTCCATTACTATAGATCCAACGCTTAGAGTCGAATGGCGATAGAGAGATCTTATTCATATGAATACCATACATCCTGTGACCTTCACTTCGAAGCATATGCATTTCGTGGTGAAATACTTTCTTATCTTGTAAGCAATCTTTGTATTGTTCGTGACGAATACGATGTTTAACAACTGCCTTCTTGGTACCTTTGGCTTTCCTAATCTCGTCACCACCTACTTTCAAGATCGAGTATAGCTTCGATCGTAGTCCAACGTATTCAGCAATGGGAATACCTCCACATTCATCTTTCATTTTACCAAGTACTTTCTTGTTTGATATGTCATACAGAGGATGATCCTTGCTGTAGTTGCTAGTATCGTATAGATGCTTATTGGTGGTAATGTCTGTATAGATGTCTTCTGTTTCAATGTGAAGTAATAGACTATCAGTGTCAGTATATAGTAGATTACAACATTGCCCATACTGCCGCTTGAGATCGTTGTAGTAGAAGTCGTACATCAGATGTTTCGAGAGATCTAGAATCGACATTCCGACATATACTGGACGGTTCAGTAGTAACTTACTTTTGTAATTGTGTACAGCGGCTAGATCATTATCGAAGATCGTGGATCGGGCATAACTAGGCTTATTCAAGAGACGTTGTAGTTTGATTCCTTCTGAAGATCGCACTAGTTTGACATCTACACGTTTTCGTAGATTTTCCATTGTCTTACCAAATACGCTATTGTTCATTAGTTTGTAGAGATCCTGCTCGAAAGGGCTATTCGCTTGTTTTCGTAGTTCTGTATTCATTCTTATGTATGGCTCCATCCATGGCGATTGGTTGAATCGTAGTGCTCTGTGAATCTTCGTTAAACGCATTCCGAGAGATAGATACAGTTGTAGATTGCGGTAGTGGAGCACATATTGTTCTTTATCGTATAGGTTAGGTACGAGCTTTTCCACTTTCAAAGATCCGTTGCCTTTGTATAGTTTCTCAAATAAATCGATTTGATAATTTGATAGCCAACCTTTATTTACTTGTATTCTCTCGGGGGCTAGTGGATAGTCGTTGTGTAAGTCGTGGAGCTTTCGTGGATACTCAAGGTCGACTTCGAGGATGTATCCTACATCGGAATCGATTTCGTGTTGGGTAATTCGTTCTTCCGTTGGTGTACACCACTCAAATCCTCCCGTTGGTAGATATTGGCTCATGGCCCAACCATATAGATTGTTGGCGTCGAGGTATATTATATGGCTATTTGGCTTATCTGGATCGAAGTCGGGTACGTTGGGGTTGTTTGCTTTAGCATAACGATGAGATACCATAGATATTCCGCCACGTAGACCTTTCTCGGCGAATAGATGCATGTCATAGTCGGTTAATAATTCAAGTTCTACTCCGGTCTTCTTTAACAACGCATCCCACGAAAGTCCTGGACTCGTATAATAATGAGCTGGATCCAATCCATAGTTTTGCATACATGTCGCGCGGAAGTTCTCGAACACATCTGCTAGAAGAAGTACATCTGTTCGTAGGTAAAGGTCGTGGTAGTCTCCTAACGTTTTACAACTGAATGCCTCCCAAACTTTTAGTGCGTGTTCGTAGTCCTTGTCGGAGATGTCCTCTAGAGTTAGTTTACTATAGAATGCGTCTTTTGGTGGAAGAGAATTCTCTGTAAATCTATCCCAAGAATCCGTGTGCTCATACGGATAAACTCCTTTGCGTAGAAGCAACTTGGTTTTCTCTTGGTTCGATGTACGTTTCATAGTTTGTAGGAACGTATCTGGTGATGAACTCGCTACCAATTTATCGAGGGATGAAAGTAGAAATTGCGCGATGTCGATGAACCGTAGGTTGCCGAGTGAGAATGAAATGTATTTCTCCATATTGTTTGGAATACAAGAGATCTTACCTGACGTCTTAGATATGGATTGCATCAATAGGTGAGAATCGTAGCCACGCAAATTGTGGAATACGACTGGGATAGTAGGAAAGATACGTAATTTGAGATTACATGCTTTGTGTGCGGCACCTCGAAACTCTCCTGTGATGTGGCAATGGTCGCGTACTCTATCTTTACCAAGAGGTTTCTGGCAGATATGACAAAGAATTGCTCTATTATAATCTCTCATGCTTTTTGGTGGCATATGTAGTGGTTTGGCAGCTTGAGCTTTTATCTTCGCTTCTTCTTCTTGTACACATCGTAGAAAGCACTCGATAGTATCCTTACCTCGATATAATACATATGGTTCGCTATGACCATCAGAACGTACGACTACGTAACAAAATCCACATGGAATATGTTCTTCTGTTTTAAATGTGTTCTTCGTGGGATCTTGTCCTTCTATCTTAGTAGTTAAGGCCTCAAGATCTGCTTAGATAACGTAGGGAACTTTGAGCTGCTTGTGAACGTTCTGAAATGAGACTTTGTTATTCTCATCGGTGGGCATTTCGATTCGAATGGCTCGATCGTTAATTCCGTTACATTCTGGGATGTGCTTCGCAAGAAGAGCTTCATTGGAATATCCATGTAGGCACCGTTCGCAGAAGTGCTTCCTATGTTCATATTTTGTCTGATCGAATAGAAGGCGGTTGAAGTTCTTGATAAAGCAATAATGTTGTATACCGCTCTCTGGGCACTCTATAAGCAAGGTGTTAACGCGCTTCGAGAAAGTCTCCTTCGAGATGTGGTGCACAATCAAACACTTATCCTTAAAATCCCAACCATATACATTGATAGAGATTTCGTTCTGCTTCTCGAAGCGTGGTATTTGTGAGATTGGCGTTGACGATTCTTCCACCCCATCGAATCGAAAACCATCGTCTTCTGGGTATTTCGATGTCCTCTGTGGATCTTTCGCAACTGGAAACTTCGCGGCACGCATCGTCCAACGAAAACAGCGGTTGTCGGAGTTTTTCACATTGATTACGGCTTTCTTATTCGCGATTTCTTTAGGTAGTGGTAAGTATGAACCTCCGCGTAGTGGTTGATATTTAGCAATGTTCACCCATAGAATGTTGACTTTATCTATGACCCAGTTCGATCCTCTACTGATCCACTTCTCGATGTAGTTATAAATCTGAGCATGTTCTTCTACTATTACTCCGCGGGTATCGGAACTGTTGGCCAGAACTTTTTGTGAACTACGAAATGTGGCTATCTCATATACCGGGCCCTCGGGTTTATCGAGGCGGAGAGTTATATTCAAAGCTAGCTGAACCTTAATGTTATTTAAGTCTTGTAGCTCTTCATCGGTCTTTTCGATAGTCTGCTTTCGCACGCCGGATAGGAAAGCGGCTGGGTCCGCTCCTAGAGGATTGCTATCTGGAATGTCCATCTTCCATCCTCGTAAATAGCCCTTAATGCCAGGCACTTGGACGAATGTTAGTGTATGATCGGCCATTATATATTGTATTATCCTTCCTCTAATAGAGCTTCAAGTGCGTTGAGGTGGACTATGTACTATAGTAGTAAATAATGATTATGATAGTATATGTTATAATACCTAGTAGCAACACTCCTCTAATAGGGTGTTAGAATGTAATAAATTCGTTATAAACCAAATGTTCGAATAAATGTTAATGTATGCTTAGCCCTGATATAATACCTTATGATTACGTTCCTTTAATGTATAATTTATAGTAGTATATAAACTAGCGGGTTCTGGCGCAGCTTGAACGTTGTATTATTGCAATCCTTGTTCGATGACTCCTGAACCGCAGCGAATTGTTCGAATGCTGAAGTAGAACAATTCGCTGCGGTTCTGGAGTTATCGAGCAAGGATTGCAACAATAAAACGTTCAAGCTGCGCCAGAATCGCTAGTTTATATACTACTTTAATTTTTAATTCAATATTCGACGTGTAGTTAGCTCTTGAAGTCTTTGCTGTGGCTTTAGAAAGGTATGCTATTATAAATTTCTCATTTAAAGTTTATTGTAAAGTTCTCAAGCCTTCAGCTTGAAATTTACTTTCTCCGAATAATCTCTGTCCTTAAATTGTATATCAGGTAAAATATTTGTATCATTAATATCGATTCTGTATCAAGTGAACCGTTGAACAGTAGAATATTTCTTCATTGAGTTTTGCATCTATGAGTTATAGAGGTTTCTATTTATAATATATTCAAGCCGGTGACGTAAAAGTAACCAAATTCTCCTTAATGATCTGCAACATTTCTTGTTATGTCAGTTAAGAGAATTCGTGTCGCATCAAAGCAATTTCTCACGTGATCATCCAATATTCTCATGACCTGCCTGCTTCACTTTGCTCTGATATCTTATAGAGAAGTTAGATGTTGATCACCCTTGTGGCTTAAAGGATTAAGTGAAACCACTCTTATATGAAATTTACAGAGACTAGCTCTTAGGTTTGTCAGGAGCCCATTTTGACCAGGAGCGACCCTCTGTTATGCATTCGTGAGCCAACGACTTCCCAGATCAGGCTATTTTTAGAATCATGTTAATATTAATTTTATGCAACAGGCAAACAATGTTTCCTTAAAGGGATACCCGAGTGAAAACCACATTTGGGCTCAAAAGCATCTTTCAGATGTACTTTGTTCAGAAAATGTATTAAAATTTGATAAAACTTTTTCAGAGTTCAGAACGAGCCCCTCGAAGTTGGCTCCGCGAAGACATTAATTCCTGTGACGTTTTTTACGTCACTTCGTCCCACCGGAGTATTGCGGCTAACTTGTAGCTTGTAGCTAACTTGTTTTCTTTGCAGAATTTTCACACGCTCGGAATTAGAGTAGATGTTCATCGATATGGTAGAGCAATTTCGTACTAGAACAAAATTATGATGAAGACGATATTGTGAGAGAAGTTCCGAAGACTGGGAGGACGAAGAAAAGCATGTGGAAGGCGAGAATATCAACGCTATATTAAAAGATTCGCTATATTAAAAGATTCGCTGTGTGTTTTTTTGTATGGAACTTGTCAGTTCATCAAGTTCATTTTATTTGTACACTGATTATTAGTTGTAACAATAAATAATGTTTATGTATAAAAAGGATAAATAAATACGGAAAGCGGCTTAAGTGTTCTATAGAGTATGGTGTGTAGTGGTCAAAGTAGCAAAGCTTTCGTGTTGACCACTACCTTTGAGAAGAATAAAAATGCGGTGACAGCCTAAGTTTAGTAAATACAAACATCAGCAAGGTAGATTTAAGTAAATACTAGACAGTAAAAGAGAAATTAATAGACAGAACGAGGATGAAAATTACTGTTGATTACTTAATAAATATTGTTTGTAACACATTTTGAAACTATTAAAATTTAAACTTTTGATCGTAATTGGTATGTTCTCCCATATTTTAGAAGTCATAAACTTAAAAGTGTGTTGGCCATAATTCGTCCGTAAAAATGGTCTGTAAAGATTTTGATTAGCAGAATACCTGGTATTATACGAATGGACATCAGAAACTGGTTTGATAATATCATGAAAAACAGTAGGAATTTTGGCTTTGTTGTTAATTATTTGAAAAGCAAAGGTGGCCATTTTAAACTTAAAGATATTGTCCAATTTTAGAATTCCGAGTATTAGATAAAATGGAATAGCACTTTCTCTTTGGTTAGCGAAGAAGATACTACGTATACATTTGTTTTGTTTAGTGAATGTTTTAGACAGTTTAGTCTTATAAGTATTGCCCCAACTCATTAATCCATAGTTTAGATAGGGATAAATCATAGTATAGTAAATTTGTTTAATTGTTTTTAGGTCTACATAATGTCGTAATTTGTTTATAATTCCAATTTTTTTAGAAATTTTATTATTAATATGTTTAATTTGAGTATTCCAATTTAAATGGTCATCAATGTATACACCAAGATACTTAATGTAGCTTTTCTGTTCCATTTTAAGTGTGGTCATGCTAATTTTTGCAGTAGTCCTAGGTGAGGTAATGAGCATATAGTTAGTCTTTTTAAGATTAAGTGATAATTTATTAATAACACAATAATTAAGTACATATTTCAATTCACTATTTATGACAGATTCCAGTTCCTTTTGGTTATTGCAAGTATAGAATATGTTGGTGTCATCAGCAAATATTCGAAATGAGAGTTTCTTTGCAGAATTCGGCATATCATTTATATAAAGTAGGAATAGTAGAGGTCCTAAAGTAGAGCCTTGTGGTACACCACAGGTAATATCTAACATGGAAGAATGTGAATTACCAATTTTAACAAATTGTTTCCGATTCTGAAGATAGTTAGAAAACACAAGACTAAAGGTAGATTATTACAATATTGATATCGGCATAGCAATCGAAACTTGTTTAATTTGACCCAGAGAGATAATCAGGGTGTAGCAAGTCACATAATTTTAATTTCGTTTACCTAACTGATGTGTTGTGAAACAGCGGGCACGCGCCAAGTTCCACCACAATTGCACGAACATGCCGGGCTTGATCGCGCCAATGCTTTCACACAATTTAATAAGGGAATGGAATTATTTTTGCAATAAAATTGCTCCGAGTGTCTCGTTCTTGTGTCATTGCATATATTCTGCTATGTTAGGCTAGTTATGATCGGTTTTTACAGGGAGGTTTTAACTTTTCAGGTGTTTCGTTTCACTTGCACAAATCCATGCAGTCAGTACAGATCGAACCGGATAACTCGCAAATTATATAGCTCCAATAATACATAGGTTTCGAAAGCAATGCCAATATCAATATTGTCATAATCTTCCTTAGTCTTGCGTTTAAGGCTGACTAGTTCCATACAAAAACACAGCGAATCTTTACATCATAGCACAACACCAATTTTGCACTAGCTCCGCGGTAGTCGCCTTTTGTTGCCGTCTGATATTCTCGCCTTCCACATGCTTTTCCTCGTCCTCCCAGTCTTCTGAACTTCTCTCACAATATCGTCTTCGTGATATTTTTATTGTAGTACGAAATTGCTCTGCCATATCGATGAAAATCTACTCTAATTCCGAGCGTGTGAAAATTCTACAAAGAAAACAAGTCGCTACAAGTTAACCGAAAGACTCCGGTGGGACGAAGTGACGTAAAAAACGTCACAGGAATTAATGTCAACAAAATGGCGGCGCCCAGGTCTTCGCGGGGCCAACTTTGAGCGGCTCGTTCTCGACTCTGAAAAGGTTTTATCAAATTTTAATACATTTTCTGAACAAAGTACATCTGAAAGATGCTTTTGAGCCCAAATGTGTTTTTCACTCGGGTAACCTTTAATGATTTATGGAAAGGAATTGTGTTAGTGCGTATAATGACAAAACGTCGCCGTTTAATCGGCCTTCCGCTCGGAATTATGGGTCCAAGTATGGGAGATGGACACTCCTGGTAATGGGCTCCTGGCTTTGTATTGTGAGCTCATTCCAGAAATTCCACACGTTAACTGATCGAACGAATTAAACATTTCAGATGCAGTAGTGAGTTATCCGCCTACGAATCGTGCAAGAACAACGGGACGTGGATCCAGGGAGAAGAAGTTTTACGAAAGCTTGGTGTCACCTCGACACTGTGGGAAAATCTGGGATTTTTAGTGCCTTTTGGTATCGCCTTCCGAGGATTAACGTACCTGTCACTTAGATTTCTTCATAAGCCAAAATGACAATTCAATAGGTTTAATAGATTTACTATACGAAACTCTCGACAATCATATCTTGTAGAGCGGATTTCGAATGAGTGGAACAACATACGGCATATCCGTAACCGTACTGTAACGGTAATGTAACCGTACTGTAACGGTAATGTAACCGTACTGTATCCGTACTGTAACGGTAATGTAACCGTACTGTAACCGTACTGTAACGGTAATGTAACCGTACTGTAACGGTAATGTAACCGTACTGTAACGGTAATGTAACCGTACTGTAACGGTAATGTAACGGTAATGTAACCGTACTGTAACCGTAATGTAACCGTACTGTAACCGTACTGTAACCGTACTGTAACCGTAATGTACCGTAACACTGCAATTTGATTGGATCAGACAAACAATAAGGAAACCATTTCAATGCCACGGCATGCTGTGCCCACTCTAGAGAGTCGTTACCCTCCTTAGTACAGCTCTTAGTTTCCCGTCACCGTATGAAGAGACATGGATTGGCGAAATATGAACAAATGTCGATATGTAAAGAATATTAATGTCAGCAGTCTATTCCAATCAACGCTACGGTTAGCTAAAGCTAACACGCAAAGCGCTGGAATTAGAGTGGCTGCCATGGACCGACGTTACGTCCTTCTCAGGACACGTCAGCATGGCATAGCCAGCGTTCCGCACGTGATCAAAGCGTGACAGAAGATAGCGTGATGTCGTAGTCTTTCAAAACGTTTTGGTTTGCCTTTTCCCTCTAACAATATGGAATATAATTCTTAGCCTGCATAACAAGTCACTTAAAGTCCCCCACTCACCCTAGATGCTTTGCGGGTGCACACCCAGTTAGTCGCCATTTTGTTGCAGCCGAAAATTGGCACACGTGAAGCAAGACTTGATAACCAACCAATCATATATCAAACACCGCAAAGCGTCTAGGTGACTGGCACACGTGAAGCAAGACTTAATAACCAACCAATCATATATGAAACACCGCAAAGCGTCTAGGTGATTGGCACACGTGAAGCAAGACTTAATAACCAACCAATCATATATCAGACACCGCAAAGCGTCTAGGTGATTGTTGGCCTTTAATGACTGGTCCCTCGGGAAACCAAAACTCACCGATGTTTTTGTCTCGGGAAACATCGAGATCTCGGGAAACAAATATCACTGTTTCCCTCGGAACCAGTCATTGAGTGTAATATTAATATGTTCTGTTCCAAGAAGAAAATTGTGAAATCGAGTTTCGTTAAGGACAAATATCAGTTAATCATTCTTTCCGAGCATGCGCTATGAACTTACATAACGAAAGAACCCGATTTAGATTCTTAAAAGTTTCTCTGCTCACGCTTATTTTTAACACTGTAGTCTTGGGGATAGTTTAGTGTCGCAAAGGTACGATAACGTCTCGAGCCGCTAACCATATACGGTATTGTTTGTTACACTTGCATGCGTTTAGTTTGCGTTTACAGTAATATAATAATATAATAATACGGACCTTTTTTTGTAGCAGCTTGCCTGTTTGTTGCCCCATTTTAGACCCCGTGACTTTTTCTTTGAGTAATGCCTTATTGTTTTTTCTGTATCCCAAGAGGAAATGTATAATGTTTTATAATTGAAAAACAAAGCACTGAATCTTTTGAAGAACAATTACGTCGTCTGAAATGGGGCAACAAACAGTCTTTTCACCGTGGCCATCTTGGATTCAAAGCGAGGCAATCCTTTGCTTTTGTCTGGTTAGCCTCGTAGTAGTGAGGGATAGTCAAAACGAGGCTAAACTGGCAAAAACAAAGGACTTCCTCGCTTCGAATACAAGATGCCACCAGGTGAAAAGAGTAACTCTTATCACACGGCGGCCATGTTGAGTCCCAGGAAAATAAAAGCCTTTGTTTCACCCCATCTAACCTCGTTCTGAAACTACTCAGTGCGAGGCTGGGCGTGGGAAGTCTATTGTTCTAGCCACCATGGCCACCGCGTGATAAGAGCCAGTCGACAAAGAGATTACAACTTTATTTAAGTAGTTAATTAAATCAAGTGAAGCCTTAAGAAAAGGCAGATATTGTTGTAGTAAGACACCCGTATGCGCTTACGGTAACCATGCGGACTTTGCACCATTTTGTAGCGGATTCCGTATTAGTAGCAACATTACGGCAATGACTTGCAGTGCGGAATGATTACGGTACGACGTGTCGGGATATTGAAATGAGTTCCCTATTGTTTTGCGCCTGTTTGAGTCAATCCAATGTCTAGATACGGTACCGTAAGTTACCGTACGGTTGTGGTACCGTAAGTTACCGTACGGTTCTGGTGCCGTAAGTTACCGTACGTTTACTGTACCGTTAGTTTCCGTACAGTTGCGGTACTCGTACAAAATCTGCTACACATATGGATTCGAATGCAATTAGGGATTAATTTGAGCCGTGGTGGGATTTGTTTTACTTGCATGTGTTTTCTCTTGTTTTCGTCATCCCCCAGGTTTTTTGATCTTATTGAAGAGCTCCGAAGGCTCCGCTAGAACTTTTACATTTTGAGTTTTCATCAATAAGTAAACCCGTAACGCTTACTGTTGCTAATAATATACATGCAGAGTTCTCGAATTTGATTGGCTGAGAAACACCAGTGCCAAACCATGTAATACCTCAGATGTGAACAAACTATATCCAACTGGAATTTATGAATTGGATTGACCGAGAGACGGGGGTGTTTTCAAACTTTTGCAACAATGTAGAACAATAACGGAGAGATTTCCACATTAACAGCCGGGAGAAGTTGAAAAACTGAAGCAAAACCTTTGAATAACATCACGACAAAAAGCACAAATATACGCGGATAAATATTATTAACAAGTAATCATGGCTTTCTCGTGTAATTCTGGATTAATTTGAAGTCGTGAGATTTTTCAAAGAGCTCAAATTACATTCGCCTTACGGGCTCATGCAATTTTGAACTCTCTGAAAATCTCACTCACTCTCATAATGCTAAATTTCAGGTAGGCCGTATAACATTCTACTTAAAAAGATAGTAACTATAATTATATAACAAGTACGAACGTACTTACATATATACATAGATAGATAAACAATAAATATTATAAATAGGCTTAATATTTTAATAGTTAAAACTATGTAAGAGATAAATGTTGAGAACCGAGGCATTAAGTCCTACAAAGCCCGAGGGCCGTAGATAAATATCGAGAACCGAGGTATTTATCTGACCTATTTCATGATCTGCGAGGTTTCGTCGCCAGAGCTATTCCTATGAGAAAGCAATTGGCCGGTAACAAAACGAGCAGGGGACTGGGACCGAGTTTATAAGAATTACTCTAATTCTAATTCTAAGTTCATCACATGATAGAGCATGTTGAAATTAGTATGTGTGCCAAGTTTGACGTGATTCGAGTGAATCTTGTCCGAATTATAAAGCAATTGAAATTTCTTTGTCCCTCCAAAATTTTACAATGAACGTTAAAAAATATGAGTTTGTATGGGGAAATTGACATATTTGATGCCTTGTAGCATCATCAATATTGAACCAAAGTTCACCAAACTTTCCAGACTAGCTAAGATTGATCTGTTCTTTTGGAAAATAATGCTCACTTTGACTAGTTATTAATTGCATTAGTTTTACTTACTCGGCTCCAGTACCCCGCTCGTTTTGTTACTGGCTAATTCTTTGATCTTCAGAAAAAGTAAACAATACCCTTGGCAACTTTGTAAATTAAACAAAGCACTGAATCAAACAATAGAATTATTATTTAGAGGTTAAGATTACGTCATTAACATGCGCAGTTGGACTATGTTGGAAAAATATCACGTCCCATAATGATAAGACTGCTCGCGTTCTTATAAAGAGGGAGTGAGTGAGTGTCGTACTTGAGCTCTAATATTGGGTGATAGAACAGCCCTTGCATTGGTCATTATAAATGCAAGGGCTTTCTCTGTATATTGACACGTAATGAGCAACTCTGTTGTTCAACCGGTCTTTATCGTAGATAAAGCCCTATGAATAACAAAGAAAACCGAGCTGATCATGCAATAATGTCACTTATTTTCCGCTAAAATTTATTTGAGCTTAAATTTAAAACTTTCAAGAGATTCTGCACATTTACATCGTGCTCCGCCCGCTCACTGACCTCGCAGGTTCGCTCTACCTAAGGTATAATTACATCAAATGTAGTGGTCTGAAAGCGGGTTCTTTTCTCTTGCCCTCTTCCCAGTTTGGTTGACACTCTACGGACGTGGGTTCGTCTCTGTTTTGTTTTTGTCTCCTGTTTTGTTACTGTTGTATTTCTTTTTCTTCTGTATTCTTTTTCAATAAGAGTGCACACAGATCTAACGTTTCCACGTCGAGTTTTCTTTTTTCGTTAGCTTTCTGAATTTGAAATACCTTGGATACTGGTAGCCGGTGTGTTTGAAAAAGAAATAATTACTTATTGAAAGAGGCATTTCTAGAATCTCCGATTAATAATAATAATAGGCCATATTTATATACCACAGTTTCATGGCGCTTTACATTTTACTGACATATCCCGTCGGTGAATTTTTCGGACTGCTTGAGTTAAATACTTTATACTTCAAGTATATATTTATATATACAACATAATATTATATAACGGAATTCGACGTAAATTAAGTAATAATCCAGCAAATAACTGTAGCAAAATACAATATACCAACATGATTTTGCTTGAATATGCCTTAATAAAATTGATTCTCCAAGTAATAGTTGAACTGTAAAATATTTCTTGATTTGGGTGTTACGTCTAGGAGTTATAAAGGTTTATATTTGCAATATGCTACTGAATTATGTGATGTCATAGTAGTGCTATTTATTATACAAAACGTGCTGACCGAGATTTTTTTCTAAACAAACTTGTTAGGTTTGAGCCTTGTATTAGTGATTTTACCAAAAGTTTGTATAAATCGGGAAGTTTAATTCACAAGAAATGACCTTTTGTTGGCCTACTATGTGACATCGCATAATTAGCCTATTGGAAATAGAAACCTCAAACTCATAAACGCAACAACCAAATCAAGAAATATACAGTTCAACTATTTACCTGTTTAACGTTAAAAAAATTGGGGTTATGAGTATCAACTTATGAAATTACGAGAAAGAAGGATAGAAAATTAACACCTTTTTCCATTCCTTGTCGTTCTTAGGTGAAGCATACTTAGATGCATAAACTGTAGGTTTGTAGAATATCAGATTTTGGTAAATAACATAACTTGTGTTCTTGGACTTTTAAATTTGATACCACAAATCAAATTCAGTAGAATTTGGACGGAGTGGTTTGGGTGTAAAAATGAAAACCGTTTTAGTTAATCAGTGTGTCAGTCCACACTTGGGGTATATTTAAAGTAAGGGTAACAATATAGGACCTTGTGTAACTTGCCTTGTTAATATGTATTGTGTTTAAAACGAATAAAGTTTTGTTAACTCTAGCCAAACCGTTTGGTTTAATTAGTGTGTCAGTCTACACTGGTGGGGTTTATTTAAGGACAGTGCCTACTAATTGCAAACCAATTTGTTTTCTAAAAATATTATGGATTGTTTGAACCCCCTAAGGAGCTTTTGAAATCAGAAAAAAACAAATTGTGGGGTACCCATACGTTTAAGAGAGATAATTAAGGATGAAAATCGAAAAAAGTGCTGACTCAGCATTTTTCTTTGTCCGAGAAACTATTTTTTAATTCGATTAATATTTTGGGTTATCTGGCAAAATATTAGGGCAAAAAACGTTAGACATAGCTTTCTTCACAAAGGATGCCAATCAAACTATTTAATCAGTGTGTCAAGTCATGTGCTCTCGATCCCATTCCTGCTCGGGTTCTGAAAGAATGCTTCAGTGATCTGCTTCCGGTGATAACCGAGATGGTCAACACTTCGCTGCTAAATGCCGTCTTACCGGAGAGCTTAAAGGTTGCTTCCCTACAACCACGTCTAAAGAAGGCTTCACTGGACACAGACGAGTTTAGCAGCTTTCGCCCAATATCTAATCTAAAGTTCATTTCCAAGTCAACTGAGAAAGTTGTAGCGGCTCAAACGTGCCTACACATTAATGACAACAACTTGGATGAACTTTACCAGTCTGCCTATAAGAAGTGCCACAGCACGGAAACTGCGTTAGTAAAGGTTCAAAACGATATCTTGAGAGCAATAGACAATCGGAAGTCCGTGATTCTCCTACTTCTTGACCTGTCAGCCGCCTTCGACACTGTTGACCACGAAATCCTGTTGTCTCGGCTCTCTTCAAGATTCGGGATTGTCGATAAGGCCCATGACTGGTTTAGGTCATACCTGACTGACCGGACGTTTACTGTCAATGTTCGCGGGGGCCAATCTTCCAAGTACACCGTTCGTTCCGGTGTTCCTCAAGGCAGCGTTCTGGGACCGATACTATTCTCGCTTTATACAACTCCACTCAGTGATCTACTTAGACAACACAGTATGGACTATCATCTCTATGCTGATGACACTCAGCTATATATCACCTTTAAATCATCGGACACTAGTGAACTCGACATGGCAACATCTAAGATCGAGGCATGTGTCCGTGATGTAGATGCCTGGATGACATGGAATAAATTAAAACTGAATGGAGACAAGACTGAGCTGCTGTTTCAAAATGCTCGCCATCGCCCGCTGCCACCTCTTGACTCCATCTCTGTTTGTGATGAGGTGATCTGCCCATCCTCCCTTGTTAGAAACATTGGTGTACTATTTGATTCTTCTTTTACAATGGAACAGTATGTTACTAGTCTCTGTAAATCTGGCTTCTACCATCTTAGGAATATTAGTCGTATCAGAAAATACCTTAGCTTTCAGTCTTCTGAAACGTTAGTCCACGCATTTGTTACTTCTAGGTTAGATTTCTGTAATTCGCTACTGTATGGTTTACCTAAACACCTTATTGTCCGTCTGCAGAGTGTTCAAAACGCCGCAGCCCGGGTGGTTACCTTAACCCGTAAGTGTGACCATATAACACCTGTTTTGTTTAATTTACACTGGCTTCCGGTAGAAGAACGGATTATATTTAAGATATTATTAACTACTTATAAGGCTCTACACGGAACGGCACCGTCATATATCGCCGACTTAATTACTGCCTATGTTCCTAAGCGTAATCTTAGATCGTCTTCCAGGAACCGGCTTGTAGTCCCACAATACAACTTGCGCTCCTATGGCTATAGAGCATTTTCCTGTGCTGCGCCTACTCTGTGCAATTCCCTGCCACAGGATATAAGGGTCTGTGACTCACTTATGAGCTTCAAGAAGCAACTCAAGACCTATTTGTTCAAGAAGGCATTTTATTAATTTTATACATATCTTTGTTTACCTTTTACCATGTAAAACGCAGATGGTTATTATCATTTTACCTATAGTTAGGCTAGCTTAGTTTTTAGTTTCTCATTTCTATAATGTTGTTAATTAGTTAGCTGTAGTTGTAGGTTAATTTTTATTGTTGATATAGTTATTTATTGAATATTGTTGTGAGCGCCAATTTATTGTTACGCGCAGCCTTGTGTTATTTGTTAAGCGCTATTGGGTACTTATTCTCTGTGGAAACAGCGCTATATAAATAACGATTATTATTATTATTATTATCATTTTTTGTACAGATTTTGCTTTCTAAGCCTCATTAGTGACCATGAACAGACATATTTTTTTGCTGAAATGGGCATCTAGTTTCAATTTTATAAAGACAAAAAATATATGTAAACGTTGTTTAGCTTCTATATTATAGATTACAAAAAAAAAAATGGGGGTATCCACGCGTTTTAAAAAGTTATGTGGATGGTAGGCCTCTATCGCTAATTTTATTTTCAAAAATTGACATTTTTTACCAAGGCCTCTCTAGTAAGTCTGAAAATTGGTTTCTTTTATTGCATTCTGGGAGATTTTCAAATGGCGGTGGGGAAAAGAGTCAGTGCCGTCTTTCGACTTTCTTCATTGAAAATCAAACCTGTTACTGCTTCTTTTGTGCTCAAACCCCATACAGTCCTCCCTTCTTCATTCTTCTTTGGATTTCCAAGAGGTTTACCCGTTTTCACAAAGCTTATTTGACCGTATTCACACATTGTTTATACTCGGCCGAGTCCATGTTTGGAGAAACTGACGAAACTCGAAAGCATCGACAGGCCTAAAGCACAAGGCGCTGGGCGAAAAGACAGCAGCGATTCATGGCAGTCCAAACAACCTTCATTCAATTGGTCGGGTAAATCTCCTAAATCTACGATTCTTCGACCATCTCCCCACGATAAATCATTGAAATGGTCGGCTCTTTTAATACCATTTTAGCTGAAAATTGTCTTTCGTGGCCGTGTAGTGGAATTTAAAGATTTCCCAAATCGTTCATTTCTCGAGCATATCTATCGACCGTATTTTAAAATCCTTCATCTTTCTGTCTGTCAAATTACACAATTAACACAGCTTTTTCAAAATAGTTCTGCAAATGGCCTATCTCGCGGGATGACCCGTGGGACGCAAGATGCGCAGAACAGCATGCGCGCTGACAATAGTAGGCACCGTCCCAATCTCGTTCCCAGAGCCCGCGATCTTCTGGCCAACGCCAAGATACAGAGCTCTGGGATAATCAACATCGAGGTCTAATTTGATTGGCTAGCTTATCTCACCGGAAGTAAATTCACAACGACGCCATGGAGTTGCTTCGTGCGATCGGCCATATAAAGACCGGCCTAAAAAGTGGTGAAAAAATCGCTAAAAATCAAGTTTGTCATTCTTGCCGTTGCTGCAGTCAAGTAAGTAATCATCGTGTTGAACTGTCTGGATAAAAAATCAAGAAGAGACACATTCTGAAGGCTTTTAAGAACGATATGTCAGGTCGGATGTTCGGGAGAATCTTTGACGAAATTCAACTGCTAAAATATTTACCAGATTAATTAGAACTGCGAGAGAAAAATTGCCACTAGGTAAATTGCTGATTTAGTGATTGAATTAGTTTTGAATACCTGACTTTATACTCTGGGCAGATGCGTAAATAAAAACTGAGTGAAAACTAGAATAAAACGTGTGTGCATCTCTTTTGTGAAGTGAAACCAAGAATAAAACGTGTTTTATCTTTGCATAAGTATTTACTATTAGGCCTACATCCCGGGCCTACATGTAGTAGATGAATAATAACTATCATTCAGCCTTGAGCAGAAGAAAGCTGAGAAAGTTCACTTCAGCACAATGATGACAGCAACATGTAATATACTGGTTCTATTTTATACTATTTCTATTTTATACTGTTCTATTTTATTCTATTTTATCAATGTTTTTAAGTCACAGATAGACATACAGATACAGATATATGTATTTACAACTTAGTTAGAATTAGGTCACAGAAGAATGTGTATATCCATCAGTTTTACCTTTTTAATCATAGATATACTTAGATACATAGATTGTTTTAATTTACTCTTTAATTTGTGTCCCCAATTCCCTTTTTTTTGTGCTAAATACCTTTAGACACGTTAATAGTTATTATTACACATATAACTCCCCCACCCCGGCATTTGTGGGGCACTTGACATTTTTGAATTCAGAGCATTGCAAGTGCCTCATTGGGTCAGTCTCATGGGGGTCAGCTAATTAAGCTATGCATATGCCCCTCTGTGGGCTTTGGAACAAGTATAAATCTCTTATACAGGGTTGCCACTAACCTGAGTATCAGGGGAGGGGAAGGCCTGATTCTCAGGTTAGGTTGCCACAGGTCAGGGAAAAGTCAGGGAAAAAAATGTTTTTCAAGGTCAGGGAATTTTGCATCTGGTCAGAGAAATTCTAAATTTCTTGTCAAAGTCACGAAGAAGTCGGGGAATTTTATATTTAGGTTTCCATGATGGCCTCTCATGCCTCAAAGTGTCTGCGAGGGGAGGCTACAGGTTTTGATATTAAATGACGTTTGTTTTGGATGAGGGAATGTTGAACAGTGTTATTATATGGTCAGTGAAAAATTGTTTTCTGGTCGGGGAATTTTGTTTTCTTGATGGGTGGCAACCATGTTATAAACACTTACTATTTTGACTCTCTTTGACCAATTCCCCACCTCCCAACTTTTCTTTGCTGGCAAATGCCCCATCCCTGGGACAGAAACTCAGTCAATACCCACATACAAAAATGTATGCCTGGGAAGATGGGCAGATTTGGAATCGATAGAGCCATTACCAGTGATAAATTATTTTCTTTATACCTTTAGATGCCAGTCATAATTATTGGAAACCAATGCAAGTATTTGATCGTCAAACAAGGACATTTTGATCACTTCAACAGATGTATAGGCTGCTTTGCTCGATCCCTACCAGTCAGCCTGCACAATGTATTTTTCTGCTCCTTTGCACTTGCACTGTGGTGGAAGTGGATATATTACATCACCTTAGGGTTTTTCTTCCTACAATCTCACAAGTAAAAATATCACAAATTGGTGTGTCAAATGCAGAAATGCAAGAGAAAACCCCAATGAAAACTCCTCACAAGCAAGCTAAGTATTTTTCAGCCACCCTCAGACGTCAGGATGTCCTTTGGCTTTCTACCAGTGGCCTATTTGACCAAATTAGAGCAGTTTCCATTCAAAATCCTACAAGAGAAATTGATGCAGGTCATCGGCAAAGCCACAGAATCTTCCCAAATGACATTCTGGGGAAAGCTTGAGCGATTGACTTTATGGTTTGGCAGTTTGTAACTGAACAGGGCTAGCCAAACTTGGACTGAGGGGGGAGGGGGGTTAGTTGAGTTAGTACTATGTATTTAACCCAAATTGGCACAGTAGACAATGGGATTTTTGTCCATTACCCACAATTCATTTTGGGATTGGTGCTGCAAAATTGTAAAGAGAAATGCAGTGTCAGAATGCCACGTGGGTTCACAGTCACTTGATGTGTTTTCTGTAAACAAACATGGTAGTTGGATAGATTAAATTGTGTTTGCTTTTAATAGATTTTAATTGCGAACTGGAAGAGTTTTTAAACCTATTTTTAGCGTATTGAACTTGGTAAAATTCAAAGAAATGAAAAACAAAAATTGAAAGTGTTTTTTTTTCGAAGATTGGAGTCAATAGGCCCTTTGCAGGACCTGGTCATGTGACCTTTTTAGCCTGTCAATCAAAAACAAATTTTTGAAAACTCTATTATTTAGCTTAATTTAACAGAGTTTGTGCTGTAACAAGCCATGCCAGTCAGCAAAAAAAGGCTCACAAACTCTATTAAATTAAGCTAAATTATAGAGTTTTCAAAAATTTACCAGTCCTTCAGTTTTAAAGATATGAACCTAAACTTGGCTTTTTACTAATTTTGGCTTGCTCTTTTCATTTCTGGCATTCATGTTGTTCTAGCGCCAACTTTTTTATTATTGACAGGCTAAAAAGGTCACGTGACCAGGCCCTGCAAAGGGCCTATCAATCAATGTTATCTGCCATTGAAATAATATTTGCATTATCAGAATTCCAGCATGTCTAGTAGGAAATATTCAAACGTTTGTGTAGCAGAAATAAATATATATATATATGTGTACATTCAGACTTCACACTAACATGGCAGCTTGTGAACATACATGGTATGGTCCAGCAGTTGACTGTTTCCAGGGGCACACTTACTTATGATATATATTGTGTGTCAGATTTGAACCTACTTTAGAGGGTCTAGCTTTTGTGTAAAACTGTGGAATTCTGAGTTTATATAAACAGCTCAAAATAATCAATCAGGTTGAAAATGGGTTCATTTTCACAACAACTTGGAAATACAGGGTTTGGAGCGAACTTGTGAAAAACTGGGTCCGATTTAGGACCCCATGGCCATGGCTGCACATGCATTGTACCAACTATATATAAGTTCCACCCTGGATTGTAAAAGAACTAGGAAAGAACATCTGACCCACTTATACTTGCTAGACTTCGCCATCTCCAGGGACAGATCTATGGGAGGGCAAGGTGATTTGGAGGATGCACCCCCTTTTGAGATTCAAGTGGTGTCAAAATTCAGAAAATACTACTTCAGAGACCTGATTTTCAAAAAAAAATTGGGGCCCAACCCCCCTGTGTCTATGGTGCTCATATGGTGCACCCCATTTCAATCCACCCCTGAATCCCCAGAGTCAGGCATTTGATCCTGAATTGTGGCCCAGGGTCAAGGCATTACAAACTGTAGAAGACTTTGACTGGGAAAAGAAAAAGTATGGGCCCAACCTTCAATAATGGTTACCGAGCATCATATTTTTTGTTGCACTTCATAGTTCCCAGTAAGTTCCCAGTAAGACAAACAGAACATCTTAAAACAAGGCCTTGGTGTTATATTTCCCAAAATAGAAGGCTTTAAGCTTGGTTTTCTCATTCAGATTTGGGTTAAACAAATTGAAGCCATTTCTAAAGAACTATATATTTTACAATATTATTATTCCTGTGCTTGAGCTTGCTCTTTTAGATTTCTGCATAAGCTTGTAGTCTTTCTGGACCAGGGCCCAGTTGTTCGAAGCAAGGGTAACTTTATCCCTAGGATAGTGCTAAATCTGTACAGTTTACCCTCTGGTTAGCAATTTAACCCTGGGGTAGTGCTTACCCTTACTTCGAACAACTCGGTCCTGGGTGGTACATTTTGATTAAAAATTAAACAAGCAATGTTTCACCACCCTTGAGAATTTGACTGAAATTTCCCCATTGATAGGTACATTACATTCTTTAAGATTTAAATGAATAAAATATATTTGATACAACATAAGCCTGTACTAAGGTGAAGGAATGCAAAGTTTCCTAATTAAAGAAGAGTATTAAAATTTAATTCTAGCACAAAGTAATTAAGCTTATTAAAACTCACCGGAAAAAATCAAGGCTGATTGTAAATTTATGTAAACGGAATAACATGTAACTTATATTTGAATATTATATAAAACAATCCACCAAAGGCAAAGGCAAAGTAACAAAATAAATCAACGTTTCAATTATATCCGCTATCGATATCCCGGCGATGTTACACCGCGAAATATTCAACGATAACTATACCACATCAACTAAAACAACATTTATTCAACCGATTCAAGAAAATTACACGTCCAGGACACGAAAAGGACTGCCCGTGGAGCAATTAAACTTCTTGTTCGAACCAACGCTGTGTACATTTTTAAAAGTTTCTCAGCAAACTCCACTTACTGCATCCTGAGACCTATTCACCTCCTCGTGAATTTTGGAGCACGGCAGTTTAAATCATACCTTTCTTGTCTCTGAGGGAACCTAGTATCGATTGGCAAAAAGGTACCTTTAGCAGTTCCACTGTCGTTAGGATCTTTTTCTCTTTTTTCCCCACGAGACGGACGAACAACATTTTTTTCTCAGCCGTCGGCCATTTTATCAATTTAGTAAGCCAGCGCTCTTATTACCACAGCGGTTGCTTTCTCTGCGCATATTCATAGTACATTAGATATACGACGCATGCTCAGTAAACGACCTTTCACGCATGCGCTCTTAAACCGGAAGCATAAAATCCTGCTTCCGGTTATGGATTATACCAGAGCCTCAAAGCGTTTGGTCACCGCTGGCCGAAAAACGCGCGGGCTCTGGGAACGAGATTGGCACCGTCCTTAAAGGACCCGAGTCACCCATAATGCATCTTGCGCCCGCAACAGCCAATCCGCCATTTTGTCAGCCAGAAAAATAGCTGACTTTATGACAGTGAAGAACGATCTGTTTCCATCGGCCTAAGTGTTTACGTTAAAGTCAATTGTATCATCAAGTTGTTTTTCAGAATTATCAGTCTTCGTGTGTATGTTATTATTTTAAAATTTTAGTCGTAGTTAGACTATATTTTCAACTAAAATACGGCCTTAGTACGTGAAGAACGGCGGTAGTATCGTCGTGTACCGTTGAGATCCGTGGGGAATCACACCTCGCGCGCTCGGTGGGTTGTCGTACCGCTATTATAGTATATATTATACTATAATAGAATATTTTATGAACATGCTAATGAAGCTGATATAAATCTGGTAAAAGAAACGACTCCAATCAGCGAATTCTCTCGTGGTCTAATGGTTAGGGTTTGGGTTGGTGATGGGTAAGCCATTGCATTGATTCTTAACCGGCCCGGGTTCGAATCCCGGTTCAGGCGGTAATTTTTTTTATAGTGAGGATAACATATAATCGTTCTAAAATTTCTAAGTGTCGATTCCGATGTTCGTATAAATTTTCTGAGTCTCAAATTATTCATAGCGAACGTGGGTAACAAAGGGAATTTTATGACGCAGTTGGTTAAACGGTACACGACGATACTACCAGAACGGCAGGCACTTGTCTTTAGTCGCCATCCCCGAGGACGAAAAAGTGCAAGGAGGAGAAAGGAATCGCTCCACGTATGTGCTATAGAACCAGAGAAAGGAAAGTTTTGGGATAAAAGGCCTTTCAAATAGCGAATATGATGAAATTTTACTCCTCCAGAGTATCGCCGAGTTGCCGATGCGAAAGATTTCAACAAGGAACGGCCTAGCTCGAGCAACAGCCTACAATACATGTACAGTACATCAAGTAAGTGTTGAATGCCATTGCTTGTTGTAACGTTTCTTTTGATTTTATAAGCTTATTCAGTGGGAAAGATATATTTGCTAAAGTCTGAAAGTCTTGTATGAATCCTCTTGTATCTCATTCTCAGCTAAAATTTCGGGTGTGATAACTCATCCCTAGTTTTCGATTTTTTCTCCCTCCTCCCTACAAGACCATAGGGAGTTTTAAACATTTCTCCCAAGGCCAAGAACATGAATGTAATCATAAAATTTTTCTTCTTCCTCCCTGTATGCTAAGTTCTCCCTCCTCCCTACTTTTTTTCTGGACATCTTTCCGTCTCCCTGGCATATATAGACTTCCTCTCCGCTCTCATAAATTGCATTGTTTATTTTTCAAATACATGTCATACTAAACTTTAAATGGTTGCTATTTACATTTAGGTAAACGCCAACACTTTCAGTCCTCACCATTGAAGAGTGATGCAAGAGGACCCCATCGTGATATTTCTCTGGTAGCAGTTTCAGAAAGGGAAGATTGAAAGGTCTTTCAATTTCACTGTATTGCTCATGCATTTGACCATGTATGTGTATACATAGAGACACTAGTGGTATATAAAGGCCCTAGTGCACCTCCTTTATACCCAATAAAACACTACATGGCTTAGTTGCTTCATGTGATTGGTCAAAATGTCATTAATATGTTTTTGAATGATACATATTTCTTATACTGGTCACTGAGAATTCACTGGAATTGCACACTCTGGTTGGCAGTCCATATTTCGTTTCTCATCTGGGTGACTGTAGTTACATGTAATCCCAATGATAATATTTTTACATAAACATAACTTTTCGTTTAACACTGTGTCCCTAATACATTATATTTTTTATTGGAAGCCTCCGAACAAGGCCATGAACTACATAACTTGAGTAATTGCTTTTTAGATTAGGCAACATAATTTTAAAACTAAAATAAAGATCACAAGGAATAAGCTATGTGTACAATCTTGGACAAATGTGTTTTGTATTCTGGACCTCCCTGTTCATTCAGTGTTGAAGGGCAATTTTTATATTCAGCTTTGCATAACTAGAAAACATCAACATTGAGCCAGGGGATGGGGTATATGAGGAAAAGGGTAATATTTTTTTTGTGTTTTAATCTCAAATGGATGTGCTAACCTATTTTGTCCAAGATTGTAGGTCTGTTGGTTGGTATTGATCACAAAATTGACTGCAAGAGGTATTGAATATGGACTGAGACTGAAGGCCTAATAATTATTGTGTAGTTAATAAAAGGGGGAAACTTATAGTGTTAAACAAAGTAACAGTAAATAATTGAAAAGTTGATTACAAAAAAAATTATATTGAGTCAAATTGCATTTGCAGACAAGGTTAAATGAACATAATACATGTATGGGCCTGGTATAGTAGACGTTGTCCCTAGTGCTAGGACCACCATCATTGTCTATATACAAAAGTTTTGAGAGATTACAATAATACATTGAAATATTGTTTGTGCTATACTCAATCTCCATTCATACTAGCATGCCTTTTGATGTTCAACTAATTCTAATACAAGGATAAGGAATCTGAGGTATACTGTAGTTTCAATAATCAAATTTTGTATTCTCACAGATGAACTGGAACTAGCAATAAATGGAAACTCTGCTGAATACCTTTTAGGAAAGTCCATCACATTGAGTCCTCATCCAGCTCGTCTGTGAATACTAAACTTGCCTAATAAATCCCAATGCATGAGTACTCCCCCCCCCCCCCCCCAACATACCTAGACAACTGTCCCAGGAGCATTTGTCAGAGGGGGTGGAGAATAGCACATTTTCATTATGGCATTTTTTTTTTTCCTCTTTGAAATTTATCAATTCCTTTGAGAGTTCCAAGACTGATACAAATTTGAGGTAGTTGTAGTATGTGATGGCATCATGAAAATGTCCTATTTGTCAGAGTATTTTACATCAATTTTTATACATGGTGGGCATTTGCATAACTTAGCTGACACCAAAGGTGGTTCATGTTGCAGTGCTCATTCAAAACTATCAATGCCTGAGGGAGGGAGGGATAGGCTTGGAATTAATAGAGACCTTAATTAACAGTCTACAATAATGAACACATTTGAGTACATCCCCCACAAAAGAAGTAACTAGTTTCGAAATATTTTGGTATCATTAAAGCATCTTATTAAAAAATAAAAATGTACATGTATAATTATTATTGTACTGTTATGGTTTTCTAACAAAAAAGGTATATTTTTGGCATATAATAGACAGTAATTGTGATTACTTTTGGTGGATCCTGTGATGTCATAAGATGAATCAACTCCCAAGAGAACTGGTACAATAACATCCCATAGGATTGAATTATGACACTGAGACAACACAGTCCTCAATTCAGGTAGCTTTTATCCTAGTTTAATTACTGCGACTGACTTTTGAAGAAAAATAATTTGAGCAAAAATAGTTCATGCTGTGTTAAAGTGTTACTTGCACTTTAAATGTCCTGAAATGTTTCCAACTGAGCAATGATAATGGTGGACCAATAATCCTAGTGAATATAGACCCTTTAAAAAAAATGTAGATAATTATTTTTTGTATCCCATGTATGCCCTGCCTGGTTGTGGATAGTCTTATATGAACACCACACTGGATGGTAGAACTCTGCGGTTTACTCTCCCCAGGTTTTCCATATTTCCAAAGGCAATATTGCCTGTAGGCTGCCTTTCGAAATGAGTTACTTGAATAATCTGGTTCTTCTCCCTTATGCCACATCTAGTCCGAATAGCTAATGTTAGAACTTCTCAATCCAAGCAGATCAGTTACTAAATAGTTTCCGATCTTTCGGTTGCAGCTGACCTCGCGCAAAACAACAGAAGAAAAAGTATTAGCACATTTCATTGCTCACCTTTATTTCTCAGCATTTGCGACTTGCTCCTGGTGTCGAGCAAAGGCATTTGGATTACGATTTATAACCTGTTGTATCGTACCATATCTGGCCCGGATGATAGTTTACATCTTCAGGGGGATTTAGATGCCTTGTCTAAATGGGAAAAAGATTGGCAGATGCAATTCAATGTGGAAAAATGTTATACGATTTGCTTTTCCACAAAGAATGTTACCAGTACATCATACACCTTGAACCATAATACATTAGATAGGGTCCACCATCACTCATACCTAGGCGTTATACTTTCCGAGGATCTAAAATGGGCCAATCACATTTCACACGTAACTACAAGTGCTAAACAAACCCTCGGAGTCATCAAGAGAAACTTTAGACATACATCTGCAGTTTGCAAATCCAAACTTTATTGTAGCCTAGTTAGACCTAGACTAGAATACGCAAATTCTGCGTGGTATCCATACTTACAAAAAGATAAGTACAAATTAGATATGATACAACGTTCCGCTGCCAGGTCTTGTTTTAATAATTACTCTAGAGAACCAGGTGTCGTGACAAATATGTTAAAGGAGTTAGAGTGGCCATCTCTTGAGAGTAGGAGGAGGCTTTCTCGATTGACAGTGTTCCACCGTATTGTGCATGGAAGCATTGATATCGAGAAGGACTCGTATTTGACCCCAGTGCCTCGTACCTCAAGAAATGGTAACTCATTATTATTTTTAAGACCTCATTCGAATTGTAACCAACATAGCAACAGCTTTTTCCCATGGTCAACTCGAGAGTGGAATAAGCTTTCCGGCACTGTAACTAATATTAATGACATTAACAAATTTAAGACCGCTGTAAACCAACATTTTATTGAATTAGGGGAATGATTTTAACCTAAATCTTTTTTATTATATTATTATTATTTTTTAATATAAATTGTAGTATTGTTACTTAATTTATTTATTTTTTATTATTGTAATTTGGATTTTTTTATTTATTTTTAATTTATACTGATGTGATACGGATATACCGTTTTATCAGTCAATAAAGTAGAAGTAGAACCATAAGGCTAACTTTATTCTTGCATCCCGCCTTTTGGTACCGCATTTGCAGTAACACAGCATTTTAGGGAAACACTTTTGCACGAACAACCCTTTGTTTTGGCACCTTTCTTCCTGCTGTAGGTGTTCTTGCAGGAACAAACCTACAAATGTTTATTCGTATGAAAGTTCATTTTTAAAACAGATAATAACTAACTCAAATTCCAAATAAAATGCTTACCACTCGGTCAGAAGTAAGAGTCGGTGATAATTTCTTCCAATGCGTTTGGTGATGGCTCGTTAGCATTTTGCTCAGGCTGAGCACAAGCAACTGCAGTTGGAGAGCCGTAGCTTAGCAATTGTGTGAAGTACCAGGACGACTTTCATCTTCACCTGCTTTTATCTACAATACTTGAAGTGAACGATATAAGTTCCCGGGTCTCCAACCTCCATATAGTGGCCATTGCTCGATCGAGTCGAGTCCGTTGAAAGGTCCAGGTCCCGTATGTAAACAATAACATGAGAGCGCAATGCATTTTGGATGACTCGGGTCCTTTAAAGTGCCCCTCAACTCTTTTGCAATTTTTATATATATGAAACTTTGAAAGGTTTTGAGTACTTCTGCGAAGAAATATTTGGCTTACAGAGGATACTCTATGTTCTAGGCTTGTTTGAAATGGTGAAAATGTGACCTCTCCTGACCCATTACCGTGTAAGAAAATGCCTGGGTCGAATACTTCAACTTGCGACAAAGAATAATAAGATGTAAAACGTTTGAGGCAATCAGGAATGATTTCTTATTACTCGGGCTGCCTGTGGCAGCACCGAGTCTAAATCTGCAAGCCGTTATTGTTTTTCTTTTTAATTTTTTTTTTGTTTCATGTAGCAAAATTTCTGCGCATGCGTTAAAGGTCAAATTCACACCAATCAGATTGCACTTGTGCTGGTCACGTAACAACGCCAGGTTAATTTATTTACATAATTTAATACAGTAAAATCAAGATCGTGGACGACGGCGCGAGGAATTTTCTCTCAAATTTGGAGTCCCATCTCAAATGTAAGCAGTTTAATGTTATATTTAACTTCACTCGTGCGAAAGCCTTCCAACAGGCTCAGGATATTTCAACTGGCGCTCTTGTTTGAGGTACGTTTCGTAGGTAATAAACACTCAGCACAGAATAATTTACGATGACCGAAGCAGTTATTCAACTCTCAAGACTCCTCTCACGGCCGAGGTTTTGGTTCGAGAAATTAAAGGCTTCCAACAGTTACCTTTATAGTTCTGTAATATAATGAGCAGACTGCAGTTTTGGGAAGGAGGGTAAAAGCTTTTAAATAGAGATAAACAAAACGGGCATTTCAGTTAATAATCTTTAGTCCAACAAATACCGATATGGACGCGATCAAAGAGCCGCAGAGTAGAAAGAACAGTAGAGAAATATAGTGATAGCTCCATCATAGGTGGACAGGATACAACTTATAATATGGGACAAATATAAACATACATTTGAGACACTCATCTATTAGTACTCTGAACCTGCAGAACAGCAGACTAAATTAGGACCGAATTCGTATTTTTTTCGATAAAAAAAAAAGAATCAATGCCTTCAGCTGCTTCAGTAAGATTCCCAGTCATATCAGTAATGGTGACTACCAAGCATTGTTGCTGGGGGAGATGTAAGAGTGACTAGATGTGAAAAACCTTCATAAATCCGGCGCTCAAAGAGATATGTCTCGGAGAATGAAGCATCGATCGGTACACCGCTAGTAGAGGTTTCTCATCTTTTCTCGGCCTTTTTGATCACTCACAGGAGGAGCTTTTCTGTTCCAAAACCTTTACAGCAAATTCAGTGAGAAATGTCAGCGTTGGATAAATGTTTGTACAAAGAGACCTTAAAAGCACAGAACAACGAGACTAGGTCTGGCAATGAAACGTAAGTGGCTATAAATTACTGAAACCCTGACTATGTATCCACCAGTAAACAATGAGAAGGAACTACTGTTCAACCATTAAGTTTACTTGAATTTATCAGTGGATTCTAAATAAATTTTGGAAGCAAAGCCTCGTCTACAGTACATCTACAATGCTTTGATTTATTTTCTGAGCACAAATGAAGTTAATTTCTTTCGGAGCTGCAGGTATTAAATTTGAAAACTCGATAAATGCAAACAATAATATAATGGTTTGAAAGAGCACACCAACATAAGCAAGATTGCCGAATTTTAGGATGCTATCAGTTCATAGTTTTAATGCACTAGTCAATTGTAACCCCGGCCCCCCGACCACCGGGACATAGTGGGGCATTAACGGGGACATGGCCGTGGAATAACGCACATTTAACGCTGCATTTCTCCGGTGGAACGGGGAAAGTAACGATTTGCAAAATTTGCGGGGAGTTTAGCGGTGGTTGTAACGCCAGCCACGACAGAGCGGGACTGGGCTCGAGCATCAACAACGTGTATCAAACATGGCGGAAGCTAGGGACACGCAAAAATCGTAGTTAATTTAAACAAGTCCTGGGTGTTTCCATCAGAGGCAGTGTTTATGTAAGGGTTAGAGACTGCTTGTGAGTTCTTTATCGACAAATACAGGCACGCGCTGACTGTACGATGAACGAAATTTTGAGTTAATCGTACAGTCAGCAAGTGACTGTATTTTGCCGATAAAGTACAAACATAAAGTCTCTAATCCTTTTAATATTCAAACTGAGTGCACTGTCAGCCGTGAATTTCAATTGAAATCAGTTGTCAATAACAATTTCATAAAGAAGTCAAATATTTCGCATGAATTAAATCATTTTACGGTAAATATCTCCACAAAGAAACGTCATTTCAATAGACAATGAATAACAACAGAAGTAGATAACTTTGCAAAGAATAATTTACTTTGGCGTTCGGTCAGTTTAGTTGACGCCTTGCGAGTACATGTTTGTACATTTAACTCGAAAAAGTTTCTCTTGGAGCCATGTATTAAAATATCGAGTATTTAGCCGGCTTAACTCCTAGATAGTCTACTTTCTTTAATAGTTTCTTTCATTCGAAAATAACTAACCTGCAGATTCCAGTGAATTGAAATCTTGAAACCGGCCTCCATGTGCTCGGCTCTGATGCAAACATTTTCCAAATAAAAATATCCTAGGTTTTCGAACCTTCCACTGAATTGTCGCTTCATTGTCTCCTCTTATTGACAGAGTAAGGTCTCGCCGGAAATAAAATCCATTTCTTCAGTTTGGACTGCTAGAGTGTTGTAGAAACTTTTGTTTACTCAGACACATGTTGACTTGTTAGTTGTTGTACTTCCAGCGCTTGCATATCAGCCATTTCTAACGAACGATTACGCAAATGTTTGCCTGAAAACATAATGTGAGGCGAATAGTATGATTGTACATTTAACTCGAAAACGTTTCTCTTGGAGCCATGTATTCAAATATCAATTATTTAGCCGGCTTAACTCCTAGATAGTCTGCTTTCTTTAATAGTTTCTTTCATTCGAAAATAACTAACCTGCAGATTCCAGTGGCAGTGAGTGAATTGAAATCTTGACTCGAAACCGGCCTCCGGCCATGTGCTCGGCTCCGATGCAAACATTTTCCAAATCAAATATCCTGGGTTTTCGAACCATCCACTGAATTCTCGCTTAATTTTCTCCTCTTATTGACCAAGTAAGGTCTCGGAAATACAATCCATTTCTTAAGTAAGACTACTAGTGTGTTGTAGAAACCTTTGTTCACTCGGACACATGTTGACTTGTAAAGTTGTACTTCCAGCACTCGCAAATCAGCCATTCCAACGAGCGATTATGCAAATGTTCGCCTCAAAATATATATCTTCTGTCACACAGGCAACAGAGTTCAATCCTGCCGTTACCTTTCTAGTAATTGTCTGCATTTTCACTGTTTAATATGCGATGAGGTTTTCCAAGCCGTCCAAACACGTAACTAAGCGAAGGACTAGGTCTCCCTTTCCCTAGGTAAGAGAGGGTCTGGGTCGAGTGCTGTGGTCACCAATAATGCACGCTCATTAGCCAATCACATGCTTGGATTTTGTACAATGCACGAAATTTGAACATTAAACTGAGTTAAGTCACGAGTAGTAGATCAGGAAGTGTTTATTATTACACAGTACACTCTTTGTTATTTGCAACAACAAAGCCGGTTTTGTTAAAGTTTGCGTCACGGCAAAATATCAGATTAAAAAATATATTTAAACGCAGCTGCATGACATCGCATTGTTTTTTTTTTGTTGACAGACAACGGTTTCTGATAAACAAGACAATGGTGGAGACTGTAAAAGTGCGGAAAGCATGTATAGTAATAGAAAATGTACAGGGGCGGATCCAGGATTTTGTGAAAGGGGGTTTGCAAAAGGATTTTTTTTAAATTTAGAGATTTTAAAATTGAATTTACAGTGATTTACAGGAATCATAGAGGGGTTGCAACCCCCGAAACCCCTCCCCCGGATCCGCTAGTGATGTGCTTCAGAAAATGATTTTTTTTCAAATAATGGAACAACAGATTGAAGCTTATGTATATTCAATTTATCAATGCCTCCTCCAATTGAAAATTCTGAAGCACATGCAGGGGCCATAGGGGCGGGTATTGTAACAGCCAACTGTCCCCGATGGGAGGGGAAAAGGTCAAAATGTAACACTGTATAAATGTTACATTCCCCGCTATGTCCCGGGGACGGCGGGCCGGAGTTTCAATTGACTAGTGCATAATGTATATGCTCTTCCAGCCATAACAGCTTTGGTCTCCGATGAGTTTTATCAGGAAGAAGATGATTGCACTCGGCACACGGCTACATTCTTTTGTTTTTGCCTTAATACAGGAAAACCTGACTTTTGTAACTTTTCAATGTTTAGGTGAAGTCTTACAACGATATTGCATGGGAAAAGATGAGTTTGGGATACAGTTTAAATAGGACTTGACAGTCTATATAGTAAGCAATTTTTGTCTCGTTGGTTGGCCAGCGAAGATGCAAAACTCGCTTGACAAGATCGACGTTTGTCGCTTTGTTTCAATCCTCTGTATTTCAGCCAAAGTTTAAGCTGTTCGACAGTATAATCATCAGTTTCTCTTTCAAAATATGGTCCAGGAAAGCAGTCATTTCTGGTAGAATAGACAGAGGACGAACTGAAGTGCTAGTCAATTCTTGTAAGTTGATACAAGAAAAGCGGTTTGTTTGTCTGAGTCTTGGCGGGGGGTCTAGATTTGTGACGTAATTACCGCGCTCCGCTAATAAGCGTGCGTAACATGAACATGAATAAGTAGAGGTCAACTTCTTTAATTTACATACACGAGAAAACAAAAATATTAAATTACATATATATACTAGGGGAGCAGAGAATGAATGTCACCGCGCTACCAGCCACTCCAAAAGACTGCTAAATTCAGCTAATAATTCTTCCCTTCGGTTATTACTAGAGGATTTCAATGAAAGTGTAATATCATCTTCAATCTCATGTGGCCCGAGTGAAAGCCCAGATGGGCTCTTGTTCAAATTAAAAACTCTTGCTAACCTAGATAGTAGCCGTATGTCAGAAAAATATATTTTCTTAACTATTATCAATCCCCCAAGGGAAGTTTCAACTATAGTCGCAAACTACGTGTATGAATGCCAGATCTGTCACGATACAAGGATCTTAGTATTTTAATTAGTTACTTTTCTTTTTTTAGTTACTTTAAAAGTTTATTAGCAACAATCTGATGACCCTATGTTGTACAAAGAGCTAATAAAAATATGTCTGTTTTTGTCTATATCTCGCATAGAATCGAGGTTGGACT